>JBBMOI010000001.1:4630000-4690000 GCA_038088405.1 Porites divaricata | reverse complement strand
AAATAGGTAAGTTCGGTACATGAAGAGATCAACGTTTAAAGTGGACCTTACCTTTCTTTTCGACAATTTTTCTCTGCCATGGCGGACGACACTAGGTAGAAAACAAGCAGTCGCCATGCGGCCGCGAGCTAAGTTATGAATGAACTCAGACATTTTCGCTTTTTTTTGGATTTGACCAATCGGTAAACCAATGTAAGCACAAGCCAACGCATATTTAACCTACTGTCTACTCAGTTTTAGAAGAAAAGTGACAATAAGTATGCATGAACCCTTATGGGTTTCACCGTTGTCTTCACGACGAGAAACCCGGCGAAAACATACCTAACCAGAAGGACGACGGTAAAAGGTCACGCGTGTTTTGCGTGACGTGACATCTATCTAACCGTCCCAGGCGACCGTGGTGACTTATCTTAAAGTCCTTAGTGTCAAGATGGCGACGAAGTTTTAAAATGTCATGGATGAAGATGCCAGGGCGTAAAAAGAACGCTTTAGAAAACCTGAACACACGAAAGAGCACACCAAGAAAGATTCTAACAGGTATTCTGTCGAAAAATTCTGAACTTAGCCAAATTTAATTAAGCTCCAAACGTTCGAGAGAGGGGAGTTCTCGATCAATGCGATCCAGGATAAACATGTCAAAAATCCAAGAGTGCTAACACAATTCGTCATCCATGATATTAATAGGTAATCAAATGGTATACTCGTGAAATTAGGGAATAATTCCACAAAGGCGAGGGAAATTATCAGGATTTAGACAAAACGCGCGTCCCTAATTTCACTCGTCGCCATTTGATTACACATACTTATTTTACATTCACCGATCAACAACATTATTTTAGACACAATGGTTTTTTAATATGCAGGGACCCGGGGAGGGGGATGGTACTCCCTTATATAGGCTATATAGATATGTGCCGCCCCACCAGGTGGGGTTTTTGCGCCGTTTTGGTCTGAAAACGGGTATACACTTTGCCCATTTTGGTCTGGAATTGGGTATGGTCTTTGAGAGAACTACGTGATTGCACGAACGTCTTTATTGTTTCAATTCCAAATGAGTGAGAAAGAAAGAAAAATATGCGAAATCGAAATGGATTTGAAGAATTTTATGCTTGCGCTCTAATCTACATAATTTCTACCCAAAGGCCAGATGTGAAAACGGGTATGGACTTTAGAGGTCTTGTCTGAAAACGGGTGTGGAAAATTTCATTTTCGGGGGGTATGAAATCGGGTCAAGATTTGGAGAACCGGGCGACACAGCCCCACCAAGAAATCCCAGGAGTACCCCCCCGGTGCAGGGCCAAGTATCACTCATCTGTTTTCGTTTTGAATCGCGTTTACCATTTGGACAAATCAGGAGCCCGTTTCTCGAAAGGCCTGGAAACTTTTCGGGCTCGAAGGCAAATTTTGAAACCAAAACAGGCTCATTGATCAAGAACCTGAGATATAACCTGAAGTTTAAAACAAGTTCTTGCTTTCTAAACTTTTGTACACTTGGGCAAAACGATTCCAAAATTCATGCGGTCAGTGTTTTAGCCTTTCTTCTCATAGCAGGGGCCCATAGTCATTTTTACACAAATACTAGTTTGATATGCAGATTTTATATGTTAGGAAAAAAGTTGAATACCACTAAATACTCAAAGCTACCATGCTTTTATTTCTCAGAAAATAAGAACCTATCTTAAATTTAGGCTGATTTCCATTTATATAAGAACCCGTTTAGGCTAACTTGGGAAAATGCAGGTTTTTAGTCGCTGGTTGTTACCGTATCATGTTTAAAGAGAAAAACTAACCACAGCGAAAGACGTTTGACTACGGTGGGGTATCGAAGGATACTAGGTCAACGGTCAGAGAGCGCGTATTTGATCTTGAGTAACCTGTTCCTCACTTAGGATGTAGTCGCCTTCTCTTACCTCACAACCCCACTCTCCCCACCACCCGGACGTTAGTCTCTTATTAAAAGCCTGTGATTACACTGACGCTAGATTTTCCCGTCAAGACAATAAATTTTCTACTGATAATTCTTGGGTTTCGACAGAATACAGACGCGCTTCTTATCCCTGACGTTCAAACCTTTGGCCAATTTTTGAGGGAAAAGCGCAGGCGTCTATTGCAGGACGTCCCCAGCGACGAACAGCGATGTTAGGTGGCTGTATCCTATTCGCAGGCTCAGGGCAAGAGTCACAGTGATATTATTACTTGCAAAAAGCCATACACAGTAGTCTTGGCGAACACTCAATAATTTTATTAATATTTCCCCTTGAAGTTTGATTCACCGTGCTAGGCATGCAGTTTGTAAAAACACCTGTCGTTGCTCATGGACCTGTCTCTCAATTTAGACATTGGTAAAGGCAAATTATGGCACGATCTTTCATTTTGGTCAGTTGCTGGTGTTGCAAATTTTGTCATTACAGATTATAATGGCTTTTATATGCAAACACTGCTTATGAAAACCTTTTGAAATTGTAAAATTTGCCAAATTCGTCTTTATCTTGCAATGAATAAAACATTGTTTTAATGTGATTTCCCCGTTCTTTGTGGTTTTTTGCGAATACCCCACTGGGTAGCCTTTACAACTGCTGGAATTCCATTACGATTATGTTTCCTTGCATGGCAATAAAATAAAAAAATATAAAATTGTTTGTTTTATCTTCAAGAGTTTAACTCGCTTGTACATTGTAGTCAGTAAAATATCTTAAGATATCGCTAGATTACATTCATAATTCATTCATAATTCGCAAGACATAGCTAAATTTTGCTATCGTCTTTGGGTCATGTAGCAGCTGCTCGGAAGATTAGTCACCAATGGTTCGTTTCCCTAACCCCAAACAATGCTAAAACAATGGGAAGAATGACATGTCATTGTTTGCAGTGACCAATTAGGAGAGACCTTACGAGCAGCTGCTACAGAACTGTCGCCTTTACATTTATATTTCAATTATCCGGTCGAGAAATGATCCACAAGAAGTAGCTAAATTTTACTATCGCCGTTCATGAGGAGAAAATTATTTGTGTACAGAAATCGATCCAAATTCCTCAGTGTGAATTATCTACACCTCTATTGCGTTTTTTTGTTTAAATAGTGGTCAGTGATTTGAAATGTTGACGTCGTTCCACAAGGAAGAACTCACTATAATTTTACCTGTGTAAGTGCTTGTAGGATTTTCTGTTCAGGTTTATGCTCGCTCATATCCTCTTTTTTGATAAGACCTCTTCATACGGCAAATTTTCCAGCACAAAGTTTCCATTATTATAATTCTGCTAGCGCTTTTCAAATCAAAAAAATTGCCTTAAATGGAACTTGACATAAGCCTGTGATGTAATAAATGGTCATGTATCCCGGGACCTTAATCTTTAATCGCTTCTCTGATCTTAGCTTAAGAACAGCTTGTTTCTATCATTTTGTTTTTGGACCTTTTTAATCTATATAAATTGTTGGATGTCTCTTTTATTCGATAACTCTTATTATTCATTAAAAAAGTGTTTCCGCGATTCTGATTGGCTAAAATTACACGCTTAAGTCATCACAACCAGCTACTGATGACCAAATTTGGAAGTAACTTAAGTAGGCTCATGACGCCAAAAGTGCAACTTTCTTGCAGGTCAATGCACTGTTAACCGAAAGGACCTGGAGACGAGGCTGAGCTGTTTTGGTTGTGAAAACAAAAATGGCGGACATTTTACTCGTTTCAAGAGTAAGAACTGGGCGAAATAATAGCTAAAAACATGGCAATAACAGCAAGAAGACTACTCGAAGGGCAACATCTGCTATTTGGAGAATATTGGGGGAGCTGAACACCCTAAACGTGCACTATCGAAGATGAACTTAACATCGATGTATCAATGGAGGGAAGCATGTTTTAGCCCATGTTTTTAAACTAGGAATTATTTTGAATTATTGAGTTCTGCTTTCGTATCATATGAAGAATTATGGAGATCTCGGAGGGTGTTATCCTTTGAAGCCGTACCTCCTCGTTCTCCATCATTCTTCATAAGATACTCAGCCTCATTCATTAATTGTTAATTTTGTGTTCAGTTAATAGAACTCTTAAGAAAAAGTTCACAGATCGAGTAGATCGAAAAACGTGAGTACACGACAATAGAGAAATGTTAAAAATTAAATATGTGAGAGGCTTAACATTGAAATATGGAAAAAAAACTTGCAATAACAACTAAAGAACTAGAAATAAATGCCAGAGTGTACGAGCAACGAATGGACAAAAACTCTAACTTCGAACTTCTTTTTATCGGCTACATAATCTATTCATAAAAGATTTTGTTTTACCTTAGTTAAAACGGTATTTCCCTTGACAGTTTTGATAATGTTATATTTAATAGCACCAAAAATTCATGTTAATGCCAAATTTGTTGCTTTAAAGATAGTCGAGAGTAGTGAATTTTCTTCTTATATAGTATTCCAGTTTTTCTAAGTTTCAATTCAATAAAGTGTTCTTCTTTTAATCGATGCTCGCTTTTTTAAGGAAAGAATAAAACAAGTTTAAAGATACGGTGTTTTAGTTTAAAGATCAGATTCTTGTAAGGAAAAGGTATTGACAATAACTTTTACTTATTCGTCCGCAAAGTTCCCTTGTTATCATTCTCCCGGAGTAAATCGAAGCGACGGTGAGTGGAATTATTCTTTCTAGAAGAGAAACGCGCTACTCGGCTCCTATTTCAATAATTGGATCTTTCACGACAGTTTGGTGATATGCATGTTCAGTACGAACTCCCAAGAATCCCTCCATCCAATTTTAAAACATGTTTTGAAAGGAAGGTGACCTTGCACGTTGTTGGTACAAATTACTTTAAAATGAACGAAACAAAAAAGGTTGAATGATTGGAAATTTTCCTCATAATTTGTAACTATACTCGTTGGACTTATTTTTCATTAGTTGCTTTAAGATGTTATTTCTTGCAGCCTTGCTTGCATTGGGTAAATTACCTTTTCGTAACCAATGGGGAAAAATATTCAGACATTTTAAGGTACCACAGGTATTTATTTTTATGAACACTATCATTCTATTCAACTTTCTAAAAAAATACGTTCAACTTTATTAGACAAAACTTTCAAGATTTCTAAAATGGCTAGCTTGTAATTAAAAATTTTTCTCAACAGAACAATCGACTAAGTCTACAGTTTTTTAAAAATAAATTATTAAATTTACAACTCTAAGTACCCAGTTGCAGTGGATCACCTGTACACACCCGCAATCATTTACTGGTACAAAAGTCAAGAAGTCAAATGTTATTTCCTTTTGGAAAAGGCAGTAAAATATCTATCAATGATCTTGTTCAGTTAAGGCATTTTCTTAAACACTTTGAACAGGAACTACTGTCGTGTTCCGGTTAAATGGTTCAGTGACAATGGATAAATCCTTTAAATTTTTTATTAGCCACCAGAGAAATGGTACCTGTGAAACTTTTTCACGGCTACCCACTCGTTAATTAACTAAAACAGTGGAAATCAGATACCATAACGGGTTAGCAAAATCTGCTAAATAAGATAAATAAGTAAAAAAAGTAGGAAAATCTCATTTTAGTGGTAAATAATTTAAACACCTTGTAATGAATCACCTTAAGCTTCCTGAATCATTAGCTCGTCGTCAATATAAAAATTAAGCTTAAGAACTTCATAACATATGGTTTCATTTGGCATGAAAAAAAAGACCATCAGGGAGAAGACGAGGAAGAAGATTAATGCAAACTCATTTGTTGTCCTTTATTTCGTGGGATTTGAAGGTCTCGTCTGATTGGTTTGGTCCTAGAAATATGAACATTATAGATGCATATTTTGGATGACTACTGGGCCCACAATGTCTTGACGTGTAAAACTGAGATAGGCTGATAACTGGTTCAGCTATGACATAAAGGGTTTTGACTTGTCTTTGTTGCGCCACAAGAAGGGATACAGCGAAGCAGTGAAGGTGAAAAATTTGTCAAGACTGGATCTGAAATTTTTAATCTTAGCACAAGGTAAGTTAAAGAAAAAGGCCAAATACTTTAGGTAAGAAATGTTTACATACCAAGGATTCAGCAATGTAAGAATTTCCTTCGTTACGATGTGTCAATGCCGGTTTAACTTTTAAAACTCATATTAAAATGCATAGAAATTTTGTACGTAATTAAGGACATCCTAGAGGCAAGACTAATATGGTTTATTTTAATCACAAGTTTTGAAATTATTGGAAACCAAGCCAGTTGACTTTTATTTCTATTTTTGTTTTAATTCATGGTTAAAGATTTTTAACCATGGAGACGATATCTTTTTAGAGTGAACTCACTTTAATTCAGCCTTTACCAGTATCTTTGTAAAATAAATGAAAGACTACACAAGAGGTTAAGTCAGCTATTATACCCTTAAAGCCCCTCGATGTTTTGAATGACAAAAAATTTATATATTAGAAATAAACCAAAAACGGCGTGTACATGTGGCTACTTAAGTTACAATGGAGTGAAACAGAAGACAAAAAGAAGAGATACTCAATGCTTATATTTATGAGGTGCTTTCACTGACCATCCTAACGAAAGCTACCGAAGAGAAGGGGTCTGTCTAAAAAATGTAGCATCAAAACACGTTTTATGGGAATTCAAAACGACAAAATTGACAAAGAGGGAAATTAATAGGGAAACATAATGGTAAATTGCATGTGAAATAAGAGTTGTAAAACACAAATTGCGACTCATTTGTATCATGTGTTATTAATTTCAATATATCAAGGCTATCCCAATATCCAGAGAGAGATGTTCAGTATGAAGGCTTTTATGTTAATGGCATAATTTCATTTTAATTCTTTTTTTTTTTTTTCAGATTTTCGAGTATTACATTTCCCTTCGAGGATGGGGGTTGGTGTGATGAACTTATTCTTTCTTGCAGCATTCGTATTTTTAAATCCTGCCCCTGACACCTGGGGGCATCAAATAAGCACACTTCAAGAAAATCCTTTGGCCGGTGTTTTTGAGGATGTCTCTCATAAGGTGGTGGAGAGGGCAGTCGCAAATCCGAAAACTGATATTGAAATAGTCCAAGAGTACCTTGACAGAAAAGTCGTTGAAGAGAAAGTAAGGGAAACGTGGGGTCAGCTAATGACAAGCACACCAAGCGCAGTTACAGAAACAAATACCCAGACAGGAAAACGCGTCACTTTTGAAAACGCTGGACAATTATCCCTAAAAGAAGCGTTTCAGTATATGCAGTTTTACCCTCTCCTTTACGGTGAAGAAACAAAACCAACAGAATTCCGTGTGCCAATTGGAGCCGATGAGCAGAGGTTCAAGCTCGCCAATGAAGCCGGTGGTACTTTTTCATTGAAAGCTGTTCGTTCAGGTGGCACGGAAGTTGATCTTTCTAATCTCCAGGGTGCATCTGATACATTGTCCAACCCCAATCTCAAAAATCCCTTAAGGAATACGATACCGGACTGGTCTTCACTAGCTTTAGATGCAAAGTTAAATAGTCAGCCTGATTTTAATGGAGTGTTGCAAACTCACGACACCACAGGAGCAGTATCTCAGGCAGAACGAGATGAAGCTTTTCGAGCCACCAGAGACGTTTTGGTTGGTACTGCTGTGCAAAAGAACAACTTGGCAGGCCTAAATCCATCTCCAGCCAATTGGCTGCAGACAACAAATAGGGATATTGACACAAAAATGAAAGGAGTCAATGAGGAGCTTAGTCAGGCCATAGCAGATGAAGGAAAAACAAAATTGAAATTTGAACTCACTCAGAGTATGCTCAAAGACAGTCAAAAAGCAATTAATGAGTGGGATAAATTGAAGCAAACCGACGTATCAGCAACTTCAAATACAAAAATTGTTGAAGAACAGACGGTTGATACTGGAAAATCACAATATTTAAAAGTGACAGTTCACGAAACAGATAAGGTATCTATGAAGGAGGTATTCAAACTTCTGCAATTTTATCCTGAGTTATATTCTAGCCAAGGATTCAAACAAACAAGGTTTGAGGTTCCAATCGGCGGGGAGGAAGCGAAATTTCGTTTAAGTAAGGCCCTAAGGGGGGCAAACCAAATATTGGTCCACACTCATGATGCTGATTGGCCTGGTACTACGAAAAGGGGGCGCGGAAGAGAAGGTGGTCTCTGGGCACCTGATTACGACACAATGGTAGATGGCGTTCTTAAGAGGTTCCCTGACCGTGATGGGTTGGCGAACGCTATGCTAGATTCCGTTGACAACGATCTTAAAAGTCAGCCTGATTTTTCCAAAAAACTCAAAATCTCGGGCAAAACTAAAGAAACTGCCGACACAAAGCGAGCCACAGTAGAATTTATGATTGTCTCAATGATTGCAGAAGCGGCTCAGCCCGCCGATAAGGTCAAAGCCAAGTTTATAGAGAACCTAGCAGAAAAGATAAGAGCCAAGAAAAGTTTTCCAGAAGCTAAAGACATTCCTAATCTGGCAGAAATGGAAGGGGGAAAATCAGGAAGAAGTCCCGGGATGGACGAATTTGTAAAAGGCAAGCTAAAACAAGAAGGGCCCATAGACGTAGTCTTCAGCAAAGATGAATTTCCGGTGAGACAAACAGGTGGGACGATGCAAGGGCGCGTTCTGGTACATAAACAAGGGAGCGAGACAGTCCCTTCATATCTTATCCGCAAACGTGCCGCTGGAGATCACGATGGAGAGGCTATTGCTAGAAAGGTCGCCAGATACTGCACAGGGATGAGACGTAGAAAGCGGTTTGCTTGTTCACTAGACGATAGAGATTCCACTGTTGTCGATGAGGACTCTATCAAAGTTGATGAAGACAAGGTGGAGTTTGATGTGGCAGACCGCCGTAATGCCAAAGAACGAGAACATGTTCAGTTAAAAGTAAGCCCTGATGAGTTAGCTACACCCAAGCTGATCAAGGACAATCTATCAAACTCTCGGAGGACTAGAGCTAGTGAGGCATACTCAAAGGTCAATAAAGGTCTAGCTGTTCATGGTCTGATATTTTCCGTCCTCGGCGCTGTTAACTACTTCGAAGAGGGTGACAACCTTCGAGGTGCTATATCCGTGGCCCAGTCTGCCCATACACTAGGCGGACTAACTGGCCTCAATGAAATAGTATCTAAGGTTGGTAAAAGAGTTTTGAGCAGTGCGGCCAAAGGGTTAGCAAAAGGTTTAAATCTAGAAAAAGGGTTAGAAAGGTTATCCACCAAACTGGAAAGGTTTGCAGAGAGAGGAGTCGGTGAGCTACTTGGCGACATACCTGTGGTTGGACTTGCTTTCGATGTCTATTTCATTGAACAAGACATCGAACAGATTGCCAATTTAAATCTTAATGACCCAGAAGACCTCAAACTATTACCACTCCGTGTTATCGATTTAGCACTTGATGTTAGCACTACAGTTCTGAGCTTAGTAGGAACATTTTGCCCTGAAGCAGAAGTGGTCACAGAGCCTCTAGTCATTGTCCTTTCAATAATACGAATGGCTATTGACGACTTTTACATTGATATTATGGCGGAAATGGAGAAAATAAATTGGAAAAGTCCGTGGGCCGGATTAGAGTTCCTTGGAGCACTGGTGAAGGGGTTCTTGGAGGGACTTGCAGATTTCCTAACAGGTGGCTTAAGAAGACAGATGGAGAATTACAGGAAACAGGTAGAATACGATAAAAAACTTCTTCGAGACTTAAAGAATCCTGACAATTATTACACAATAGTTGCAAACAAACAAGGGGGTGGCGAGACAATCGATTTCACATCGGGAAGGCTATCAAGTTTTGGTGGCTACATCAACTTTAGGCTTCAGGACAACAATCGAGCTACTTTAGAAATCGGAGATGTCTCTGGCAGCGAGACAACAATACGTAAGACATTTTCAGTGGGTTCTAATCTTAAAGACATTGTCCTTGGGATCGGAGAATCAAGGTCTTTCACCTACAAGCATGAAACCGCGAAGCTGTGGTTCGTTATTCCAATTAAGTCATACGATGTGATATGTGGAGCAAATCTCCATGAGAAATCTATTTACGGAACTTATTATGGAAACTCTAACAATAACACATTTTACGCCGTACAGAATCCAAAGCCCACAACCAAACCGCCCGGCAATGAGAACCAAGATTGTAACTTTGGAAATCTCAACCTTAAGTTTGTTACAGGAAATTACCATTACAATCTGTATGGGAGGGGTGGTAGCGACACTTTTTATCTCGGACCGGAAATGTCCACTGTCACAGGAGGATCAGAAAGTGATCTGTACATTATTCAGTCAGATGGCGGAAAAACCATAATAGATAACTTTGCTGAAGATAACAAACGCGACATCATTGTTATAAACATTGCTTTTGATAGTATTCAATGTCATCAGAGTAGAAACGATCTTGACGTCTCTTATTCCATGAGTCATCACATTCGTATTAAGAACTGGTTTATTCCTGGAGATCCCACCTACTACCGCCACGTCTCGTTTCGCAGTCTGGATGGAGTCATTTTCGTCCCGAAACAGACCTTGAATAGCGAAGATATCCATGCCGTTCGATGTGTAGCAGTGGCTCTTGACTTCGGCGCAGCAAAGACAGCTCAAACGGTTTTACTAAATACTACGAAATACAGTCAAGTTAAGCAAGTTTCGGGCTCAAATAGCTCGGATACCATCATCGGTAACGATGTCAATAACGTCCTAGAAGGCGGTCGTGGAGCTGATCATTTAACTGGAGGCAAAGATGAAGACACCTACATCATCAGAGAAAGTGAAGGATGCGATGTTATCAATAACAATGCAGACGACTTCTTAAACACTACTGACATTGTTGTGTTCGATGTACCCTTTGATAAGATAGAAGTTCAGGTACAAGACCATGACCTGTCTGTAACCGACAGGGACAATGCACAAAGCTCATGCTTTACCATAACAAACTGGACCATAGGATTCCGATATAGACATGTTCTATTCACGTCTAAAGATCACGTTGTTTTCAACGTTTCCACAAGCGAAGACGATAGTGTAATGAAAGTTCCAATCATGCTGGATTACAAAACTTCCACCTCTGGGGTCTGTGTCGATTTGTCCGATTCACCAAGTCCAAGCTGTGTCAAACCTGCGGGTTACACCAACATCGCCACCGTTTCCGATTCACCACATAACGATCGCGTAGTTGGAAATGCACAAACTAACTTTTTAAGCTGCACTGGTGGAGAAGATTTCCTTGAGGGCGGAGAGGGAACGGACAATTATGTGGTCAAGAAAACATGTCGAAAGGCAACGATCAATAATTATGACAGTCGCCAGAAAGTTGATTTGGTGTATGTGGAGGAAACGTTTCTGAACTTACAACCGCAGAGGAACAACAAAGACTTAAAGGTACTCTCAAGTCGTGGGACACCAACTGTTGTACTCCGTAACTGGTTTAACTCCTCTTACAACCAACATCTCGGGATAAGAACTATCGATGGCATTACACTTAGAATAGATAACGCGACTGGAACATTCGAGGCATATGAAGTATCTAAGGATCCTGCTGAATGTCAATGCACGAACGCCGGCTGTGATCGGGGAATAATAAAATACAACCTCACCAGTGACCCTTGGAAACATGTGGCTCGTTTTGAATTGAAATCAAGCCACTGCAGCTATAAAATTTACGGCAATGAACTTAACAATTACCTTGATCCAGGAGCGGGCAATGGCTATAATTACCAGCACTTGGAAGGCAAGAATGGATCAGATACCTACGTGTTTAAACACGGGTATGGGGAGTTTAATGAAATAAACAACTATGCGGAAGACGGCAAGGCAGACGTCCTCCAAATTGGAACGGAGTTTGACGATATCCGCGTATATTTTCACGGACAAAATGATGTCATTCTTGCATCGAACACACGCCCCAGTTCACTAAGTGTTTTAATTCTCGATTATTTCCGCGGCTATAATTATCAGCATCTCCAGGTGATATCAGAGGACAAGATTGTCTTTAATATTTCCAAAAATTATCCTTATAGAGAGATCATCGCCGTCGACCGCAGAATCATTGATTCGCCACAAAACATCGATCCACAAAAGAATAGCTTAATCACCGCAGCCTTAGACTTTAGGGGATCTCTTACCGCTTCGAACAACCTGACAGGAAGCAACACAACATTAGAAATCGAGGGTGGTGCTCAAGATGACATTCTACGCGGAGGACAACAGGGAACTATTTTTGATGGAAAGCAGGGCAATGATACGATTTATGGTGGTGCTGGTAACGACATTATTTTTGGTGGTGATGGTGATGACGTCATATTTACTGGTAACGGAGATGACTACATCTATGGGGGAAACGGCGCGGACAACATAACTGGCGGAAATGGCAGTGATACACTTGCTTTCAAAGGTGATGGTTTTCTTCGCCAAGGAGTCACTGTTGATCTAAATATCGGATTTGGACAACAGGCTGAT
The DNA here is from genome assembly GCA_038088405.1 of Porites divaricata. Classification (NCBI taxonomy): domain Eukaryota; kingdom Metazoa; phylum Cnidaria; class Anthozoa; order Scleractinia; family Poritidae; genus Porites; species Porites divaricata. Next base: position 4,677,613 of record JBBMOI010000001.1, on the reverse strand, counting down.
GCAGAGGGAGATACCTACACGAGCATCGAAAACGTTTACGGTACGATACACGATGACTTTTTGATCGGATCTGATTCTGATAACAAGCTGTACGGTCTTGAAGGAAACGACACACTGGCTCCTCTTGGCGGTGCTGACAAACTTGTAGGGGGTGAAGGAGAAGATTTGTATTTACTAGATAAGGCCTGGGGGTTAAAAATTATTGATAACTATGCAGATGATAAAGTTGAAGACACCCTCTCACTGACTCATCTGAACTCCACTAATGTGTGCATCTTTTTAGTTGGCGACGACCTACATATACAAGATAATACATCTGACTTGGTTTCTGTTCTTTTTCACGGTGAGCTTTTGACAGTTATAATATCAAACTGGAACGTGAATGAAACTTACAAACACCTTAAAGTCTTATTTAATGATACTATATGGGAAAGTTTCGCTTTATCGGGCATAGGTACAATACTGGACAAGTTAAAAGAAAGTGCCAATTTTATCGAAAATGGAACAAACCTGGAGGTTGTGGCTGTGAGCGGCGAGAATGTAAGCTTATCATGGAACCAAAACAGTGAACTTTTGACACATCCACAGACCGAGCTGTTTCTTGTTCATTTTAAACAACACGAACCCGCGAGCTTGGAAAAAATACAGGTGGGGGGTCAAACATCTTTAACTGTTTCGTCTCTTAATGCGTCTTCCCACTATGTTTTCGCTCTTGCATTAACAAAGTGTAACGGTACAATTGCAGTATCTCATACGCTTATAACTTACGGACTCCAAAGATCTTGCCCCCCAGCGCAGGTGCCAAACTCAAATGCTCAGTACACTCCATCGACTTCTGCTTTAGCACCAGCTCATGGTGCAATTGCAAGTGTGATCTGTAATACTGGATATAACATTGAGAGGGACGAAAATCAACTGAACACGACTTGCTTAGACCAAGAATGGATCCCCTCCCTTCCAGTTTGCAAGAGAATAAAACAATGCCCTGTCCTTACCAAGCCAACTAATGGAGAGATTTCAACTAACGGGCGTGATGAAGGATCAAAAGCTTACTTTGTTTGTCACAAAGGATTTGTGCTTAGCGGGCCCAGGGAACGCACCTGTGTAGATGAATCCTGGGATGGGTCAGTTCCAAATTGCCAGCCGCTAAGCTGCCCGAGACCACCACCGATCAATAATGGATCGTATGAATCTTGTGATTACATAAAGCATACAAAGACATACGGCACAATGAGTACTCCCCTTGAAGGCTATTGTGTTAAGCTTCAATGTGACAACTTATACCTGCCAAGTCACGTATTTCACGGTAAGACGTATCTTCCTCGATGGGAAAGTGATTGGGAGATACCTCAAGGCGGACGAGTGTGTAGCGATGGAAGGTGGATTGGGCATGTGGACGACATCTGCGAGCTCACTATTAGACTTGTCAATTTGAATAAACAGTGGAGTAAAACCAGTGGCTTTCTTCAACAGTGGAAAAATGGAGCTTGGACATACCCTACGTCCACCCCAGCACAAAATATCCTTAATCTTTCCTGCAAAAGTGCTGGAATAAATGATCCTTCTACTGTTAGGCACAGCACCAGCAACTCCAAGGTAATGGTTACATGCTCTAAGCTACGCTTAACTGAACCGATGCCAACTGAATATGAAGGACGAGTTGAAGTACTAACTGATGATGGCTGGGAAGGAGTATGCGTCGCAGAAAGAGGAACAGCTTCAAGTCGGACCGCGAGCAGGGAGATTTGTGAGGAACTTGGCTTTAACTTTGAAACCGCAGTTGTGAGCATCAGCACTGGCTGGACAGACCATAGACTCCAATGTTCAGCGTAAGTAAAAAATAGTGGGATCCTTAGTTATAATGAGGTCCTCAGAGGAACACACAAGAGTGGCCTGTGGCCAAAAAATGCATACTCTAATGGCGTTCGTATTATCCAAATCTCGCATCACGAGTAACGCAACAGACACATTTCTTATGGTTACCAAAAATATATAGATGCAAATTAAATGCAACAAAGATTTGTTTAATTTCTCAATGTTAAAACTGTAGAAACGTAGTATCACAAGTTAGTATTGTTCCCATACTCAGCCACATTGCAGTCATCTTGGAGCTTCTTTTACGAATTTAAGCAGACCTTTTAAGGATTGAAAGGCTCAAAATCTGTCAGAAAGCCGATTTTGTTAGACATGGGACACTTAATTATTTATAGTCTTGGTAATAGTCTGTAGAAACCGAGATAGAGGCTCTAGTAACTCACTTATCCTTTTATGGTTTCTTTAAGAACGGCCCGAGATTTTGTGTTGGTAAATGGTAAAAGGTGAGTAATCTGTTTATCCATCTTTACCTTCTTGCTTTTGGTTTTTAAAGTCCTCTGCTTTAAGAATCGACAGAAATCCCTTAATAACAAACTAGTGCATGCATTGAAGCATCTGGTTATCTTAGATCTGCCAACTAATTTGAACTAAGAACCGACGGTTGTCCAGTGCAGGAAGGCAAAATATTTTTTTGCATCCACTTTGGGTTTTGCAATCGTTTACATTCATTAACAATATACTTTTATTTTCTGTTTTTATTTATTCATTTATGATTTGTTGCAGGCAATTGATATATCGCCCGGTTGTGAATAGGTAGGTGGTGATGTAATCTTACAGTTTCTTCCGAAACGACTTAAGTTCCCACAATTCCCAAGACGACATCCAGATCACAACAGTATATGCAAATTACAGGCAAAAATGTCTTATAAAAGACCTAGAAATACCCGAATATATACAGCGTTTCCACTCATGTGACATGATCGATCTACGCTTATTTATTAAAACAAAAGAAAGAGTTCACATAAGAAAAGAGTTCAACTCCCACAGGACTCACAGTTATAATTAGCCCAGGCGAAAAATGAGCGCACTTCATAGCTGGCCTCAGGTTTGCTTGTCATGTGACTATTTTGAACTACGGAGATGTAAAATAGGGAATGTTAACATTTTACGTTTTATTTTTTTATAGCGGAAACAGCAGATGCCGTTTGCAGACGCAGAGACGAAATTGTGGTAATATGGTACGATGCAGACAGAGGTGTACTAACAACTACCCAGTACCTCATGGCCGTCCATCGTGTACAGGAAAATATGAAGACGACACATGCACAGTTCATTGTAACAACGACTACAAACGCTTTGGAGACTCTAAAGTTTATTGCAAAGGAGGAGTCTGGACAAGGCAAAATGGGCAGGCCGCTTCATCAACCTGTAGATATATACGTGAGTACCATAAGTATTGAGCATTTTGAATATTGTGTAGCGGAATAAAATTCGTCTTAGTAAAACCAATTCACATAAGACAAAGAAGAACGCACGAACTGCTTCGTCTCACTGCGAAGATATCATGGTGTGTGTTGATTTACTTCAGTTGTTGATTATCGCAGAAATCAGTTGTTCAAACGTTGGGTAGCCGCTATCAAAACCTTGCGGACAAATCATAATCCAGCGGATAAGTTTTAGTGACTGATTGCAACTTAACAGAGAATTATTCAGTGGTTATCCACCTTTTGAACAATTACTGAGGCCTACATGGCCTTTACCAATGATACGGAATTTCAATTCCGTTCGTCAAAAACGATATATACACTCTTAAAGCCGAACGGCGGTTTTATAGGTCCTAACTTTTACTATTAGGCCATTGCAAATTGCTACTGATCGTTTAGAAGATATAATAGGTTTAATATTAAAGTCACAGACGAACGGAGTGTTTACCATCGGAACTATGCCACTGACTGAACCCAAGGGATAATAGGTAGAGAGACGATAAACACAGGGAAATGGCATATCCCAGGAAAAGGGGATATCCCTGGACAAAACGTTTGCTGAAATTTATTTAGTATGACTTGAACTCATCTATCTCAAAAAGTACCCGAGAGGTAAATGCCTCAAGGGTGTCATATAATACCCGACGATACCTTGATCATGTTTATCCGATCATTTTTTTCAGCGACACTCGCCGGGGACGATGTCTCGAGGCTTGTGAGGGATAACAGCCGAAAAAGCATCCCCAGCATGGCAGTATTTTTAAGAAATCACTTGATCAATACTTATCCCACCCAATATTGGCTAGTTACTGTATATAGAGATGTTACTGGTTATGATAAGCACGCTTTTTATGCTTATGATGGAAATCGTGTTAGCTATAAGTTCAGACATCATGGTTTTAACTATGTTGTCACTCGGTATCCTAAACATTCCGCTCGCGGTCCCAGTGTATCAATTAGAAGCCTAGTTGGCTCAATAACTGGAGATGACGCTAAAAGAGTTCGTGATAGCATTAAGAGTAAGTTTGAAGCACGTGGTCTAACGTATAACACCATACACGTGGTTAAAAGGAAATGGAAAGGGTGGTGGTGGTTCACCTACGGAATGACTCTAGCCACAGCAACCAGTATGCCTAGGAGGAACTATTTCTGGAGAAGGTTCTCGAATGTAATAGTCATTGTTGTAGCTCCTTATTAAAGCTACGGCAAAACGGGCAACAAAAACGTACTCACTGTTTTGCAACATTGATGCAAAGGAGATTTAAAAGCTATGTTGTGCCTTTTACCACACGGTCTCTGCAACAAATCAAGTTGTTAAAAGTCGCGTGAATACTGACTTCTGATTGGATAAATTTACCAGGAGTCACGTCACGCGCTGAAAAACAAGCTTGCCTTGGTAAGTAATTTCTTCAACATTTTTTTGCAACCCAAAAACAACTTGATTTGTTGCGAGACATTTATGAGTGAAACATAAAAATTACCCCCCAAAGCATTATAGGAGGCATAAACAACACAGTAATTAAATGATAGACGGAAGCCTTACAAGGATAGCAACTGTGATTTTTGAAAACTTATTAGCCTATGCAGTTTTTTAAAGTTCACTTTTGTTATTTGTAACGTTTAATATGGTTTGATATAATAATTGGGAGACACTTCGGTTTCTGGGAAACTGCCCACGTACCCCTCCCCTAAGCCAAAATTTGCCCTATGTGAGAAGGAACTGGTAATATTGGCTTAGGGAAGGGGTAGGTGGGCAGTTTCCCAGAAACCGAAGTTGATTCTACTTTACATGACACGAAGCTATGGTTTTCTCATTCACAAGTTATTTTTCAAGTTCCATAGCGTATTTAGGGAGTTTACGTGGTGACCTATTTAAGCGACGAACGTTAACCGGAAGTGAGCCTTTTTCTCATTTAATATGCCTTGAGTCGCTGCCAAATTTGTGTTGCTAAGTGTCTTTACTCTTATAGAGATGATTTTCCCAGTATTTGATTAAACTCACGGCCCGAGAGTGCAAAAATTCATTTCCGGTTGACTTTCGTCGCTCAAAATACGTCGTTAGACAGCCTTGAGACATCCTCTGTAATTCGTGGGAAATAAAACGCACAACATCGCTATTCAATTGGTTTTGCCAGCAATGTTGCAAAACAAGTTGAACTCACTCCGTCACACAATAAATAGTTTTCAGCCTTTCTGTTTTATTGATTTACCGATCTCTTAAAGATTTCTCGCACAAACTAGCATTTAATCGATTTATATTGACCGTTTTTAGGGCCCCGTCTACAGGTATTTGAAACTACGTTAGCCAATGACGCGTCTTCTCAATAACGCTCGTAAGAGAAGAGCTGAGATTTATAAAAACGTAGTTCTTTGTAGCCTGCTTTTGCGATATGAAAAGAGGACTGGTTTAAGAAACGATGGCGTAACAGTACTTGATCCATCGCGGTCCGCGGAATAACAAAAATTTAGGTAGCAGATGATGAGGTTGTTGGAGAAGTAAAGGGAGAATTTTAGGATGATTCAAGGTTTTCTGAGTCCAGTCAGGATGGAACACAAACGTTTTGAAATAAAAACGGCTGAAAGTAGGTTGCATCAGGGACTGCATGGCAGGTTACATTTGAAATTATATGTGTAGTAACGTTGACTTGAACTTCAAAGAGTGCAAACGAGACTGTAAAATCGAATAAATTTATGTTGGTATTACCTATGACTGAACTCTTTATTTTGATTATTATCATTATCATTGTCATTATCATTATTATTATTATTATGTATTTCTCATAGTAAACGTCGGTACTGGAGCTCTAGTCATAAATTGTTCTCTCTATCAAGTCAATGACCTCAGACAGAGAGCACCTTTCGCAGAATGCTAGCTGTACCAAGCAGTGCTGATTCTGACATGCACTTTAGTCCCGACACTTTCATGGTGGCGAAGCAAATTCTTAGTAATATTATTATAATTATTATTACTTTCATTGCAAGTCTGTCCAAAGGCCTAAACTATTCCCAGTGCGCGCTCGTGCAACAAGGGCCTTATTTTCGGTCCAATTACTCGCTAGAGTTGCAGTTTCAGGCGTGTGTTTAGTAATCTCCCTCGGGAGTGAATTTCTGCATTTAATAAACTCGTGTGCAAGGGATTTTGTTCAGTTTAGATGCAAGCACCAGTTGAGAGGATCTTCCCTGCGTCACGTCGTAATGGCCGAAGAACAACTTCCACATCCCGTTGTGGTTTTACTTCCTGATGTTCCGGTATCCGAAGAGCTGCCCGTAGCTCCTCCAGCCGCCGCCCCTGTTGTTGTTCCTGCCGCGGCTCCTGCGGTCAAGAATCCTGCGAACGCGGCTGACGCTGTTCCGCAAGAGGTAATTCTTCGTCAGTTTAATTCTTCGTTTACCCCTAAAATTAGCTTAAATCAGGTTTCTCGCGTCTCTGGTTTTTCCTAGTTGGCTTTTTCTTGTCGGTTTTCTCGTCGGTCGTGGCCGGCGTCCAAGCATGCTCTCTCTCCAAGTGTTTATTGAAGGTTGGCGCCGTTAAAATTAGCCCACAACCCTTTTCCCCTTCGCTCGGTAGTGGCAGGGAATGAGTTTTTCACGCTCAATATTCTCTCTCGCTTTAATTTTTATTTTTTGCGCTATATCTTTGCCTGTTTTGAGTGTTTCGGTTCTACCCAAAGTAAATTGTGTAAATTTCTTTGTGCTCGTTTCTACCTTTCGCGTTTCATTCTCGGTCGTGGCCGAGTTTATCTCGTGTTCAGATTTTACTCTTAGACTAGTAGGTTTATTTTTCCCCGGCATTCCCTTCCTTTTGTTAATTTTATTTTTGTCCTGTGCTTTCTGGCCGTGTTTATTTAGGTTTTGGCCTAAAGCGCAGTCCTGTTGTCTCGGGGGACTTAGTTTTCCATTGTTTGCGCTTTTCTCTCGGTGGTGGGTGAGAAAATTCTGTGCTTTTTTCTCGGTGGAGGCTGAGAAAATTCCGTGCTTTTTTCTCGGTGAAGGCTGAGAAAATTCCGTGCTGTTTTCTCGGTGGGGGCTGAGCAAATTCCTTGCTTTTTTCTCGGTGGGGGCTGATAAAATTATGTGCCTTCTCTCGGTGGGGGCTGTTCTTTCAGCCTTAGGAAGGCCGATGTGTCCTGTCGGAAATAGGTGGGAAACAGTTGTAATTCCCACTCGTCATTTGTGCTGAATTACGCCCTAACTAGGAAAATCTATTTTGTTTATGCCTGTCTTCGGTTATGTATGTGCATATATATGCATAACTGCAGACAGTACTTTTTCGCTTTCCTTTGTGTCTATTGTCGCCATGGTCGCGGGTCGCCGCTATTAACAATTTTTATTTTTATTTATTGCTTCATCCTCTGAGAACCGCGATCGGGATAATATTATGTTCCCCGTTCCTCCTCAGTGTTATTGTTTTCCTCTTCTCACGAGGTATTTTCGCTGCCACCTGTTAATTAGTCCCTTCCCTTTCCCTTTTTTCAGTTGGCCCAGCAAGTGCGAGAGCTGAGAGAACAGTTGAACACCCTTAAGGAAGGCTCAGGCAAGGGTGCAGATGTAACGGTTACCCTCCAACTGGTTCGGCAACTTGCGTCTGCTCCTCGTCACTTAAGAGATCCCTATGCCATTCTGGCAGCCCTCCAGAAGCTTGCTGATGAGACGCGGGTTTCTGGTGACCCGTCGGCCCCGCGATATGAAGCAATTCTTTGCCAGACGAGACCCCTCTCCTCTTCCGGGGAGTTTGGTGATATCATTATTCGTCTCGTTGGCAGTAAAGAGGAAAGCGAGGCTGCCAATTCTATCGCCAAGATGTCCGGACATCGGGGTTCCAGTGGTTTCCATCCCTACGCACGATGGAAAACGCCGCAACGCTCGTCTTCTTATGTTCGGGGTGTTCCGCCGCGCGGCTCACTTAGGGGGCGTGGAGTCTGTTTTAACTGTGGTCAGCGCGGGCATTTTCAAAGACAGTGTACTTCTTCCTTTTTACCTTAAGAAGTTGTCATTAAAGTTTTGTGGGAATTACCTTTGCTTTCATTTATTTTCTCTTAGGTGTTACTCTTTCCTTGCGTACCAGTATTGTCGTGCCTTGGGTGCGGGTGTCTAATGCCTTTTATGCCTCTTTGAGGTTGCTTAAGGCCGGCAGTTCTGGTGGGCTTCCCTCGCTCTCCCTCTTAGGTTTCCGTTGTTTTGTTTCAGGAATCTCTTCCTTGTGTCTCGTTCAATCCTGAGTTCTTTGCGTCTATTTCATGTGAATCACCGCCCAGTGTCACGCAGAAGTGGTGTAACTGGGAGGGCAAGCCCACCAGTTTTGTCGGCCCAGTCTCCTCGCCTCAACAGGTCGCTACCTTACGCGTTCCAGCTAGTCCACGCATGCTTACTTTCAGAGACCCGTCTTTTTTTTGTTCCTGGTCAGCTTCATGACAACTTGGCTCAATGGGAGTTCATTGCTGAACAGTTTCCTCCTCAAAGGGAGCCAATGTGTTTTGTCCGGGATAAAGTAAATGTTGCGTCCTTCGTTGTTCCCTTTAAAGGCAAGTTCCCGGGAAAATTTTTCAATTCACCATTTCCCCCTAAGATGGAATTTCCTAATAGCCCTATTTGTGCTCAGTTTGAGGAATTTATTTCCTCTACTAATATAGATCGCGTTCAAAACGGCTCTCTTGTATTTTGGGGCAGGGTAGGGCAAGTTGAAGCTCCTCATCTTGTTATGCCTATAACTGCTGAGCCTTCGAAGCCAAGAATGTGTCACGATGAACGGTTCCTAAATTTGTGGATCAAGCATTGCCCCTTTTCCCTAGATTACCTTTCTGATCTTCCAAGATACATTGGTTCCGGTCATTATCAGACTGTGTGTCATGACAAAAGTGGCTATGACCATATTTGTCTTTCCCCCTCCAGCAGGACCCTATTTGGACTTAATTGGAAGGCCTGTTATTTCGTGTACAATACCCTCCCCTTCCGGTGGAAGGCAAGTGCGTATGTATATCACACAACTGGTTTATTGGCAACAAGTTATATAAGAACTTTGGGCGTTCCCTGTTCCCAGTGCATCGTTGATCGCCATGCAGGACAGCTTATGGTTCGCAGGGACCCCAATCTTCCAGTTTGGTCCGACTTTGAATTAGCTGAGGCGGCAGCTTATATTGTCATTTCAGTTCTTACTTCGCTGGGGTATACCCTTGCTCTGTCGAAGTCATCGCTTGTCCCTTCCCAGCGCGTGCGTTTTTTGGGTTACCTCTGACTCTCTTTTGTTAGCGTTCGTCCTCCCAGAAGACAAGAAGCTCAATTTTAAGACCTTAAGAGAATCTATTCTGTCTCAGGATGCCGTAGTTCTTAAAACTCTGCAAAGTTTTGCAGGCAAAACCACCTCGTTTTCTATCGCGGTACCCGCGGCTCGACTTTATACTCGCGCCTCTTTCCGTGCTATCTCTTCCTGCATCAAGTCCCCTCATAAGTCCATTTAAGTCTCGGGCGATTTGCGAAGGGAAATCCTTTACTGGAGATTTCTGGACAACTGGCAAGGTTGTCTCCCCTGGTTCGAGAGAGGCATGTTGTCATGACTACGTATTCTGATGCATCCAATCCAACTCTGGCTGGGGTGGAGTCTTTCCCGATGAATCTGGCAATTCCATTGAGGTACGCAACTACTGGGCACCCTCCGATCGCTCCCAGCCGATTGTCATCAGGGAGGCCTTGGCCCTCAAGAATACCATTCTGGCTGGTGAGGGATCTCTTGCGGCCTCCCGAGTTGACGCTCACGTGGACAGTCTTCCCTTAGTTCGTGCATGATCCAATCAAGGTGGTAAGAGCAAAGCTCTTTCCGACGTCATCCAAGCCATCTATGAAACCACTTTGAAGTTTAACATCGCCCTGTCCTTAGTGTATGTCCCCTCGGGGGATAATCCAGCAGACACCCCCTCCAGAGCCCTCTCTGACAGTGATTGCATGCTGTCCCCTCGTGTTTGGAGAGAAGTCGAGCGGTGTTGGGGCCCTAATTCCATCGATCTAATGGCTTTAGATTCTAATGCTCCCCGTGACTCTCATGGCTTCCGTTTGAGGTATTTCACCCCCTGGCCTAGTCTGGAGTCTGCTGGAGTCAATATTTCGCTCAAACCCTCCACCCCTCGGACAACGCGTACGCTTTTCCTCCTTTGGCTTTGGTTGGGATAGTCCTGTGCTTTTTATCCTCCCAGCCTTGTCTTTTACCTTGTTACTCCTGATCCTCATCCCCGTCGTTGCTGGTGGCCTATTATTTCAGGCCGATCTACGGATTCGGTCCGCCTCGGTGCTTTGGGCGACCTTGACGTGCTTTTGTTTCCAACTCCGAATTGCTCATTCCTTACCAAGCCTTTACCCTGGGACCTTTGGGCGTTTAGGGTATGTTCTAATCTCAGTACTTCTGTTTAGGGTTTGTTCTCGGTCCCCCGCGTTTGGCGCCCAGCTGTACAGTGTAACGAATGCTCGTATCCAGATGATGACTGTTTCCAGTTTTTTCAGAGATGTGGGCTCCAAAGATATGGTTCTAATGCTTTGGGTCCCTCCTCCAAGAAGTTTAAAATCGACTTAGAACAGCTAGAAGCTAGAATAAAACATCTCGACTCTGCCAGAGCCTCTACAGCCTACCAACGCCAGAAATCACAGTTGGAGGCTGAGTTTTCGGGTTTCCTGGCATCTTTGCAACCACGCAAGAGTCTATTTTCCGCCACACCGAGGGACATTGTCAGATTTTTGGTCTGGAAAGATGAGAAGGGCAAAACGATGGTGCACAAAGACTCGTGTCAGTTCTTCGGTTTACAGGGCAAACAGTCCTGTAATTGTCCCACTCGGTTATCTGCAGGCACAGTGGACTCCCTTATCGGAAAACTGCGATCTATTTTCAATGCGTTGGGCCATACCAGTGACTGGGATGATCGCTTTGGTTCTGGAAATCCTGCCTCGCACTTATGCGTCAAGCAGTATCTTAAATCTATTCAATCGGAGCAGACGCAGGCCAGGGTATCTCCGAAGCAAGCCACCCCCGTCTTCTTTGACAAGTACAAGAAACTCGTGTACCACCTAAGGCAACTTCTGTTAGGTAACAACATTTCACCTTCGGAACGTTACATTTATGCCCGGGATCTTGCCTTTTTCTCCCTCGATTTCTTCTCTGGCAACAGGGCTTCTGATCTTGGTAGAATTAAGACGGTTGACGTGTTAAAACATCCTGACGGCTCCAGCCTCCTTTTCCACCAACGTGTAGGCAAAACTCTGAGAGGGAAGACTTCAAGAGCGTTCGCTGTTAAACAACTGCTAATCCAGCTATTTGCCCCGTGCGGAATCTCCAGTTCTTCGTCGAGCTTTGTAATTCAATGCGGCTTGACCTTTCCGCTGGTTTTCTTTTCTGTCCAACTTCCAAAAAAGGTGGTGTCATTAATGCCCCCCTTCTCGCCTCTACTGTTCAAGCCAGACTTACCAAGTACCTTTCATCTCTCGGCATCAATGATGGTGAAACTGCGCACGGTTTTAGATCCGGAACCTCCATCCTTCTTAGACTTCTCGGAGTGTCCAGAGAGGATGTTGCCAAGCACATTGGCTGGAAGTCTACGGCGTTGGTTGACTACTATACTCAACTGGACAAGGTTATGTCTGCCGATACCTCTTCCAATACCTTGGCTGGTAGTACGGTTGACTTTGGACATGGCTCTTCGGCAGAACTTCTCGGGAACACTTTCCGTAAATTTAACTGTCTTGCTGGTTTTACGCCGGCCTTTTCATAAATTTTTTCCTGTTTTCATTGTATTTTCATTTTAGTTTTGGGATTTGGGAGTGTGAGTTACGGGTGCATGGGGTCGGGGAGACTGGTTGTCGCCTTTCACTTCATCTTGGGCTGTCCACGCCTCCGAGCCAAGGACTCGCATGTCCCGTAACTTATCTCTTGAGTCCCCAGGCCTTTGCTGGACGAGCGTCCACTGGGAATAGATTACTATTCCCAGTGTGCGCTCGTGCAACACGGGCCTTATTTTTGGTCCAATTACTCGCTAGAGTGGTAGTTTCAGGCGTGTGTTTAGTAATCTCCCTCGGGAGTGAATTTCTGTATTTAAAAAACTCGCGTGCAAGGGATTTTGTCCAGTTTAGATGCAAGCGCCCGTTGAGAGGATTCCTGTGGTGTCCCCTTCTGGGGGAGTGGGGTCCACTGGTAGGGTCGTCTGTTTCCCCTCCCTCCCCCCCCCCCCCTAATTTTACTCCTATCTGGGTCTAGCCCTTTCGCCTCCTCGCCTGCGGTCTCGCATGTCCCGTAACTTATCTCTTGAGTCCCCAGGCCTTTGTTGGGCGAGCGTCCACTGGGAATAGATTACAATTCTTCCCGGCTGGAATAGTTGTCAAAACTTGTAAACAGGACATATTTACACAGTGCGACATTTTTCATTCGGGGTCAGAGAACCCGGTAACCAAAAGAATACTTGTGAACAAATTACGTTCTAGTACCCCGTAAGTCTTCGTTTGGCAACGTGACGAGGTTACTAAGTACATTGCAACGGTCGTTGTGGATTTGTACATTTCAAAGTTTCATCGCCGAGATAAAAACTGATGCTTGGCTAACTCAAGGCTAAAGTTTTGCAATGAAAGTTAAACCTTTATATGCAGTTGGATCTTGCGGAAAAATTGTGGCTGTGAGAATGTCAAAACTTGGCGTTTGAGTTGGCTTCGTTCGAAGGTTCTGAAGGTTTGTGCAAATTGGTTTTACCATAGTTATCAGCTTACTTTATATGACCACACAGCGGGAAGCAAGGAAACTCCGAAAAAATAAGGAAGGGCGTTTTTAGATTAGACATTTAAATTCATTAACAAAAATCCTTATGTTTACGGCCACTGGAGATTACCTAATATTTATAGCGGAACTCCGCGCGCGCGGAGTCCAATTGCTATAGAAACTGGAAACTCATCGATACCAGAAAATTTGTTTTTTGGGGGTTTAAGTTTGATGTGTGGCAAGAAGAAAATCAGTAAATTAAAAACAAAAGACAAAAAGAAAAGAAAAGAAAAAATGAAAGAAAGATTGATTTGTGATTTACACTACTGAATTTAGTAGGTCCCAACACATTTAGGGCCTGTTTACATGAAAGTGGGGGACCCCAGGTAGGTGAGGTAACATGTGGCGAGTTACCCCACCTTACATGTAAACGTGATCACATTAAAATGAGAGATTATATGGACAGGCGGGTTACCTCACCTACCTGGGGTACCCCACCTCCATGTAAACAGGCCCTTATTTGTAATGTTTCAAGGCTGGCTGATAGACCTTTGTCACGCGGCGGCCATTTTGTCTCAGGAGATTTAAAAAGCTTTGTTTATGCACGGATAACCTCGCGTAGAGACTATAACTTCATAACTCTTGAACAAATATGATTGGACTTCTCACGCAAAATAATGTCCCTTGAATTAATCTTGTGCAAAGCTTTACAGGACAAACACACAAGTTCATTCTCCTTTAAAATAACCCTGGAGCCTCTCGATAATTTTTCCGTGCGAAGTGTACGACAGACTAGCGTTAAATAACGTGCGTAGGGAGCTTAAGCAACGACGACAAGGATGTTAACGAGAACGACAATGGCAACATGGCAGTAGGTTTCAATACATTAGCAAAACAGTCAAAACAACGAATTTACGCTTTTTTATTTTATTTTATTTTGTTGTTGTTGTTGTTGTTGTACATTTCGCTTACCGTCGATGCACGACTACGACGTGAAAGTGCCAAATTTCACATTTTTGGGAGGCCCTGAATACAAGACAGCACAGCTGACAGCAACTTTCTTTTTCTTTTTCTGAACTTCGACACAGTCTTTTAAAAATTCAACTCATGAAAACTTTCCAGCATTTAGCGAACTGAACGAGATAGAATCAGCGCATTAAAGTTTAAAGCAGCGCGAGTTCACTTTTTAAGTGTCGTTTTCGTAGCCGTCGCCGTTGTCACGTGATGCTTTAGTACCCTATTTTCCTTCTTCGAACGAAACTCTTCACGTTATGTACTGCTAAGCTCACGATATTGGTACCCAATAGCAATAATGCTCCCGCTTATACTTTTCTTGGCCCTAAAAGCATTTCCCCAAATGAACGTTTCAGATCCCTATCCTATCCACTAACTGTATAAACCCCAACACATGCAGGTTCCCGTTCGAATATTCCCTCAGGAATTCCCATAATAACTATCGTACTATGTACTACACAATGGGGAGCTTAAGCAACAACGACGGTGACAGCTACGAAAACGTTACTTAAGAGTTGAATTCGCGCTGTCTCAAACATTATCGCGCTTAGTACAGAGAAGAGTGATGCGTGTGCATGGTTGTTGTTTTGCTGATCTAACCTATTGTTGGTTTTCACAGGACGTCACTAAAATTCAAACTAAAAAACTATCGATCCTACCGAGATTTTACTTTCACGATGCATTACAGCAGCTGAAAACTAATTTTCATACAAATTTTCGCTTCAAAGGGGTTCTTGGTTTTGTCATAGAGTACGCTTGAATTTCTAAGCTTTTGCGTGACACGATATTTACATGACGGCCAAGAGAGCTGTCATGTAGATTAAAAAAATGACTTTTTTCAGGAAATTTTGCTATCTAAACACTTCATGTATTGGAAAAAAATTGCTTTCATGTTTATGAGTTTCTCGAAGAATAAGTTCACGCTTTTGTGACAAAACTCGTTAACAGATGTTTCTGTTGGTTTCCGTTCGCCATGTTGGAGCTCACTTAGGTGAGCACCAGCATGGCGTCTCCATACAAATCTCTATAAGTTTGGGTAAAACTTTTCTTCGGATATCTCGTGTACGAAATATTCCTCTGACCTGAATCTTGGCGAGGGTCTTTATATATGTTCCTCCTGTCATTTCCCAGATTCTTGACTTGATGACCTTGATCTATTGAACAGTTTTGATTTTTTATTTTGATCTATTTTGAATGGCGTGACACTGAAAACCAGCAATAGCTTTTTTGCCGTTCTCGTTGCCGTCGCAGTCGTCGTTGCTTAAGCTCCCTAATGTATATGCTCGCCGACGTACACAGCCTAGCCTTAATTTACGTTTCGTTGATGGAATCCCTTGAATGTTAATAAAACCCTTCATGCTCACGATAATGATACCCCGAAATATCCATTAATTTTTTGCATTTTTCACTCTATTTATTATTTATCTATTTAAAAAAATATCATTCCGGCACAAGTCAATTTCGCAGTCTACCAACTAACAAAAACTTAGGCCTTTTCAGTAGCGCTCGTATAATGTTTTCAAGGCAACTTGCGCTAAGATATTAAATTCCGCTTTTTATATTAAACGCTGAGAACACTGATTTCAAAAAGTTGCCATTCTCAAAGTAAATCAAATGGAATTCAAGTCTATTAACATCCCGGCGGTACGAAACCTCCCATGAAGGAGGTACTTTCTTAGTTCTTAAGTTGTCTTTATATGAAAGACTATGTAATGTTCTTTTTTTAGATAAAGATTTAATACATTTCGTATTTCCGTAATTTAATTACGCTGCGAGTAAAAGTGGTACGTTATCATCAGCCGTTTTATAAGTTTTTAGCCCAGGTAACAAAAAATGTAAATTCCCTTTTCAAGAACATCGTTATAGTACCAATTTCGCAAACTTTTTTTTAATATGTCTGGGAAAATGAATTCGTGAAATAAAGAGACACAGAAGACAAAAAAATTAGTGTGAACAGGCACGCTATAATCCTTATCACATCGATCAGCCGTCGATCACCTTTCTCTCTTCACGTAGAACAAGTTTCCTTAGAAATTAATCCAGAGAGAGCATGGTACCCGTAAAGCCCAGAAACATTTTTAATTTCATAGGCAAAAACTCTTGAACCCAACTGGATGACCAAGCGAGACAGAACTTACTTATTAAATACATTTTCTTATCTCTATAGTAACCTCTGTATACACGTTTCCATCTATTATCTTTCTCTACCAATCACGTTTTTTTTTTTCTCTATTTTTAGTAATACTTTAGATATGGCACCCGGTTATCATTGCCAACGAGCAGCCTCGCGAAGACGCGACGATGCGAGGCGGCAGCGTAATAGAGCCGGGAGCGGTAGTTCCAGGGACAGAAAAAAATCTCGAATCGATGTAACGTATATTATTGTTATATTCCTAGACTTTCACTCAACTAAACAGGGACTGGCATTGGTTGATTCTTGGTCACGCTGCCTTGACTAAAATCAAATGTACCCCGCTCGGGATACATTAAGGCACGTGGTCAAAGCTTGGTGGAAGGTGGCTCGACAGAAGACGGGAAAAACACGACCATCTTTTTCGTGAATGAACACAACAACACAAACGCGAAGCCTCAAGCTAAAAAGCAACGATTTTTAAAGTTGTCCCAGAGGAGAAACAGCAGCTAGTGGAGGAAACAGATGCAGACAATATAAGGAAAGTACTTTGTAAATCATTCATTCAGTAGTTTTAAGAATTAGATTTGTGTTGTTATAAGTACCGAGTTGACTGTTTTGGTTCGCTCCGGTTGATTCTTTTGTCGCTGTTGAAGCCGAAATCTAGAAATATAACAAAACACTTAGGGCCGGTTATTTAAGCGAAGTCTAAGTTAACCAGTGTTTAGGGCTGAGCCGCGGTTTAGACGTTGTCTCGATAAACAACGGCTAAACGATGCTTAAAATACATTATTGAAACACGACTGAACCGTATTCTTGCAAGTCAATGGCTAAACCATGTCTCACGAGAAAATGCATTGTCTGCGGAGTTATTTCGTATGCACATTTCCAGATAGTGGTTGTGTCTCTACAATATGGCTTCTAAACCAAGTCGCACAACAAATTTCAGCGAACAAGAAAAACTTTTATCGGCCGAATTGGGTAGAGACTTTCCAGAAGTGGAAAGTAAAGGCTATGACAGTAAAACGTTGGCAAAAAAGACAAAGGCATAGGAGGAAATTTTAACTATGTTTATCTCCCAAAATCTTAACGGTATCAAACGCGACCTCAGTCAGCTTCAAGGATGCTGGAGGCGGCTGAAATTCCAGTCGAAAAAGGAACAGGACTTACATCGTCGTGAAGCAAGAAAAACGGGTGGAGGAAAAGCTCGTGGCTACCCAAGTGAAGTAAGCAAAGTAGTAGCAGACTTGCCTAGTCCCTAGTCCCTAGGCCTCATTATTCCGCGCGGCCAAAGCGTTTCGGTCACGTGGTCCGATCAAAAATGTGAGGCCTAGACAAAAATCCTAAAAAGTGAGACAAAAGTGAGACAGCTCAATGGCGATGGTAAACAAGACAATAGTTTCGCATTTCAAGGTTAAAAATACACCGCTAAAACACACAGATGGGAAAGGAAACTTCAAACGAATGCTCAGTTTTCTTCAAGTTGACAAAGGAAGGCTTTTCTTTATAAAATTGTTCTTCGTGGAATTCAAAATACACGAAATTTTCATCACGGCCGATAGGAGCGCTTGGCCTGTTTTGAAACGACACCAAGTAGCGAAGTTTTTGAAGAATTTTTAGGTAAATTTTGTACTTTGTAGCCAAGGAAGTGACGTATTTGGGAATACCGGTAATTTATCTTAGACGTTTTATACATTTCCAGACCGGCTTGAGCGCCCTGATTTGAGATTTGTGTTGTATATTTTTTGCCATGTGCTCACCCGATTTCACTTGCGTGAACGGATCCAGCCAAATTTGTGTTAGGCGAATTGCTTTTAAGAGTGTGTCCATGAGAAAACCAGGCAGAACCAGGCAGGGGGTGATAATGCTCAAATCACCGATTTCGCTCAAACTCGGCACAAATGTTAGGTACCAGGAGTTAACTTATGTGACAGAATTCCAGGTCAAAATATTAAATTCCCTGGGAGATCCGGGCATCCCCTGTAAAAATCGCCATTTTGCCCGTTTTATGCATAATTAATTAGCTAACTTTACGATGCCAGTGCAACAAACAGAAAAGCCACCTGGAACTTAAATGCCCTGAGAGATGATCTGAGTTCATAAGACTTTAAGCACAATAAACTTTTTAAAGTCGCCGATTTGATTTCCCCCCTCTTAGCCCCCTTAAGTTGGGTCATCATTTCCAAGTTTTGAGTAAGTCGTAAAATTAGGGTATTTTATTCCCCAATATCTCTGATGAGCAACAGCTTATCTTTATAACTTTTGCATGAGTAGTTAAAGCCATCACTTAAGTTCAGAAAAAGATCATAAAAAGTTTGGGCAATTCACTTCCTTCCATGTGTTGACATAAACTGTTCATGTGACTGAACGACTTTTGCATATTTCATCAAAATTCAGGCCCTCACAATATTCGTGTGTTTGCCTCTGAATGAGGAGAAATCGAACAAAAAACTCATCAGACAATGATGTAACATTAATAAGGGTAAAATTGTTCAAATTATTGTGCAAGAAACTCTAACGATGATTTTTGATAGCTATATACGCGATCTTTTCAAGGAAAAACAACATACAAAGATTTAATTCACAGTTTTACTTACTTTAATAATTTCGCCCTAAAAACAATATAAAGGGTCAATAAAATCCATATACGTATCTCTTGGATGTCTCAACTGCTAATTTGTGCCCGCTTGGATTGTTCCCCATGCCACCTTCGATGCCCAGTTCAGCGTAGTTCAGCGTCGTGACTCGCTGTAGGACTAAAATTCCTTAGCCATCAGTTTACGCCCAAAAATCCAAATCAAGTTGTTTTAGGAGAAAAGAACACGAAAAGTAGAAAGCCGATTTGTAATCCATGGAAAGAATTATTTCTGCCACTGTTGTAGCTCAATTCATATGTTACAAATAACAACGAAACGTCCGCCATCTTTAACATTAACTGCAGCCCGCATTTTTAAGCAGCGGTTGGCCACAATATGGAAACATAGTATCGGGAGTCAGGAGTCAGGAGCCAGGAGCCAGGAGCCAGAGTCCAGTGAACAAAATATGAAAAATATGACTTTCCGACATTCTCTGAGATAATTTTATTGTTATTGTATGCTAATAAAAATTTTAGAATTCCAAATCTATTTGGAGCTCTATTCAGATTGTGATTATAAATGATCCCATTTCTTTTCAAACTCGGGGATAGAAGTCGCTTTTCTTTCGTGTTTTGGAAAGAAATATTTTTGTCTATTTTAGTTGCACGTCAAATAGCGGCGAAGTGAAGCCGGATCCTGGTGCAGACCAGCTCAAAGGGACAAATAAAGCGTGAGACACGTCCAGATTAGCTTGCGACAATAACTCCATTGTGTTTTCGTACTGGAGCCCCCCCTCCCCGGGGGAGTGGCCAAATTGCGTACAAATGCCCTACCCTGCTGGCACCAGATTTGACTGTCATAAACACTGAATTTTTTACCTAGCACGGTCTTTTAGGGGTCTTACAAAGCCTAACTATGGCAGTGGTGTTCCCAAGTAGAATTCAAAATACACCACACTTTCACATTGAGTTAGATCTTTTTCTCAAACAACCGCTTCCATATGTTTAACACCCTTCCCACATTCCCTCAAGACCTACTTCAACTGTGATAATTAGATTTCAAATTTCTCACCCTACCCAGGTAAGGTCAATTTTCTCATCCTAGACATCCTCGGAAGGGCCTTTTTGTGTTCTCTTGGGGCACCAAAACCAGTTTAGTGCCCAGGTTAGTGTGCCGTGCTGAGGCAGGCAGATGTTGAATTATGGACAGACACAACAATTAAGTTACAGACATTTGATGTTCCGGTCCGTGCGTGGTCGGAAGACACCCAGTAAATAATGCCCGTGGGGTTGCTCAAGGAAAATTAGGGTGTTACGAGAGTCGAACTGCAGGAGGTCTCTAACGAGGAAAAGTGCGGAAACATCTACTTTTTGGAGTGAATATACTGATGCAATTTTTAAGTTACAATATACTATAGACAAATCTATTTTGTTTCTAAAGTTCCTCTGATACTCCGAGGAGCGCAGGACATACAGGGAATGCAGAGATCAGACCATTGCATTATTGAAATTAGGTAAAGGCATACAATTCAGTTTGTATTTTCAAGTGTAACCGGACGTGTATGTGAAAAAACGGTAACTCTGAAACGGATATATAAGAATGATTCATAACAGTGACAAACAGCGATATGACTGTGGACAATATAAAAAAAACCCCACAAGATTCAGAGGCGGATAAGATTTTCTCCCGGATGTCTGCTTACGAGAGCTTTAAATCAAAGCTAACATCTAATTCACCGGTAAACCCTTTGAGTGTCCGCGGCCGCCTACGGGAATGTAAAAACCCAGAGGTTGTGTCGGAGTTAAAACGGGGTTTGTGGTGGCGGTCGTAAGTACAGCTATTCGCTATATACGAGAGTACCCGTTAAGAGAACTTCTATACTGCATGAATCCGGAATTGACAGCTTAAATGAGATGTGAATATTGTGTATTAGTCTGTGTTCAAAAAACTGTTCTTAATTTACACCTTCCTTGAATAGCTAAAGAAGTCTAGCCGACTTTTTTTGCAAATGAATGTATTAGTGCCCCCTTTTGGGTCTTTTGTATTCCTCAGAAGTTTAATTTTCCTCAACACTTTTAAACGGTTATTATTATGTTTTCGCAATCAATAATTTACCCAGATACAGATACCATCCTGTATAGTTGTAAGACTACGAGGATTAAAATATAAGTAAGTAAGTATACCCAATGGCAAGTCATTAATTGTCGAAAATTGCATGTCACGGACTGACTATAAAAAGGGCTATTATGGACAATTATTATCATGGTAATTAATGTCAACATCGAATAAACTCAAAATTTCAAGTAACACAACTTTCACAACCTATTTTCAACACACCAGTTATAACAGGATATTGGCGCGTACAAACAATAGATAGTGTATTCCGCATTCCGTGGTCCGGTAGTCCAGCGTAACAGATTCCATCATTTAGGCAGAGTTTAAAGTCAAAGATGGAGGGTGTTCGAGCAGGTGGTTGTTTTCCATGGATATAGACGGATTATCAGTGATCCTTCTTGTCCTTTGAGAATCATTTTGTTCCCTCTAGATCTGACTACAACTTATGTCAAAGACTTCTAATGTTCGGTGAAAAGCCGACACTTTTAATTTTGCAATGTTTCAAGACGTTTCATTACCTCGTCACAAAGTAACGCAGAGTAACGCCACAGAGGACCAGACGAAACTGGAGCAGCCAACCTGGACTAAAGCATCTGAGAGACGTGTATGTAACATTTATTTACTATCTTTTATCGTTTTTGGGTCTTGCAGCACCTACAAGTTGGACCGATCGAAGTTTTGAACTAAATCTTTTGCTCCTTGTGTTTACTCAAGCGTTCCATAAAATACCCATCAAAACGTCCATAAATAACACAGAAAACATGCCTCAGGTGACACTTTCTAACAATTCCGCCATTAGTATCCATAATGAGGCATCTGATTTGTGACTTCTCGCCAAATTTGTGCTATTTTTGTTTAAAAAAACGAATGTTACGTTTCTTCCAATTTTGGTCAAGTGACAAATAATCGTCAAGTCAAATGTACATAATACGTCATTATTGATAAAGTATGAGATTGCCCAAATATTTTAGGATTGATTTGATAACCTTAAAGATGTCTTTCAAAGAATATGTGAGAATTAAGTAGATAGGTTGTTGCTCATGGGAGATGTTAGCGACTAAAATGCCTGAAATTTAGGGTTTGGTCAAAACAGTGAGAAGATGACCTTACTTTAGGCTAAATAATAGGAAGAGATCGAATTAGAGAGTAAAAATAAATTACTGAGGATTAAGTCTGATAAACATAGAAGATGATAAAGTTGATTAGATTTGAAGTTGTCTTTTCTACTTGTTGAACAGCCAAACCAAAGTTAGCTAATTAATTATGCAAAAATGAGTAGATTTTGTGATTTTTAGGGGGGGTCCCTGTAAATCCCAGAGAATTCAATATTGCGACCTTATTTTTTGTCGAGGTTAATATCTCACCACACCCATCAATTGTGCCAAGTTTGAGCGAAATCCGTGATTTGAGCATTATCACCCCCTGCCTGGTTCTCTCATGGACACACTCTTAAGGATTAATTTACGGGCCTTTGAATAAAAATTTTTCGAGAAATAATTTCTCTGTCTGTTGTTGTGTGTTCTTTCATTGATTAACATAGTTCAAAACACGATCCTGAGACAACGCATGTAAGCTGGATTTTATGCTTCTCACATTATTAGTAATACATGCATCACATCTGTGAATGTCGGCGAATTTCAAATTCTGTAAGTTATAGGATTTTACTTTTAGATTCAGTCTCTGGGCACTTTTTGCTACGCAGCTTATGTATTTTATTTGAAAGTATGTTTTTTTTTATTATTCAAGATTTGAAGTCTAATAGAACAAAGAGGGCGAATGTTGTATTTACTTTGAAAATTCGCGCGAGCGGCAAACTCTGATAGCTTAGTTGAGACTGAAGGAGCAGTATCAACCCTCAAAGGACTATGAATAGAATTCTGATGACTTTTCAAAGCTGGTCGGCAAAATTCGATCCCGCAAATGTCCACAAAAGTTGTTAAAAAAACAAAATCTCCTGTTGCTTACAACATTAACGTACATCTTTGAATTTCAAATAGCAACGCACGCATGCGCATTCTGTTTTTGTCTAGGCGTTTCCCGACCGTTCGCCTCGGATACGTCACCGAAATGAATTGACCGAGAGGGACTGGGAAAACGCCGTACAGGAACTAGGCAAGTAGCAGACGTAATCCCAGCCTCAGTTAATCCGCTAGAGCAGGAATTTGATGATGATGCAGGAGAAGAACTTGATTTAAAGCGAGACAAAGACGAGATGGAAGTTATTACATGCGAAGTGGGGCCGCGTCTACTTGCTGAAGTTGAAGCTATTAGCAGGAAAGGAGCGGCAAAAGACACAAAAAAGGAGACTAGTCAGAAGTACAATAACTTTTAATCGCTTCTAAATTTTTTTAATGATAAGTCATCGCATAATTTACAGTTATTGATCATCAGATGACATTACATTGACAGGTGCAAACGCAGAAGACCAGATTACTCTGAGCAAGAGGACCCATTCTCTTCCATGGCGAGGGAAGAACACAAATTGAAAACGAAGGTCCTCAAGCTTAAAGAATGGAAGCTAATGCACCAATGCGATAAAATGGGAATTGGTTTGCCACCTGCATACGACACTGACAAGGACAATTCTTAAACCAACCTGTAGCTCCTTGAACGTTTGTGAACAAAACTAACTGTTTCCCCCGGACTCGACATTAAGTGTAATGTAAGGCAACATTTATGACGTAATGCAGAACAGAGAATGCATTGTTTTCGAGCGAACACTAATACAGAATCCACGAGCCGTGTGCATGGTTCAGAGTCTCGTGCTTACCACGTGTTCAACCAATCGTTGGATGGATATTCGTTTGCATCAAAGAAGATAGCTTTCGAATTTGCTCGCTGAAATTTTTTATCGCCTGCCGCCAAGAAAAAATAGCGCGATAAAATTTCTAAGCGAGCTGTGTCACATAGACTCAGTAATTTAACAAAATTTATAGAGGGAACTGCCGCCAAACTGTTGTGATTTTTTAAAACTTGTTAGCCCAACAGTTTTTGAATGTCCATTTTTTTCCTGTTTCAAACAGTGTGACGTTAGTCTGCTACACAGCCGTTTTTAGTGTCGTCACGCAACGTTCCTCCCCACTAAGTGGTTAGGAATGTTGCCTGACGACACTAAAAACGGCTGTGTAGCAGACTAGTGTTACGTCGGCTGTTTTTAATTCTTGCGAAAAATATTTGTTTCAAACAAAGCCGTGATTTCTTTCATTCGCAATTAATTTCTTAAGTTTCGTAACGAATAAAGACGCGCAATTAGCATTATTAACAAAGTGAACAAGACCGCGGTGACACGGCCCCTTTTAAATAATTCAAATTCAAAGAGTTTCCTGCTTTTGTAAGAATAACAAAAGGGCGTTTAATTCAATAAATTTTGTGTATGCATGCCACAAGATATAATCCTCGGAAAGGTTGACCATGACTATAAATATGTAATCTTAGATTATTTAAATTATGAATGTGAAGTCAAGCCATTTTGTCGGGACATTTTCACCGTGATTGCTGTAGTTTAATACCTCCGCGCTAAACATAGCAACATTATGCCATTTATTTGTGTATTTATGCTCCTTAGGTTTGACAGATTTGACACCATACGTCACTTTTGAGCCAATCGCCTTAAGTCGGACTGACAAAGAAACCTAGATTGGTGTTGTTTACGCCCATCTCCCGCTCGCCCGCTGCATGGTTGGTTTCGGAGGCCTTCTTTAAGGTAAGGAACCTTTAAGCTAATTTATCACAAATAGCTCGTTGTTTTAGTGGAAATGTAAGAGTAAAAGTAATCCGTCTTTTTTCAGTCATCTGTAAGTTGTTCTGGTTTTTCATTTTAATCAGCTCAACGCTATGGGCTAACAGTTACGTAAGAGGTATTCTACTGTAGATTCATTTTCAGTATTCGCGTATAAGCCGTTACATTTACCCGTTAGAATTTTTTCGTTGCCTTTAAGTCTAAGAACAATTAAAAGGTTCCAACGGGCCATGCAACGCCTAAATGCGTATGCTGCAAATGATTCCACCTTAAATTGCTACTAAGACGAGGCCTTGGATTAGGCAATCGCAATAATTACGAAATAGAGAAGAGTCAAGCATAGGTTGAAATTCGAGAGACTGGTATTCGAGATGGTATTGGTCTCAATTTATATGTTTGATCTGTGCATGCTGTGTCATGATAACATACACGCTATTCTTAGAAAAAACGGAAGGCTTCTCGGAAACCCACCTGATTGTTTCTGTCGTGAATTTTGCCTGTCACATGAGAGAGGCTGAGTTTTGTCTTGATCGCTCACTCAAGTATTAGGCAAATTGTCTCTTTCTCAAACAAAGCGTTTACGTGGTAAATAGAGCAACTGTTGACAAAAGGTACTAAAAAAGGTTTTATATTGTTTCTATAGGAATCGATGCTGCATTTATCTAGTTTTATATCTCATTTTCAGACATATTTCCGAGTATAAGGAAGCTTCCAGTATGATGCGTAACAAGACTCATGGTTGGGTAGTGTACCGGAGCTAAACAGTAAGATTCATTTTTACTAAACAAATTCTCTTTATATGTCGTGTTTAATTTATTATAACTGAGTAACTCAAAAGCGACAGTAAATATTTGCATCAGGAGCTCAGCGCGACATGCATCCTCTTAATCAGTCTTACAGAAGCCAAGACATGAAGCCGGTCACTTTACATTTTTCCTGACGTAAAGCCATTGTTTTAACAATAACCGCGGTTACGTTTCACTCTTAAAAATCTAGAAATCTATTAAGTAAAAGCTTCTACCTTGTGCAATTGCTGAGTTATACAGAACGCGCAAGTTTTACAACCGTTTCGCTACAATTTCAATTGCATTATATGAAGGATTTGAGAACGATAACAAAGTTTAAAAGTATACCATTGAAATTGTTTTTCTATCATGATAACGAACTAATCTAATGCTGCCTTTGAAACTCCGGCATGTTCTCGTAAGTATCTAGCCAATTAACTCTGCAAAAAGATTAGAGAAATTTTCTACGACTGAATTGGACAAAAATTCAAAGACATTTCAATCCTTATTTTTTCTGTTGAAGTAGTAAATGTGTAGTTAAATGAGTTATATAGTGTCTAAAATTACTCAAACGTAATGTCAGGATATCATTTTTGAATGGCATGAAATTATTACATAGTTTTGTCGAGTTATTCAATCAAATCATATAAAATTCCAGTGTGCCATGGCTTTGAATAGAACCAAGAGAGAGAGAGAGGATATCCTCTCTTGATAAAACTCAGCAGTGTTTGGGGAATAAGTGTTTTTCATTAAATGCCACAGTATATGGATGATTTTCAGCTGTTCATGAAAACTTGAGGCTGACTTAAGACCAAAATTTTGCTTAGACATGCACACACACGCTTTGTGATCGGCATTGCCTCCTGCGACCAAGGGGGCCTCGGCGACCCCCCTCTAAAACTTTAAACCCGCTAATGCTACGGCCACCAAAATTTCATAGAGAAATGTAGTTAGAAGAGAGGATAGAGCATTATCCTCTCTTGGTAGTCATTATTTCCAGCATCTAGTATAACTTGATAGACACAAAAAAGGCTATACTTAATTCATTATGACGTCATATATTATTTGTTGAAAGTATCTCAGAATCCAAATTCCATCAAAGTTTCCCCTCAGAGTAAAAAAACATAAAAGGAAGGTGTCTGGCAAAATCAAGAAGTTGGCCAACATATCAATGACCTTTAAGTAGTGATGTCATGATGACGTCATTTATCATTAAAGAAGGATCTCGAACCGTCCAGCATTTTGAATTTATATAAATGTTTTCAATATAACTAAAAAACCCGATGACATCGGGGTAATCGGGATAGGAAAATTGATTTATGTATAAAAGGATGCTTATGAAGCCAGAAAGTTGTGAAATTCCCCCTGGACTGAGTTGTTCGAAGGCCGGTTAGCGCTAACCCAGGGTTAAATTTTAACCTGTGTCTCTTTTTCTTTTCATCAAAAGCATTTTCTCTGAAATTTTTCTATGTTCTTTCTAGAGTAGCTAATCGTCAAATTGTAGACAAAAAGAATTAAACTCAATTTGGTTTTGAAACTTTCATATCTGAATTCACCTTTCGTACTAACCCTGGGTTATCTTAACCCGGCTTTGAACAACCCAGCCCTGGGAAATTCCGACAGAAATTGATACTGCTAAAAAGTGAACCCAGTGTCTATCATTTTTAATTTGTCATATTAAATTCATGTTATCCTCTTCATCTGTCGTGTGTAACTTCTCGGCTTCTTTATATTTTGCTATTGTGGGTAGCTTTTTGCCTGATCTACTATAATTTATTATGTTCTTTTAAACTTTTTGGTAAACGAAATGGCTGGTTGGTTGTTGTCAAGTTGTTTCTCAAATCAATGTATGCATGTACTGTATGTATCAACTGAATGAACCAGTTTCTACTTCTTTGATGCCTTAGTTCCAATTATCTCCAAGTACTTGCAGATTTCAATCTTTTAATATGCATTAGTATAATTACATTGATGACTATCGAAAATAGAGCGCTGTGATTGGCTAGGAGCTTCGCTTTATCCCGCTATAATCACCGCACGGTGATTATAGCATTGAAGGCTAGCAGTTTTCAAAATGGCAGCCAGATTTTTTGATGTTTCGGGGTCGGAAATTGATCAATGATTTTATTTTCTCGAATAATCATCAATGTAATTATACTAAAACAATTAGTCGCCTCAGGCAACGTGACTATTCGCCGATATTCACGTCGCCTTCGGCGACTAATTGTTAATTATTTGTTTTAATTAAGCTATTTTAGCAGGTTTTCTGTTAAGACCGAAAACCTCTGGGACATTTTAGTGATCAAATAGGATTACATGTGGTCAAAATTAAAATCTATCTATAAAACCTATTCACATAAATCGAGCAGCTTTATCACAGATTGACAGCTTATATTAATGTATTGATTTATCTTTATTAATCGACTACAGTACATATTTCAAGGACGTAATCCAATACTTTTATTGCTAATTCAGTCCGGTGTCCACTTATTAGAGGTTATTAACAATAGAAATTAGCCAAATACAATTTATTTTAGTGTCCGCGTCCGCCTAATAGAGGTGTCCGCTGAATAGGGGTTCGTTATAAAGGGAAATATAAGACCTTAATTTCGGGACCCGGCCTAGTAACCGCTTAATTGGGGGTCCGCTTAATAGAGGTTTCGTTGTAATTGCCAACAAGCAGTCTCGCGAAAACGCGAGGCTGCGAGACGGCAGCCTAATAGAGCCGAGCGCGATTGTTCCAGGGTAGAAAAAATCTGGAATGATGTAACATAGAGTAATGTAAGACAACCAAGACGTAATGCGGAAAAGAGAATGCATTGTTTTCGAGCAAACACGTGATACAGAACAGAGATTCCACGAGCCGTGTGCGTGCTTGTGAGTCCCGTGTTCATCCCGCCTTATTTGCATTTGCAGCATATGCGTATGGCTGCGCATTTGCCCGCGGGAATTTTTTATTGCATGCCTCTAAGAAAAGTAATAATGCAGCGAAGTTTTTTGTGTCTTTGAAGTAAAATAATTTGAAAGGCTTTATTAACGCACCACAATTTTTTAGCTTTAAAAAGAGACCAAATAAAAATCGTACGTTGAATATTCGCGGACTTTAATATGATTTTTCGAGGATTTTAATTTTGCTTATAAGACCACTAAATTTTACTCATAATAACTTGACTTTCAAAAGACAAACTTAAAGCAAGGGGCACATATGCACCAAACTCATGATCCGCCTTCCCTACGCATGTCGTGGGAGAACTGCATGCGGTTCCCAGCGACCAGCTCCCACATGTGTTGCGTGGAGCTGGCATTTAAAGGACTCCCCTCGGAGTTAGTTTGGGATGACTGGTTAACTACATGAGAAAACTCGCACCGGCGCGAGTTTCATACCGACATGAATTTTTGATTTCCTATCGCGTTTACATGATGACTGGGTCATTTCACCTCTCGTTATTTGAAGGTAGACTTCACGTTGATAAAATGCACGTGTGATTCAAAATCGCGAACATTACGCATGCGCTACCCGTTCCAGTTTACTGGCAGACCGATTTCACACCGAAACGGGTGGTCGTTTCGTGTTTACATGATACCGTTGCGAGATTTCGTACCGGAGTGAAATTCTCGCCCCGGTACAAGAACCGGGGTGAACTCACGCCGGGGTGACTCGCGCCAGCATGAAATTTGTGGTGGTGTCATGTAAACAAATATAGAGCCATGAGAGGGAACCGGAGTGAACTCGCTCCGGGGCGAAAGTCGCCCGGGTGTCATGTAAACACCCCCTAAAGAACGGAACAGCTTACCATGACAGCGACACTTTCGTGGAACTGTAGAGTATTAAAGACGCTGTTCAATTTCGGACTGTCGTTCTGGCTGTGGAAATCGATGAACCAACAACTAAGAAAGTCCGTGAATGCGGCGCAGAAGAAACGCAGCTCAGTTTGGTTTTAGTAATTATAGCGTCGTGTTTAATATTTCCTTTTCACATTTGTGAATTTTTTTTCTCTCTGAAAAGCTGATTAAAATGCGAGGGGATTATGTATTAATATGCGCCCTCGGGCAACGCACAATCGCGAGGGGAATAAATCACATAAGCAATCGCTTCAGGCCGATAACCCTTACATACCAAACGCTAGACACAAAAATACTTTCAAACACATAGAATAATAAAATATAAAATTGCAAACGTAGCCAGAAAGAACTGCTTAAACTACGCTAGAAATGTGTCGATGCTCTTTTCCTGCTCCTTGTTTTTAAGTGGAAAGGAAGTGAGCTCCCCTTCAAAAGAAAAACGATGCAAAAAATTTGAAAATGGTAATTAAATTCTGGAAAACCTAGTTTATAATAAAAGCGGTGAAAGAAATATATAGAATTGAGAAGAAGGCATGTATAATAAACAAAGAATAACAAACGTCCAAACAGAAACTTTTACGATCAGCAACTTGTATGGCTCGGATCTGCTAGAAGCAGCCCTCTTTCCTTGCTTCCTATAGCTTCCAACATCTAAGGGATTACCTTCTTTCTCATTTCCACGACTTGTTTCGGCAGATCAGGTCCTATTCCAAAACCAGATTCATCTTCAACGGACGAGCGTTGAGAGGACACTGCTTCGCGGTCGTGGTATTTGAGGAAGCGTGCTATTATAGCTCTCGGTTCCTTCGGATTGCGCTTTTGTTTTCCTACTCGGTGGACTCGTTGGAATTCGATCCTGCGAGCATCTTCGGTTTCCAATTCCGTTTCTAGGAAATTATACAATGTTTCCTTAGTGTTCTCGCCCGTACCCTCCTCGCGGATTCCATAAAAGCGTAAATTTTCCCGCCGTTGGTGCACTTCATAATTCAAACGTTGCAGTCCCAGTTTGCGATAATCCTCCTCGGTTTTTTTCCTATAAACTTCCAAGCTTGACTTTCCTTCCTCGACGTCCTTGTTCAGGCTACTTACACTGTTCTTCAGTTCATTCATCTGGCTGGAAGCAGTTTTTAAATCGTTATTGATTAGTACAACCTCATATTTCAAGGCACTTACGGTAGAGATTTATTTTACCCACGAAATTTTGGAGTAATTTAATATGCAAAGTAATGGCATCCAGGTGGGTTAACTTAACCAATATTTCGGCGGCTTTGGAGGTGAGGTTTTGTGCCATGTGTAGTGCGTTTAAGACAATGTCGCTTTGCTCGGCTTCGGCGTCCTCCGGGATCGTTAAGGTATCCAAGACTTCTTTCAAGGTCTTCGAGTTTTTGCTCTTCTCCCCTTCGTTTAAATTCTGGTGAGTTACTGCTACTATCACAGCTGTTGTTTCTGCTCTTTCGCTTGATTATAGATAGCATTCCATATGATGAAAAACGGAAAAAAGCAAAGTTTCTCACGCGTCTACGTCCTTGCACGTCCATGCTCAACACCAGTCTCCCCATTAGTAGGAATATGATTATCAGAAGATAGTGTGGGATCAAAAAATAGTCCAAGGTCTTTGACTGATTGCGCCGGAATGATGTCTTTTCTTAGTAGGGATAATTTAAGTCTAGTAATTTCGAAGACTTTCTTCGGCTACCATAAACCATCGGCTTTGTCTTATCGGGATTGAGCATTAGGCAATTATCGAAAAACCAGTTGCGAATCGGCCTTCTAAATCGGGATTAACACTTTACTAACACGAGTAGTGGTTATTCACTGTAAAAGACAATAGAAGCTTGGTGTCGTCCACCTAGAACGCTGTTGAACAATTTTGATGCCGATGTAGACAAATTTTAAGACGTCACAAACTGAGAATAGAAAGAGGGTCTCTTCCTGATATTCACACTATCTAAAAATAGCAAGGGGGACTGAACAGCCCCCGAAATGATTCCCAGTTCAGGGTTAGGGATCATTTCGGGGGCTGTATAGGAACAGCGCTTATTCAAGGAGGGGGCAATAGATTATCTGCAACAGAATTCAGTGTAGTGGTTGGGCTCTTATCATTGCTTATATTCCGGATAGGATTAGGCCATTTGCACAATTGCGTCACTTTACTACTGCAACCAGAATCCTCTTCTTTTTCCCATTTAAATTGCGTAATCCCAGCGAGGTTTGAATACGAAAAGCCCTAATTAGGACAAGAAAGAAAAAACCCTGAAGGCTTCTGATTGTAGTAGTAGAATGACGTCATCGTGCAAATGGCCTATTGGAACCGTAGGCGCTTTTCCAGAGAATATGGTATAATTATGCTATTTTAGATCTAGAGATAATCATTACCATGAGAGATTCAGTAGTAAAAGCTTTTGTTGTTTAAGCAGTATTTTCGCTTGGGTGATACTTGAGTATTAATCAGTTAAATCAAGGCTCGATTTGTAGCCGTTGATAGAAAAAATATACAATGATAGTGAAAGGTGAAGATTGTATGTATAGACAGACGTAGCCACTGTCAATCAAGGCAAAATTTAACCATATTCCAAAAGAAAGTAAGGTTCTTATGGCTATCAAAAAGCCGTTCCCATACACTTCAGATGCTGGAACAATTTTTGGAACAATTTATTTTTCATCCTGATGAGAGGCAAGTGTCCAGTAACCATTATCAGCTGCCAAATTTAATGTATAATATATATTTGTTTTTACTTAGAAAATACAAGAAGGAAGGATTCCGCCGTCCACTGACAAGCAGCAAGATACTGTTGACAGTCATTAATTGTCGTCAAATCACCTATTTTTCGTATTTGTACCGGACCTTTAATTTATACTTATTCGATTCGTTCACCAGAATAATAAATTTCATTTTAAAACTGAAGTAAGAACGCGTCACAATGTCACTATTTCAGGGACTATGGCGTTTAGTCCTCTCTTGGTTTGGCTGGAATCCTAAAGTCACGCGTCCGAGATTAGCAGAAGTTATGAAAGAGGAAGAACTGAAGATTACAGATAATGAGGATGAGACACTTACCATCTACAAAGTTCCATTTAGAGAAGACCTAAAGTTACTGGAAGAGATGATAGTCAGAAAAGTATTTGGTGAGCCTGGAGAGTTTGAAGATAAAGTTGTCCTGTTGGTTGGTGCGACTGGCGCTGGGAAGACCACCCTCGTTAATGCTATGGCGAACTACATCATGGGAGTTCAGTGGGAAGATGACTTCCGATTCAGGATACCCATAGATGACCATCCGAAGAATTACATCACTGTTTACACATTTTATCCAATGGATGGTTCAGCTTTGCCCTATAAATTGACCGTTATCGACACTCCTGGCTTTGGAAGCCCTCAGGGACTTAAAGGTGACAAAATGATCGCTAAACAAGTGGAAGCGCTGTTTAAAATGTCGCAGGCAATTGGCATCGATCACCTGAATGGCATTGGTATTGTCATCGAATCTGAACCAAAATGTCTTGCACCAGTACAGGAGTACATTTTGGCATCAATCCTGTCCATTTTTGACATTTCCCAGAACATTTTCACGATCCTTACTTTCTCAGACGAACAGAAGCCTCCTGTTATCAGTGAGTTAAAGAACAGTGTAATCGCAGAAAATGACAACTACTTCAAATTTAACAACTCTGCATTGTTTGCCGGTAAGGAGGAAAACGACGAAAGCACTGCTGAAGTACTCTGGAAGATGAGCTTTCTATCGTTTGAAGCTTTTTTTGCCGAGTTTGCAAGAGTTGAAAGCGTCCACTTTGACCTGGCTAAGGAGGTTGTAGAAGAACGTAACCAACTGCAAACTTTACTTGATGGTCTAAACAAGGAATTCACTAAAGGTCTCGACAAAATCGAAGAGATCCGTGAAGAGGAGAGGAGATACATGAACAAGATTCAAAATTGCATTGGTCGTTTGGATCACATTGCCCTAAGCCGCAGCCCAGTTTTGAATTCGGACCTCTTGGGGAAGGTCTTTGATTCAGAAAAAAAAAACAGCCAATGAAGGGTGGGAACAGCGCATAGAGTACCTTGAAGAGGCTAAGAGTCACGCAGAAGTTGTTTTGAATAAAAAACACCGTCTGGCGAAGATTGCTATAAGGGAAGAACTAAAGATCAAAGAAGGTGATAACGAAGCAATATCTACCTACAAACTTCCGATGAAAGTGGAACTGATAAATCCTGAAAAGAGGATCGCAAAACAATCCCTAGGAAAGCCGCAACAAATTCGTGAAAAAGTGCTGCTAGTCGTTGGTGCGACTGGTGCTGGAAAGAGCACTCTTATCAATGCTATGGTAAACTACATCATGGGAGTCACGTGGGAAGATGACTTCCGATTCAAGGTAGCCATAGACGAACCAGACGTCTCCTCGTCCAAAAGCCAGACAAAGTACATCACTGCTTACACTTTTTACCCAATGGAAGGGTCAGGATTAACCTTTAAATTCACTATAATCGATACGCCTGGTTTTGGTGACACTGAAGGACTCAAGAGGGATAAGTTCATCACCCAGCAAGTTAAGGAATTCTTTTCAGTCCCGCCTCCAGATGGTATCGACCATATCGATGGCGTTGGCTTTGTTACCCAGTCTTCCCTTGCCCGGCTAACTCCAACGCAGGAGTACATTTTCGCTTCTGTGCTATCAATATTTGGAAAAGACCTCTCCAACAACATCTTTATGATGGTAACCTTTGCAGACGCCCAGAAGCCTCCTGTCTTAAGAGCTATAGAGGATGCTAAAATCCCTAACAGCGGCAAATATTTCAAATTCAACAATTCGGCCCTGTTTGCTGACAACAAGGCTAATGAAGAAAGTTTTGACGCAATGTTCTGGAAGATGGGCTTCAAATCCATCAAAGCTTTCTTTGCTGACTTCGAGAAAGCTGAAAGCGTCTGTCTTGACTTAACTAAAGAGGTTTTGCAAGAACGCGAGCAGCTACAAGCGTTGCTTGAAGGCCTAAATCCCCAAATTACCATGGGTCTCAACAAGATCGAAGAAATGCGAAAAGAAGAGATCGTTATGCAACAACGAGAAATGAAGATTGAAACAAACAAGGAGTTCACGTACGAAGTCGAAATTGACAAACCTCGAAAGGTCGACATCAGTGGACAAGGTATATATACGACTACATGTCTTAAATGCAATTTCACCTGTCACGCCGACTGTGCGTATGCCGATGATGGTGACAAGTACCAGTGTTGTGCTATGGATTCAAGTAAATACTGCACAGTTTGCCCGGGTCACTGTTACTGGAACGAGCACAAGAATCTTCCCTATTTGATAGAATTTGACACGGTCATTGAGACGAGAACCTCCGAAGACCTCAAGAAAAAGTACGAAACCGCCCAAAAGGGCAAGTTGAAGGTAACGGACATGCTAACAAGGCTTGACGAGTTTCTTCAAAATGCACACACCAATGTCATGACAATGATATACAAGGCCCAGGAATGCCTCCGTCGTTTGGATAGTATTGCCCTCAAGCCAAACCCACTCTCAAACGTAGAACATTTGCAACTTCTCATTGAATCAGAAAAGCAATCGGCCAAGCATGGCTGGCAGCGGCGCATCCAGTACTACGAAGAGGCCAAGCGTCATGCAGAGATGCTGTCTAAAGTCAAGGATGTAAAAACAGCCGAGAAAAAAATTAAAGGTATAAAACTAAGTGGAGACAAATGGTACTCTCGATTTAAGTTCTGGTGAGGAACATATTAAGTGACGAAACACAAAAAAGACACCCAGCACTACTGTTGTCCCTGCTGACAAACAGTAATTTCTCTCACAGGATTTTGTAATTGTGTTAGGCAGTAGGTTCCTTAAAGTAGTAAAAGGCGTTGTTGTCAACAAAATTGAAGACTTTCACGAATTTAGCGTAGTCAACTTAGTTTTCAAAATTATTAGACCTCTTTTTATAAGGTTTTGCATTTGAGTACATTCAATAGATCAGCTTCTGTAATTTTCAAGTAATTATTTAGAAATAAGTTCGTAAAGAATTAACATGTTTTGGTACATAAACGGCAATTCCTTTGTAAGTTGGATAAAACTTCACGGCTAAAATATATATTTTTATCATTTAATGTCTTTCTGGGTTAGTGTAAGTGTTTTCTCTAAAACATTAAAAGGTTTTAATACATTAGCAAAACAGTCAAAACAACGAATTTACGCCTTTTTAGTTGTTTTTTTTTTTTTTTTTGTACATTTCGCTTACCGTCGACAACGACGTGAAAGTGCCAAATTTCACATTTTTGGGAGGCCCTGAATACAAGAAAGCAACTTTCTTTTTCTTTTTCTGAACTTCGGCACAGTCTTTCAGAATTCAACTCCAGAACATTTTCCAGCATTTGACGAATTGGACGAGATACAATAAGCGCATCAAAGTTTAAAGTAGCGCGAGTTCACTTTTTAAGTGACGTTTTCGTAGCCGTCGCGGTCGTTGATGATTTAGCTCCCTATTTTCCTTCTTCGAACGAAACTCTTCATATTATGTAGTGCTATGTTCATGACATTGGTACTCAATAACAATAATATAATCCTCCCGCTTATATTTTTCTCGGCCCTAAAAGCATTTTCCCAAATGTACGCTTCAGATCCCCATCCGCTAACGGTGTAAACCCCAACACCGGATCCCGTTCAAACGACTCCCTCAGAAATGCTCACACTAGAGCCTCAATAAGCGAAGAAATATTTCAAGACAAGTAAATTTTAAATTCGTCAAGTAAAAGAAAGCTTCACACACAACCTATCTTTTTTACTTCAGGTTTACCTAAGCCTACTTTCCCACGCAACATAATTAAGATTGATCGACATGCTTCGCCTTTCTCAAGTATAGAAACAGCAAGTTCGCTAAGTCGGTTTTAAGGATGGTTTTCAAGTCACTTGAAACTTTCCTGAATCGTTTCAACTTTCCGACTTTAATGAGATGCAAAGTAAAGATACTTGAGATTTTACTTAGGTCTTTACACGCGCATTTTTGGTTAACTAAAACTTAGCAGCTCTGAAAATAGCCTAGTGTAAAGACAACCAATAACAAACAAATGTAAATCTTATCTTTGGCCACTGTTCTGGCTTCTCAAACCTGTTTGCCTTGCGACCGCGACTGTAATTCGAACATCACTGTTGACCATTTTTACAGCATAGGCGCTTAAAAGAAATCGAACCCTTGATCGAGTGATCATCATTTTCAACGGCAGTGAGTTTTTGCAGACTTTGCTTTACAGGGAACAAGATTGTCAGCTTTACAGACTTTCGTATGGTGGGGGCACAAACTTCCAAAGTCTGCAAATTTTCGCAACTTAGCTGCGCTATATCTTCGCTTGCTTAAGACGTATCTATCAGTTTCAAACTTGGGAACTTTACTCTGTAATTTTACGGCGCTCTTTCGAGTGGTGCCGACGGATTTTTCCCTAACTGGTCCGTGTCCATGAAAGGGTCTATTAAAGGGCTTGTCCCAAAAGAGTTTTTTTTTTAATTTTTGTTTCAAACCATTTCTTACTAGTACGAGAATGTTTATTCCTTAGAGACACATTTTGACCGTGTTTGGTGACAGCCAGTTTAGTATGTTACCAGTTTCAGACCTTATGAGGTCAAGTTATTTTTACGTGAAAATGTGCCCTTTCCACACTTTTTTCTGCCAGGAATAAGCCTGTCTCGGTTGTGCTCGGCAACGCTTCAGCAGCTTTTGCCCCGTTGGGGACAATTTTGTGCGGTTCTAGCAACCTCGAGCATCTTTTGCCTTTCTGAACAATATTTGAGCAAAATATAGCTTTAGAGCAAACTGCATGCACATATCAAACACAAAAAAGTCAACGATTTCAACTGGAACTTCAAGTTATGCGAGTTTCGTAATCAACCTAAAGGTAAACTTTAATGAATAATTTAATGCATTATAGAAAGAAATTTATGACTCTTGTCGTATGATTGATTACTTAGCTAAGTAGTACAATGTTGTTCAGGGCTTTTATAGTGAGTCTGGGCTACCACCTGTGGTTTCACCCATATTTGCGAGCGATATGTACGTAGCTACTTTTTGGCTTTCTTGTCTTGTCAAGCATTTTACGAGCACAATCGGAGCAGGCCTAGCCAAGAACATTTTTAACAGTAACACAGTTGACATGTTCAGCGTGAAAAAAATTTCTCACTTCAGCACTATTTTGATCAATGAGATCTCTAGATGGACCGTGCAGTTCAACGCCCTATCATATTCATATAATCTTGCACACCTCGTCACAGGCTATCTATCAACTTTTATAATCTTTTTAAATTACTCTGATACATCAAATACCCAAGGAAGAGGAAGTTGTCAGTCTGAGGGTGAAAAGTTAAAAAGCAGTCGCGGATCCAGACCTTCAGATAAGAGGGGGGGTCATCCCAGGGGAGACCCGGTCTAAAAATAAGACGGGGGGCCGGGCCCCCGGGCCCCTGAGCCCCTCTCCTGGATCCGCCACTGAATATGGAACATTTACGGCCCTCCAAACATGTTGCCGAAAGGCATACCGCCCGAAAAGCCACCCGAGAACCCGCTTCCACTCCCAGGTGGCGGGCCAGTTCCCGGGGGACCAAATTTCTTGTCCAACTTATCAATAATAGTTCTTAGTTTCGAATTGTCTCCGTATTTAGTTAGGTTCGACGGGTTTTGGCTGACATCTTGGAAAGCTTGCATTGTTGCAGGATCCTGAAAGTCAAATAGTCGGCATCTTAATGACATCATATGTTAATTGACAAATCAAATTTATTCACTTCTTGACTTATTTATCGGCTACAATTTTTTTCTTTTTAATTATAATACAATGAACACTGGACTATTGTAGAATTCGAACCCACCCCCCACTACTTCGGTCACATGCCACAAAGACAACTAGCTTGGGTAGTATGCAGCGTAATAGGACAAACAGGGCTTCCATTCTAACTCAGGTGATGGTAATTTATGTAACATGTGGCAGCCATTGCTTCATGTAAGGGCATCCAAAACATTCTGGTATTCTAGATTCCACGACATGTATTTCAGGATTCCAAATACTGGATTCCAGCCTCTGTGAGTAGAACTTGGATTCCGGATTCCTAGGCCTGTATTCTGGATTCCAAAGCCTAGGATTCCGGATTCCACAAGCAAACTTTTCCGGATTCTGGATCCCACAGGCCAAATTTCCCGGGTTCCGGATTCCGGATTCCTTTATATGGGGCAGTCCAGCTGCAAGGGCTGCACGAGGTTCATTGAAGAATTGAATTTACGCTTTTTGTGTGAATTTCAAATAAGCTGATCTTTTAATTAAAGCTACAATACTCGTCATATTAGCTGGGAAGTAATCAAATTTTCTGCCTCCTCAATGTTGGTTTCTGCGAGTCGGCATCACAGAAGCAAAAAATTCAACACTGGGAAGGGAAGAGCACAACTTTTTGTCGGAATATGGCTGCTTCACGGGGTGTCACAAGTTAATGTGACGAGGATTGCAATACTCCTCATATTAGTTGAACAGTAGTGATATTTTCTGCCTCCTCAGTGTTGGTTTCTTCGAGATGGCATCACAGAAGCAGAAACTTCAACACTGGAAGGAAAGGAGCACAACTTTTTGTCGGAATATGGGTGCTGTACGGAATTTCCCAACTTAATGTGACGAGGATTGTATCTTTTATTATCGATCAGACCCTTAGTTGCAATGTTGTCAGGGTTGCGTGAGGACACAAACAACGGCTCTAATTTTATTACTAACTGAATCATTCGTTTTGCATGATGTACAACAGTCATTATAAACTAACCTGGAATGCTGCGACCAATTCTCTGTCACTCAATAAGTCGTTCAGAATGGGTGTTTCACCTCCTACAAATGGTCATTGGTATAACACAATTAAATAGAAAGAAATAAACTGTTATACACAAGGTAAGGCAAAGTTTGCAGTCTAACGCGTTACTGCATACAGACTTAGGATCGGGAGTAAGATTTAATTTCCTTAATAGCATCATCACCATCATCACATCATCATCGTCATCATCATCATCATAGGCATGGTCATCATTATCACCAAGCATCATCACCAGCATCATCACCAGCACCGGCACCACCACCACCATCATCATCATCATCATCATCGCCACCACATCCACAATCATCATCATCATCATCATCATCATCAGGACCACTACCATCATCGTCATCACCATCAACATCATCATCTTTCGACCACTGAGTAGGCGACCACAATATGGTAAAAGATCTTTAAAATGATTACATATTTTGCACTTTGAGCAAGGAAAATTTCCAAATTTAGCGCCATTCTCAAATGTTTCAAATTTCGTCAACTCTCAGTGCCCATATTTACACTTTGTCCCATTGCAGAGGTATGGATATGCTTGTATGTGGGACAAAGCCAGAACAAAAATTAGGGCACAACAACCTTACTCCTGATGTAAATTCCAAATACTCTCTATTACCTCCAAGTATTGTCTCGGGAGACGTTCCTACTCCACCGGCGAACGCAGGGAAACTTCCTGTAAATCCAGGGACTCCAGCCAAACTTCCTCCAGAGAAATCCCTCGTCATCTGTTCCTGCAAATTTGGCAAGTAAGTAATTTAAGTACTAATGGACCAATTTAGGTTTCTGGGAAATGCCCACCTACCCCTCCCCTAAATCAACATTTTGCCCTAAACGAGAAGTAAGTGTTAATATTCGCTTAGGGATGAGGTAGGTGGGTAGTTTCCCAAAAACCTAAATTGATCCATGTTACGAAAAACTCTGTTGCGTGACTAGCGTGACTTTCTAGAAGCTTCGCGAGAGTTCGTAATTTGTTTATTTTAGGATATTGTGTAAGTGTTTCTAAAACGGTATATTTTGTAACCTTTTTGTAATCTTTCTATAATTAGACTATTTAGAAACTTCTAGAATATTATTGTAAAAGTATATAAGTAAGCGAGCACGACTGGAGTTTTAACTAGTTTACCACAAGCGAAGAGAGTTTGACGATCAGCCGTGTGTAGTCAAGTGTGACTGAAGCAGTGTTTATCAAGTTGGCAGAAGCCGTGTGAATTTATTGAAGTTGGCGGAGGCCGTGTAAGTTTATCGAGTTAAGTGCTGTTGTGGAGTTTTACTTCGTGGAAACTACGTTCATTTTTGGAATAAATCTTCTTGTTGCTGTTCCGACAACCCTGCGTTCAGTTTAGTTTGCAAGCTACTCGTCCTCTAAAAGATTACCCGTGTAACAATCCAAAACAATAACCTTCAGTTACAAGGGAAACTTTGAATTCTTTTTTTTTTTTTTTATGGAATTCGATCTCTATCAGTGATAGCCAATGGTTTTACACCAGCCTAGTGCCCGTGCGTTTTCGGCGCGGTCAATCCTGGACTCTACCGTGAGCTGTGAAGTCACCGAGAGAGACTCGTCCGCTCTTCCCAGACTTCGCGCGGACAACGGGTCAAGAGAGAATGCCTAGGGACTAGGCTGGTTCTACACCACTCGGGATGTCTATACTGCGCATGATTTCTTCTTCTAATCTTAGTATCAGTGCAGTCGGTAATGCATTTAATTACCATTGGTTTGTCTCTTTCCTCAATAGACTTGCTCTTCAATTCAGCAAGAGTCTTGTTTTCCTTGTCGATCTTTTTTGGTTAAATCTAAACAACTACATGCTTAATTAAATCTAAAAACTACAAACAGACCAATAATCTCATCATGGTACAAAGGGCAGGCAAGCGGGTAATGGGAGCTCCTTCCCTGGCTTTTGGCCTTGATTAAATATCATTCAAAGATTAAAGGTCACTCTATAGTCTACGACTAGCACAATAAGATGGGGGTTTTGACATCATTCAAAATGGTCGCCATCTTGGCTACTATCTAAGCTACCATCGTGACTTTTCTGAAATTTCACATTTATACCAATAGTCTAGAAACTTTCCATTGAGTAGGTGTAAAAAAAGCTATTATTAAGCAATATTGGGTTTTGGAATTGCTTTGTACGTTATTTACAAAAAATTGTAAAAAACGTGCCTTTCGCGGGGAAATGCTATTACATCGTGTTCTGTTGGACGCCATATCTTGTAACCATAGCAACCCAATGGCCGACAGAGTCGTCAAAATGTGTATCAAATATTTAAAAAGCCACTAAAGAGAGCAACTTTGGCTAAACAGCTTTTTGAAAAAAACAAAAAACAAAAATGCATGTGCATTGGAAAGAGGTTTACGGAATAATTCAATAGGATACTGCCAATCCTTTGTCGCACCAGTTAATGGCTTCTGCATACAAACCAAGCTGCAAACAGGCATTTGCTCCTGAAACCAAAATATTAGCGTTAAAAAACCCACAACAACAACTACATCGATCAAACAAAAGAACAAATAAACAGGTGTAAAAGCTTATCATTTCAGTTTTGCTATACAGTTTGTTCCCGCTTTCTCGATTCCCCACTTTTTCAAAAGTCCCGTTAACTGGAACCAAACCCCATTTCTCTTAATCTCTGCAAGCTTTCGATTTCACCTTCGAAATGACGTCCGAGGAACGAGCGCATGCGCAGAATTCCATACAGATGAAGTGACACTACCAAGATTTGTCTAGAACTTTTGACTGGTCGTTCCGCAAGGGAAATTTGCTTCAACCAATCAAAAGCACTACCCAGATCTGAGTAGTGACTTTTGATCAGTATGCAATTTCTGCGCTCGTTCCACCTATGGTTTACCCACGAAGGGAAGGAAGCCAGAGAAGGGAGGGAAAACTGGACCTACCTCTTTCCATGGGTTTAGTGTAGGTTGGCTGCAAGTCAACAGCAATTTGCACGTCAATTAATGTTGCTTCATAATTTTCTGAAATCATGAAAAGGACAAGAGACATTAATAAAATTTTGCTACATTCGTTTTGGGAGGCTTTTTTTGTATGTGTGCTTAACCTAGACTGAGGGGGGATAATAGGAGGTCAGCAAATGCCCAAAAAGCATGGAAACATCAATCACCATAGACTGACATACTTGAGACAGGAAAATGCTCTTATTACTTTTCTTGACATACTTAAATGGCAAGAAAAATCAATAAATCTAATAATTCATTAGTTACGATCGAAAATTCGAATCTGTTAGGTGGTTATTTCACCAGTCAATTATCAACACGGTGCAACAGATGCGTCTGGCAAGAATTGTTTTTAATTAAACTCAGGCTTTACATCTTACTCTGATTGAAATAAGCCGTTGCCCTGTTGCTGTAGAGTTTAGCATTCAGCTCGTTATCATCACAGTTCACTTGAAGTCCTTCTGAGTAGAAGTGCACAGCGGTTGGGTAGTCTTTCCTTTTGTGCGCGTTATTGCCTTCATTCTTGTAAGCGTCTGCTAGAGCTGATTAAAAAGAATTGGTTGTACAAGTGCACAAAATTAGCTCAAATCCATCTTCAAATGGGAATGTTCTTTACCCTGGTTATGTTTGTAAGATTCTTTTGTTGGAAGGATGGTCCATTTGCCCAGTCCATTTGTAATTGGGTATCGTGTGTAGTTACTTACCCCATATAAAGGGATCCAAGACAGTCTCGTATTCTGGATTCCAAGCCGTGGATTCCGGATTTCAGGTACAGGATTTCATTCTCTGTCAGTGGAACGTCGATTCTGGATTTCAATCGTTAGTGGGATTGCGGATTCCTTGAGCTGTATTCCGGATTCCAAAGCCCAGGATTCCAGATTCTACGCGTAATATTTTCCAAGATTCCGGATTTCACAAACAAAAATTTTCACGGATTCAGGATTCCACAGGCAAAAACTTCCCCCATTCCGGAGTCCGGATTCCCTTACCAGGGGCGAAGTGATTCTCGACAACCTGCGTACTTTTAAGCACTAGAGAATGAAAAGGATCCGCATCTAATACATCTGTACGAAAGTAACATCAAGGGCAGATTTGGTGGGATAGGCTAGATCTCTAAAGGCTCGATTACTGTCACCTTCCGCTTTAAAGCTGCAGTCGTAGAGGTAGTGGTACTGGTGGAGGAGGTGGTGATAGATGCAATGGTAGTGGTCGCGTTAGTGCTAATGCAAGAGGTAGTGGTGGTGGTATTGGCGAAGGAAGTGGTGATAAAGGCTGTAAGAGTGGGATTGGGAATGTTGCCTGCAGTGTCAGTGGTAGGGGATGGGGTTAGGGTTAGGTGGTAGTGGTAGTGGTAGTGATAGTGATTAGGCATGGCCCGATTGCGCTGGAAAATTCCTCAAAAAGTGCTCAAAACATGGCAAAAAAAGTGCTCAAATATTACGGGCATTTTTGAAAAGTGCTCGAAATTTCGAAATAGTGCTCGAAAGTTGCTCGTAGTTTTTAGTTATTTCCTAGCAGATGTTCATAAATATTCTTAGTTTTATTAAAGCTTTAACCCTCGATTCTCGATGTTTTTTTTTTCTTCCTCAAAACCGACTGTTCCCACGGTTAAAAAGGATAATTGTGCATTTTTATGACAACAGTCAGGCAAACAAGGTGGAATTATTCAAATTCATGATAATAGAATTACCTTTATTATTACATGAAATTTTCGCGCAATGTTCATTTCCCGATTTTTATGTGGGCATATTTCTCGACACTTAAATTTTGCGAAAATTGTATTTTCATTTGTGTCACTTTAATTTCGCGTTTTTGAGTAACACAATTTACATTTCATTGGCAACGTTATTTAACATGTCCTTGAATTACATAAAACGACTTTATCAAAGGAACAATAACGTCAAAATTATAAGAAAAACGCCACAGCGGACTAAATGTCAACACTAACAGCAAACAGGGAACTAGTTAATGGACAGTTTGAAGACTGTACA
This sequence comes from Porites divaricata, assembly GCA_038088405.1. Taxonomy (NCBI): domain Eukaryota; kingdom Metazoa; phylum Cnidaria; class Anthozoa; order Scleractinia; family Poritidae; genus Porites; species Porites divaricata. Next base: position 4,633,609 of record JBBMOI010000001.1, on the reverse strand, counting down.
GACGAACTGCTGCCAAAAGAGGAGTTAGAAAGCAGTAACGTTGAGGATGACCAAGACATGCCTCAGAACAGTAAACAAATGTGATTTTGTAAACGTTCTTTCTTGGTTATTGACATAATTGAGCCCGGGGTGGGGGTGGGGGGTACTTGGGTTTATTTCTGCTGGGTATGCGCCGCTGGCCTCTCAGAGGCCCTGTGGCCAATTATAGGGTGTTTTCACATGACGTCACGGCGGCCATATTGGTGTCCCAAAACAATGAAACGGCGGCCATGTTGGTGTCCCAAACCAATCCTCTGGGAGTTGTACTCTTTTCTTATGCAAATGCTTTCTTTTGTTTTAATAAATTTGCATAGATGCTGGCCACGTGAGTGAAAACACTCTATAGACCCCATCTTAGTCACTTTTGGGTAAATATGTAATTTTCGCGATCCCAACTTAATCACTTTCTATTTATGTATCTACCTTATCAAACCTTTAAATGGGTCATCCTGAAATGAATTGACCCATTTTTTTAAATTGAATGAAGAACACTTTACTTTTCACCTCGAGTACAACATCCTGGTACGTTTGCTTACCGTAAATATAAAGAACAGTCTTACCCCAAAATTCCGAAAATGTGCGACCCCATTCTAGTGACTCTATTGAAAATGCGACGCCATTAAAGTCAATCCGGTCGTGAAAACGCGATCCCTTCCAGCGGCTCATCCCCGTTAGCCTCTTATAAGGAAGTACCTCTTCCCCTCCCCCCCCCCCCCAGAAATGTGAGTCACTTAATTTTCGCGTCATGTTATGTTCGCGTACGTTTGTTCAGCGCATTAACCATGTGGAAAATTGCAAAAGGAAGAAAAAAGTGCTTAAATGTTGCCTAAAAAGCGAAATAATGCTCAAATTCTGCTCAAAAATCAAGAAAGTGCTCAAGAGTGCTGGAAATGTAAAATAGTGCTCCAAATTCGAAAAAGTGCCCAGCGCAGTCGGGACTGCCCGAATATCAGAGGTGGTAGAGGTGGTGGTGGTGGTGGTGGTAGTGATACTGGTACTGGTAGTGAGAGAGGTAATGGTGCTGGTAGTTGTGGTAGTGGTGGTGGTTGTAGTGGTAGCGGCAGAAGCAGCAGTTAGAGAGTTAGCAGTAGCTGTTGCTGGTGTTGCTAGTGCTAGTGATAGTATAGCAGCGATCACGCAATTGTTTGTTTCCTCGATCACATGGAGGGTAGCGTTTATAAACGTGAAGTCTTTCGCTCACCTTTCTTCAGCTCAGTATTCAAACCGTCATCTCTACATTGAACATTGAGTGCCTCTTTATAAAGCCGTACTGCTTCACTAAAATCTTTGTTATCGCATGCCTGGTCGCCGTCTATCTTGAACACTTCTGCTATTGCTGCATTGGAAGAATAATAATAAAGCCGTTATACATACATAAAAAAGATAGCTAACATATAGAACCTCTGGTCATTGCATTTTGGGATACAGAATCCAGGCCTTCGGTAAGAGGTTCAAAGTCATGCCTTTCATTTACTTGTAACATTTTATTTGTATTTCTTTATATTCATCCTTCCGATCATTTACAACTCAAATCAGAGAGAGAGAGAGAGAGAGAGAAGAGAAAACTCCGGATAGAAAGAGGACATTTTGCAGGGAGTCCGTCCCACCACGCACACTGCACATCCGAGAATGTCACTTTTCCTCTGTAAAAAGATCCTAGCTATGCCTCTAGAAGGAATAGCTCTTGTAGGGAAGAGGATGTGACTCAAGATTGGGTTTTAACAAGACCAAGAAAAACCGTACGTTCTGAGGGTTTTTAGTTGACATCACCATCTTTGTTCCTCTCACCTCTTTTTGTGTCATCATCAAATTCTGTTTTTTCTTCTGCTGGGGGTGTTGTCCCACCGTCATGTCCAGCGTCCTCTGGATTCTCTGCCATGTGAAACAGCCTGCTGGCAAACGACACTTCAGCTTAATTTTAATTGCAGAAGAACGTTCACAAATTTAATAAATCGTAAGCTTCACCCTCAAAATAACTAGCCAACTTTCATTCACTATTGCTCATTTTGGCCAGTTACGCATACGTGTGACTCTTGATCGGTGTGGGTCAAATTGCAATATCAACTAGCTGGCGATCTTTCCTATAGTGGAATTCGGAACACATTGGCTCGAAGCCACGCATGGGCCCAACATTTCCTATGAGTAGCTTTTGCATCCTGTCCTCGCAATTACTTATTTATTTATTTATTCTGGAATTCGTGAAAGTTTTGCTTGTGGAATCTGGATTCCGGAATATTTTTTCTTATTGTGGAATCCGGAATCTTGGGCTTGGGACTCAGGAATCAATACAACTCAAGTAATCCTGATCCCACTAACGATTACAATCAGTAATCCAAGTTTCACTGACAAAGACTAGGAACCCACAGCGTTTAATCCAGAATCCAAGAGTGTCTTGCATTGCCTAACATAGGGTGATAAGTTGCCTGTTCCAGTGGGCCTGCTTTAGTGACCTCAGCATCAAGTTTCGTTTTCGCTTTGATACAGCAATACATGTACAGGAAGCCAAAAATATAGAGAGAATGAAGTGACGACAAATAGAACGTCGGACAAAAAACAAAACCGAAACTCTTGCAGTTTCGGTCCGATGTTTACTCGCTGAACAACAGCTTTTCAAACATGGCGTGGTTTCATTGTAAACGATACAAATACTACACAATAAAATGGAGTTTACCCTTGCGTGACTTTTGTGTTTGGTTTAGCTTACAATCAATCCAGAACACTTCGAACTTTGATTAGGCTTTAACGGTATCAACAAATCGAGCTCTCCTATGAAAGATCTCACTTGTGTAAAAAACTTCATCAACTTTATTTCATGAAATCAATCGCAGCTACCTTTTCATTTTAGGGGTGATGAATGGTCCATTAAAATTTTTAACTGCTCGCAAAATTTTACCTTTGCTCGATTTGTTTGCAAAATTTAAACGAGTGATCGCTTGCTCGTGCTCCCCAAATTTTTGCGTTGCTCGCAAGCTCGCAAAGCAATTTTTTTATTTCTGCTCGTGCTCGCAAAAAAATCGCAGTGCTCGGCATGCTCGCGAATGCTCGCAAAGACCATTCGTCACCCCTCATTTTCATGGTCAAATCTTGAAATGCTCTGAATGCCTTAGTCATGCATTTGCATTAGTTATGAATAATGCTCTTAGGTTTACCAATACTTCGCTATCTTTCTTCAGGTTTTAATTCATTAGATTTAAAGTTGAATTTTCATTGCCTCCTGGTTAGAATTTTAACCGCTTCTTGTAATGAAAGATCAACGAACAGCGAGATCGATCGAACATTTGGCGCAAGGAGAAAATACTGTAGACTTTGAGTATGCATCGGAACTGTTTTACTTACCCAGAACTTTACCTTAGTTTACCAAGTGAATCCACACGGAAGGGATTTATGACTTTTCAGCAATAAACAGAAAAAATTATGCTTCAAAATAATTTCCTTTTCAAGTTTATACACCGGGTAGCTACGAGTAGAAGGGCGGAAGTGGCATAATGAATTATGCATAGCGGTATCAGAACTCATAAATAGTTATCATAAATTAGATCATTGTTATAAATATAAATCTCAAGGTTACGT
>JBBMOI010000001.1:4560000-4625000 GCA_038088405.1 Porites divaricata | reverse complement strand
TGAATTGTAGGTTGTCTCATGGATGCCAGCGGCTTCCATTCCAAGGAAAGAGGGCTGGAACAAGGCCTCGGGACATCTGAATCGCTCATTGCCGATCGTGATAACCTGGCCGTCAGGGAGCTCATAGCTCTTCTCCAGGCTGGAGCTGGAAGCGGCGGTGCTCATTTCTTGTTCGAAATCCAAAGCAACATAGCACAGCTTCTCTTTGATGTCACGCACGATCTCGCGTTCGGCAGTGGTGGTAAAGGAGTATCCACGCTCAGTTAAAATCTTCATAAGATAGTCGGTCAAGTCTCTACCAGCCAAGTCAAGACGAAGAATGGCATGGGGAAGAGCGTAGCCCTCATAGATGGGAACTGTATGACTCACTCCGTCACCACTGTCAAAGACGATGCCGGTTGTTCGACCAGAAGCATATAGCGACAGCACAGCCTGAATGGCGACGTACATGGCAGGTGAATTGAAGGTTTCAAACATGATCTGAATGAGTAAAGAAACAGAAATGTTTACAGAGGTTAAATCTAGTAGTAAATAGATCACGACATTTAGTAGCTGTTGTAATTTGGTCGTATGAAGAGACAACCATTTACTATCGGTCAAATGAGCTTATTAGTGACCTCAATACAATGGACTGGGTTGCCAGCAAGAGGCTAGCAATTCGAATCAATCCTTCACGCAGAGAAATTCCAAAAGTTCCAAAAAATCAGCACTAAGGGACTTTTGGTTAATTATTACTACAGAGTGGCAGAAGAGTTGGTGTTTGTGTTCCCCTCCAGATCTTTAACTATTTAAAACGTATTTTCCACCCCCCCCCCCCCCCTAAAAAAAAAAAGACAAAAAAAAAACAATCCCAGACCCTTCCTTTTGCTTTGGTCCATTCCTGCAGTGAAATCTGTCCCAGGCCTTTCCTCAGTGTTGTGTGGAAGAAAGGAAATGGACTCCGGGAGGAAATTAAACTAAACTTAACTGGAAATGAAATTATCCGAAATAGCTTCAGTTATAAAACACGCGAAGTAAAAAATATTTCTTGTGGACATTTTTATTTTGTCAAGATGGTGTTTGAGTGTTAATCGACGTTAAGAAATCAACTGGTTTATTTCAAAGACATCCATGGGCGACAAAAACGTAAGAAAACACAAATTAAAGCAGCAATTCGCCAACACTCCCTCTAGCCTACGAAGAGAAGACGTATTTCCGGTCGTCGCTTCTCTAAGCGACGACCGAAAATACGTCTGCTCTTCGCAAGCTACCCTTCCTCTCCCGCTGCCTTCTTTGCCATCGCGGAAAAAAGGATCATTTAAGGTTTTTGGGGAAACTGCCCACCTACCCCTCCCCTAAGCCATCATTTTGCCCAAAGTGAGAGGTAAGTGTTGATGTTAGCTTAGGGGAGGGGTAGGTGAGCAGTTTCCCCAAAACCTAAATTGATCCAAAAATTTAATCCTCATTTTCAATTGCTGTCGAGAACTATTCTGATATACCCTCACATTCTAAAAACCAACTGTCATTATCATTATTGCAATTTTAATGCATACAACGAATAGTAGCAATAGGCAGAGACTGATCCACTGCAGTGCCATGGAATTGTTTTATTTTGCCGAATGAGATATCATAATGCCAACTAACCAGGAATTAGTAATAATGCAAATTGTAAGAAACCACAATGTTTCAATTGTCCCAGTTTCTTTTTGGGTGCGAAATTGCTGCCAAGACCTCAAGTTTTGGAAGATGAATGTAACTTATTTGAATTTCATCAAACAAAGCAAACACGTTTGTCAAGTTGCAATCGATTCGTCAACAGCAATATTTTTTCCTTGTTTTAATTCCAGCGGAGTATATATACATCATTTTTTCCTTGACTTCCTTATTCATAATTCCGATATCTAATACGCTCGCTAATTTCCTTTCGTCGCGTTTCGCTTCTGACCAATCAGGAGGCAGACAAACCTAATATGGCAATGAAAGGATAGTTTCCGGAAGGATAACCAGAGGCATAATTAAATTCAGAAAACTCTTTCGACACTATAAATATCCACTTTAGAACTTTCTTTTGTGGAGCGCGAAATTACATTTAAGCCTCTTAATGGCTTGTCAAATCTGCTCAACTTCATTCTGAATTCCACATAAGTTGTACCATTTGGAAACCCTGTTAAAGACACTGTTTCACATCCCCAATTAAACTTTTGCTTTCCCTGAGTTTCTAACGGACGTAGACAAAGACTTCGAAATAAATTGACGACATCGAATTGATCCTCTGTAGAAGCGTGGCGTACAGCGGAAGGTCTTTAATATTATCCATAAAATATGATTTTGGCAGTGCGTTAACAGCCATTCACACAACTTTTAAAAGCGTTTATTGTCTTAAGAAAAGGGAACCGAAGTTATATTACAAAATTGCACCCGTCCTTTAAAAAATTTTACGTGGGCAACTAACAGCAACCAGACACAAATCATAAGAAAATGAGAAATCAGTAATTGGGCGGTGCGGCATAAACAATGTCTACTTGTGGTCAGTCTATTTACCTGAGTCATTTTCTCCCTATTGGCTTTTGGATTGAGAGGAGCTTCGGTCAACAAAACTGGGTGTTCCTCGGGAGCTACACGCAGCTCGTTGTAGAAGGTGTGGTGCCAGATCTAAAACACAAAACGCCGCATAATGTTATTTCCCGACCTGTGGTTTTAAAACCGTTCTCTTATAAACACTGAGTTATTTCACATTTTACCTTCTCCATGTCATCCCAGTTGGTTACAATGCCGTGTTCGATGGGATATTTCAGGGTTAGAATGCCTCTTTTGCTCTGAGCTTCGTCGCCAACGTAGGAGTCTTTCTGGCCCATACCAACCATCACACCCTGATGCCTTGGACGGCCAACGATGGAAGGAAACACTGCACGAGGAGCATCGTCTCCGGCGAAGCCAGCCTTGCACATACCCGAGCCATTATCCACGACCAAGGCGGAAACATCATCATCGGCCATGTTTCAAAGTAAAATATTATATGTGGTTTTCAACAGCCAAACTAATCAGGACCGGAGTCTATCTCTTGGCAAGTGTTACTAGTCTGAGACCGGATTAAACTGTTTATATAAGCGACGAAACCTCAAAGTGTTTCTCATTGGCTAACAGAAACGTCAGCGGAGTAGAAAGTGAAAAATTTGCATGTCTTCGAGTCAATGAACCCGCATCCACGATTTAAGAGGTAATAAATAAAAATTACAGTAAGATATTAATATTTTTGCCCGGAAAAAAATAATATTTAGTATCAACGTTATGAGACCAAATATAATAATGCCAACTTTATTTTTGTTACTAATTAAAGGCTCAAATAAATCCGGAAAAGCGATGACATTAGAGGTGTAATTAACCAACCTATGATTCTATTTTAAAATACGCCTTTTCAAGCTCGAACTCAAGCGCATTGCATGCTAAAAGTATCGAATCCAAGAAAGAAGAGCATGTGTGTCGATATTAACAACACTCAGTCAACGCGTTTTTATTATTATAATCTGCAGAAAGTATGGAGTGCGTGAAGCACTATTTTATTACCTTATTTGGACATTTTATTTCGGGAATGGGGTTTGAACTGAGACAGCTTGATTATACTTTGTCAGTCAAAGTAACCGAGGTTTTACAAATAGCAAAAGAGAGGTCATTTTTATATCCTTGTGGATGCAATGGCAATTGTCACGCAATTCTGTAAAGCCAGGAAAACTCATTGTTCAAGGTTTCACGCTCTCAAGCTATTTACAGACCAGTGCACTTGTTCACGAGAAGCAAAAGAATGATCCCGATACTAGCTGGTGTTTCCAAGTTTTACTTTCCGTGCGTACTACAAAATGGCTCTTCCCTTTAAGTTCATAAACATCCATAACCATCTTAGGGGGTACGACTTAGTAAGTAATCGTTCGATTGGAAAATTTCCGGGAGTAACGGAATTTTGAAAAAAGTAGTTCTGTATTTTCCCAGTCAGCACTAGCCTCCCCGCAGACGTCCTGTGGGGTTTGTTTTTGTTCGTCACGCATTCATTTCCGTGGGGAGAAATGAACTCGTGACGAACAAAAACAAACCCCACAGGACGTCTGCGGGGAGGCTAAGTCAGCACGGTTCAAACAGAAATTTCTTGCGCACCCCAGTTTTTGAATAGCATTAAAAGGATAGTTACCAGTTTCCATCAGTGTCCAATTTCAAAACTATTATTTTAAGAACAACCCCCGGCCTTAATATTCTGTTTTCTATATTCATTGTCGTCTAGCTGGATTTTTTTATTATTACTATTATTTTTGGATTTTTGGCTTATTTATTAATCTATTTTGGTAACTATTAGAGATAAAAATACTGAAAAGATTATTTCCGCAAGAAGTCATTTGACAGATTTACATAAAATCTTTTGTCATTTTCAGCTAGTCTAAATCAACACAAACATTAAGGCAGCTGATCACCGCATGACAAAGGAACAAGCACCCAAGAAGGATTTTTGACTGAAAAAAAAAAAAAAATTCAGGAGGAAACAAAACAGTAAATTAATAAATAAACGATGCCGGGAAATATGGCTGCAAAATAAAAGAGGTTATAACGCCATTTCGTTGCTATGAAAAATCTGATGTCAACATAATCGGCAGTACACAAAGACTGCGGGCATCGGCCCGTCGAACAAAATGCGCCGGAGACGCAAATCAGGACCACGCGCGTGACTGAAGGCGCGAGGCGGGAGAGGCACTCCCCTCAATAAATCCGAAGAATTCATGACTGCTCGCAGTTTATAATGCAAATAACAAATTTTAGTTAATATCTTTTTTGGGATGAAGCTGTGGTGACTTCTTATATTTTCTATATCTTTGTATAGGCAAGTAGCTAAGGCTAAAAATTGGGAGGTTCCAGCCACTAAAAAATCCAGTCTAGCCACTTTAAACCAAAAAACCTCCTAGCCAGCCTCGTACCCATACGTCTCTCTCTCGATAAAACTTTGGGCGCAAAGGAAGGCGGGGAGTAGAAATCGTACCTCTTGTTTTTCTCCTTCCCATGGTCCCTTACGTTTCGTCACCAGTCGCTCGCGTGTTACTCGCGTTTCTCGCTCGCCACTTTGCCAAAAACGAAGTCCCTGAAGAGGGGGCAGTCCCCGAGCCACCAAAAAAAGTTGCAGGCCGGAAAGTTAAATTCACAATTCGCTATTTTTACATACCAAATTTTAAATTTAAAACAGTAAACTGATCCTTACGATAGGAAGAATAATAGAAAAAAGAAAGAAAGAAAACAAAAATAAAGTGGTAAATTATTCACATAGACCATAATGAACCCAGTTTACCTACAAAAAATTTGCATAACTGTTGTTTCAAATTTCTCCTGGGTATTACAGTCGTCCCAAGAGAAATCGAAGACAATGGTTATGCAAAATTTGGGGGGGTAAACAAGGTGCATTACGGTGTATGTAAAAATAGTGAATAGTTTGGGGCCTGTCCAGGAGTCGAACCCTGCGGCCGCTCGCACCCTAAGCGAGAATCATGCCACTAGACCAACAGGCCACCCATCCCAGCCCTTATCACTTCGATAAATTCTTATTTGATTCATTTACCTTTTCCGATCGATGTTTTACCACAAAATGCCAGCTATCTTACATTCAAGTACCAGTTTCTGGAAAAAATTTCTTTCTTAAGTTTTGGGCAGGTTATAAATCTATCGCCATTTTAACGGAGGGGTAAGGGTGGCGAAGTGGAGAGAGCACTCGCCTCCTCCCGCCGATGTAGCCTGAGTTCAAATCCTGGAGTCGACGCCGTGTGATTCGCAATGTGTGGGTTGGTTGGGTTTGTTGTTGGTTCTCTCCTTTGCTCCCAGATGAATGTGTAACAGCAGCTCATTCTGTCTTACAAATAGTAGTGTCAAAAACCAATAACTGAAGCTAATAACTTGAAAGATAGCTAAAAATCAATAAAAACGGTTCTGTTATCATACTTCAAAGGTTTATCGATATTTGAGATAAAATAATAATAAATAAAAAGACTTATTAACTTTTCACCATGTCTTAGCTATCAGCACCAAAAGTGGTGTTTTTCAAACTTTTGGTTTCTTTACTGCTTAACGTTAATCTGGAAATTTTTTGAATTTTGTTATGGATTTCACTTTATTAACCCTATTCAGACCCACCCCCCCCCCCCCCCCGGCCCTCGCTAAAAAGTTGAATGAGGTTTACTTTGGTACTTGGTATTTTGGCTTTCCTCTCTCCTTCAAGTTCCAATTCGACTAGGAATTAGACAAGCCAAGAACGATTAAGTAGACGTTATCAAATTGAATACTTTCAATTGTACCCATTGGTTTGTTTCCCTACTTATCTAATTTCAAGTTTATTATCCAGTCCATATGTAAATAGTTTCTTAATAGTTTTATTGATAATCAATTTGTGATGGCATAAATCTTATATGCAAATAGTCTCATAATAATTGTTTCTTAGTAATTGTTTATCGACAATTCTTGAGTATTTTTTGTTTGTTTGTTTGTTTGTTTTGATTGCCTGTACTATTAATATTTGTCTCTGGAAAGCCCCCATGGGGAGTTGACAATAAAATTTGTATTGTATTGTATTGTATTGTATTGTTTAGGAAAAGTCTGGTGCTAAGTTTGGTGGTCATAGCTGCAACGGTTTTGAGGTCATTCAACTTTTTAGCGAGGGCCGGGGGGGTGGGTCTGAATAGGGTTAATAAAGTGAAATCCATAACAAAATTCAAAAAATTTCCATATTAACGTTAAGCAGTAAAGAAACCAAAAGTTTGAAAAACACCACTTTTGGTGCTGATAGCTAAGACATGGTGAAAAGTTAATAAGTCTTTTTATTTATTATTATTTTATCTCAAATATCGATAAACCTTTGAAGTATGATAACAGAACCGTGTTTATTGATTTTTAGCTATCTTTCAAGTTATTAGCTTCAGTTATTGGTTTTTGACACTACTATTTGTAAGACAGAATGAGCTGCTGTTACACATTCAATATTTTTACTGATTCGTAGATAGAGTCGATGTTCCTCGACTTAGACAGGCGCAAAACCTTCTGATCACGGTGGCTTTCACTGCTTGCCGTATTTCTTTTATCCTCCAGCAGTACAGAAACGGGTTTAAAGACGAGTTTATGAAAAGGAGAGTTACAGTAAGATCGCGAAGAAAGTTAAGGCGAGAGGGAAACCCTTTCAGGTCATTTAATATATGACAGATAACAAATGGGAGATAGCATGCGACTAATGCCAGCTGCACCAAAGCTACGCTTACAACAGTCCTCTTATATCGTTCTAAGTTCAGTGGAATTCCTCCTGTGTCGACTCGTCCTTGACGGACATTGAATCGTACACTGGACTGAAGTTGCCGAAGTCTTAGGACGATCTCCGTGTAAGAGAACAGCGAGATAATGAGAGAAAGTGTGGAGAAAATTATAATTATACTCCTGGCGGTTTCTGCCCGAAAATACCAAACCAACACAGTCAAAAGAGCGGTTAAACAACCACTGGCAAGAACTGCACGAACTCGCTTCAGTGTTACAACTTGTCTGTACCTTAATCCCCAAAACAGGGCGAGAAGTCTGTCAACACTCAGGGCAGTTGATGCAAAAACCGATACTCCACAAAACGTAGTGGATAAAGACCAGAATAGATAGTAACACTCATGGCAGATGATATTGACATCAAAATTTGGTAGGAGCATCGGGATGGCCATGAGTGGCTGGAAATTGAGACCAACGCCAAGATCAGTGATTGCCAGGCATTGAAACAACAGTTTTGTCGGTGGATGAAGAGAAGTTACTTTGCGAAGAGCAATTAGGATCAGAATGTTGCTCGAAGATGCTGTGACGGAGAAAAGAACATTTACAACTGCCACCACAATGTTATCTATACGTACGTTTGCAGAAAGCAGTGTCTTCATCACAGTGACGTTTCCGCCTTCCGTCAAGTTCACCATTTTTCTTGCTGAAATGTAGAGACGAGGTGCCTCACTTTGACTACTTCACTCAAAGTGTTATTTTCCGCTATGACTCACAAGGTTTTTAAGGCGTATAAATTGCGTTTGTTTATTTAACACACCTATCAGAAACGTGTGGTAACAAACATAAAATAAGTTGACAGGTGTACAATTATATTAGGGCCATTTATACGAGGAAAAATAAGACGCGTCTTAAATAAGACGTGAACTTCCGTATAAACGGCATATTTCGTCTAAAATAAGACGCGACTTAGCTAAGACGCGTCTTATTTTAGAACAGCCCTTAGCACCTGTTCTTAGATAAGACGCGTCTTAGCTAAGACGAGAAAAACTTCGTATAAATGACCTTCGCGTCTTACATAAGACGCGAATGCATAGTACGCATGCGTTAATTTTTTGCGCGCCACGTTGGATTGCCGTTGCTATTGTTGGTTTTCACATGACGTCACTAAAATTCAAACTAAAAAACTATCGATCCTACGAAGATTTTACTTTCACGATGCATTAGAGCAGCTGAAAACTAATTTTCATACAAATTTTCGCTTCAAAAGGGTTCTTGGTTTTGTGATAGAGGACGCTTGAATTTCTAAGTTTTTGCGTGACGCGATATTTACATGACGGCCAAGAGAGCTGTCATGTAGGTTAAAAAAATGACTTATTTCAGGAAATTTTGCTATTTAAACAGTTCACGTATTAGAAAAAGTATTACTTTAATGTTTATGAGTTTCTCGAGGAATAAATTCACGCTTTTGTAGCAAAACTCGGTAACAGATGTTTCTGTTGGTTTCCGTCCGCCATGTTGGAGCTCATCCAGGTGAGCACCAGCATGGCGTCTCCATACAAATCTCTATAAATTTGGGTAAAACATTTCTTCTGATATCTCGTATACGAAATATTCCTCTGACCTGAATCTTGGCGAGCGTCTTTGTATATGTACCTCCTTTCATTTCCCAGATTCTGGACTTTATCTATTGGACGGTTTTGATTTTTATTTTGATCTATTTTTGAATGGCGTGACACTGAAAACCAGCAATAGGCAACAGTCACATGAAAACGAGTCAAGAACAGAAATAAGACGCGAACCATTTATACGAGCTGTTCTTGTCTTAGATAAGACATGCTCGTATAAATGGTACAATTCACGTCTTATTTAATACGCGTCTTATGTAAGACGCTTCTTATTTTTCCTCGTACAAATGGCCCTATTAAGAAATGTTTCGCTAGACTCCAACCTATTCAAAAATTAGTTACGAGTTGCAACATATTACCACGTCGGGTGAGCGAAGTATTTAGTTCAGCAAACGTCATATGTTTTCCAGTCAATTTATCCCATAAGTCAACATGTTCAATTAGGGAGAACTCATCTGAAAGCTGAGAGGTTTTTTATTTATTATTTATTTATTGTTTTTTTCTGAAAACGTACACCTTGAGAACATCACAAATTCGTGACCAAAATTTTGAATTTTTTGCATTGTTAAATGCATATCTTTCTTAAACTCTTCAAATACCATGTCAAAACACCCATAACGGAAAACTCTTTGTCATTTCACTTGGATGAAGTGAAGCTGGTTTTAAAGTGGCGCTTAAAACAAAGTTCGAGTTATTGAGGGTAAATGATGTAGAGATGTCCTGAAGGGAAGCAAAAATTACTTCGAGTTAGCGGGAGTTTCGGGTGTCAACTGTATTACCAGCTGAAAAGGAAGCTATAAGAGACTTAAGAAATTGCTTTTAAAATTATGAAAGCCATTTACATCTGATAGATGACCTACGTGACAGGCTAGTTTAAAAAAGTGTATCAGTCCTCAACTTCGATCTTCTCTCGCGCTACAACAACCCGCTTAAGTAAAAGTAAACGTAAAAAATTAGAAGTGATCGATCAGGAATAGGTTTGTTAGATCAGTTACGCTATAATAAGAGAAAATGCTTAGCTGAAGGGTGGGCGTCGATTTACACTGAAAAGGTGAAAAGGTATGCAAATTTCCTATTTCCTGTTTGCAATTAAGGCGCACGCGTGAGCGACGTTTCCCTTTGTACCGAATTGTACTTATTCATTATTTATACCGTCAGTAAGTCTCGCTGTTAAGAATTAAAAGCTTAAAAATTGATAGGCCTATTATATTTTCAATTCTCTTTCCATCTGCGTCCTTTTTTTTTAAAGTTCTGTCCATAGCTTTACCACTTTAGATCTCTCTAGCATGCGAACACAGACATCTCCGGGTGGAAAGCCAATTAACTTCTTTTTTTTATTCCTTGTCAAGCGCGGCTCTTTTTAGAAAATTGCCTACTTTTGATGAAACACGACAGGATTGGCTCTCTAGCTTTACATTTGGGCCAAAAAGTCATCACCTTCAAAAAAGCTCTCCGTTAGTTAAAAACGGCCTTTCAATGTCAGCTTTTTCAGTCACTTGACTGCAAATTGGTACAAAGAAAAATCCATATCAATACTTGGACCCTATACAAAAAAGTCATTTTTGAACAATTTTTGTTGGTAAACCTGTTTTAAACATGTTATGTTGCAGAGAGTTAAGATGAAACATGCGTTATTGACCATGTGTGAGGTCAAGATGGCTGAATAGTGGCCAACCTTTTATTGCATTTTTTATGGAAGGAGACGAACACAGTGGAGGACAATAAAAACGCAAAAAAAAGAACGAGGCCATCATCCTGGCATCTCGCCCGAACAAGCTTGCTCAAAAAAGGATTTTTGTAATGCAGCCACAATCAAGAGAGCACCAAAGTCCCTTTTCCTTCCCTTTCAAACGCCTGCCAGGCAGGCTATAGTAAGCTATAGTAAGAGAATACGGAACTTAAGCAACGACTACGGCGACGGCAACGAGAACGGCAAAAAACCATAGGTTGAAATTAGCAAAACAACAACGTTACACGTGCAGCACTGACGCTTTTTTGTACATTTCTTAGCCGTTGTTGCACGACTCCCACGGGAAAGTACCTAATTTCGCGTGTTGTCGAGGATGGGAATACAAGACAACAATTAATTTTTTTTTTCTTTTCCTCAACTTTGATACAGTCCTTTAGAATTTAACTCAAAAAAAATTGCCAACATTTGACGAATTAAATGAGATTAAACGTACAAGCGCGATAAAGTTTGAGGCAACGCGAATTCACAATCTAAGCTCCAATGCCATATCTAAACAACCGAAAACGAGTTGAGCCCATTAGAAGATCTTGATACTCCATTTTAGCTATTCGCAGAGTCCCTTGAAGCTAAGCCAAAATAGATCGTTCTCCCTTGGCCAAACGTATTTCCGTTTTTCTTATTTCTATTATTGATTAAATTTGAATATTAGTCATTTTTTGCAGGTCGTAATCAATAAGTATACCTTATATATAAAAACAAAAAATTGTCGAAAAGTCACAGTTTTTCAGTTTCAATTACACGAACTAAAAGCAAAAGGACTGGGAAAGAGCTCTAAGAATAAGGAGCAGCGCAACAAAAGACATGTCAGGTCCTAAAGTTTCACTTCATTGTGATTGGTCGATAAGGATCGGAAACACTCAGGGTGCGTACATGCAGTGTTAAAAGTGTTTTCAAAATCAGGGAAGCTCACAGGATGGGATGAATGCGATTGGTAAATTGTGAAGGAGAAAATGTACCCGCAAACCGAAACGGTGACACGCTTTCACGCCAAACCTCAATGGCAACAGATACTTGCTGTTAGTACTTTTCTGGGTAAGTAATTATAAGAAGTCTAAATCAACAAATAGTTTTAGTTGACGTACAATCTCAGCATAGTACTTTAAAGTTCTTTAAGGCAAATGGTATAGGTATAGTTCTTCTACTGAAAGTTCTTTGGTCTGTTTTGCTTCGCTTTTAAGACACAAATTCAAATGAATTTTTAATAACTTCAGACATGTGACTGGTACTTTCTGGTTTTATTTGACTCCCTCGTTATGTAAAACAAGAATCTGATTTGTATGCAACCTTGTCGTTTTACTTAGCGTTGTTTATACCTGTAACTATTGGGAGAAACCATGAATTCTTGAGTTTCGGCAGCCTTAGGTAGACTGCAGAATTTAGGGACCCACGCCATTGAGACAGCAAAGACTAACCATCGATCGCCCAGGCCTCCTTTTATAATTTAATGGATTTTGTCACAATTGATCTCTCAGTGCGTAATTCATGTGTAGCTGTGTGAAACTCTCAGCACGGTTAGTTTTTGCCTGGGTTGGGGAAAATAAAATTAAAATTGGATTAGAGAACACCGATTTCATAATAAAGAATTTTAACTGTCGATGAAAGATGGTAAGCCTGTGGAATTCCACGAAGAAGATAACAGTACTTGAAATTCAAACGATATCTAGAGCGCCGGGTCGACATGAGGCGATTCCTGCGCTCCGATTGGCTCACCCGAGCGGGTAACTTTTGGCTAATCTTACCCGCTCGGGATTATTCGCTTTGTCCCGCTAGAGGAGATCTTCCTCGGCCAAATAACACTGAAAACCTTTATTGACAAGGAAAGTTCCATCATCCTGTCTTGACCAAGCTTGCTCAGCTTCAGTTCAAGATCGATGGCTGCATATCGGCTTTCCTAGTCTTCTTGCGTAGTTATGGACCTCGACTTTGTCTCGGTCCATAAAAGCGCAAAGAAAGAACCGTACCAATATCCCGTCATCTTGTCCACACCCCTGGTCAATAACGCTTTGCTTCCTGATACGTACCTATATATAGTTAATTTTCCCTTTGGTTAGGTTTTACCCTTGCAGTGTGGTATAATTTATGGAACAGGGATGCCCGCATCCCACTCGATGGAATCGTGTCTTCTTCGCTTGTTCATGAACAGAGAGGGGACGGTAAGTAGAAAGTCTTTTAGCATTTTTGACCCTTCCCTGGGGAGTAAATTATAGTCCAAGATGCGAGAGAACGCATAGAATGTATTTTCGGGTAAGACAGCCATAACTTTTCACCTACAGTAAAATCATTCATTCACATCCAGAAACTCGAGATAACCGTACTCAAACTAGAACTTGTAGTTGCGTGGCCTACTTCAGGCTCAAAAACAAAATATTGGCCCCAAATTAGATGAGACTGTAAGTCTAGCTTTCTCACGAACACGCGTACATTTCAATGTTCACTTTTTGGCTATCTTGAGGGAATCTTGAGGGATGTTTTAAGCTGTGAGATAGGCGCATGGTGAGGTAAGAAATATAAGACAAACGATGAGTGACGTGCGTGTGAGCAAGGAACACGGCCGCCAGGAGAGAGAGAAGACATTACCCTCTCCCCGTTCGTGTCCCCCCCCCCCCCCTCATTCCCTACCCCGTGACAAACGCTTCCGTTATTAGTTTTGCCCTTAATTTTTAAAACTTCTCAAGCAGGGAAGGCATTATATTCAGAGACACAGAATACTGTCCACCTACCCCTCCCCTAAGCAAACATTTTGCCCTAAGCGAGAAGTAAGCTTAGGGGAGGGGTAGGTGGACAGTTTTCCAGAAACCTAAATTGATCCGTATTTCTTATTTTTCCCCAGGAATATACATGACATTAAAACTGAAATGCTACTACTGTGATTCCGAAAACTTTGGTGCTTCTTGGGAGTCTCTTATAAACGACTTTGCGTGCCAAGACAGTATCTATTCAACTTGCTTTGCAAACCAGACCCTACCCGGCCAACAAACTACAGAGGTCATAGATCTTATAAAAAGCTGTAGGAAGGAATGCGCATGCTCAGACGACGACGGCTGGTGCTTAACATCGGATTGCGGGCATCAGTTAAAATGTTGCTGGGGAAACGCATATTGTGAAGAGGACTAGAACTTGTCTAAACGTATTTAAACGAATATAAAACGTACGCGCCATTGGTGGCTTAAACCAAGAAAAAATGTCTTAAGTTTAGAATTGAACAAAGCAGTACTAGAGGCATTCTGAATTTCAGAGCTAAGGGAATTAAATATTTTGGGCCCTTGAAAACGAAGTGAAAATTTCCTTACATTTGTCCTACAGTAGGGCAAACGGAAGGAATTCTTGCTCCTAGTGTTATATGAATGTATGTCACAGTTGAGCAAAAACATGTCATTGAAACTATCAGGAAGCAGGCCGTTTTTATAAAAGTACATAACTTTACCTATTTGGAGTTTGATAATGTCTTCAAATTTTAGAATTCGTAAGCTTACAAAGATAGGATTGGCATGTGCATCAAAAGAACTCCTGGAAACTATTCTAATAACCCGTTTCTGAAGATTAATGATAAGTTGAGCCCCACACAGTCGCACAGTAATGTAAATAAGGATAAACTAAACTATAATAGAGAGTACATAAGGAGGTCCTTATTAAGGCAAAAACTTGATTTGTAAATAATGCCCACTGATTTTGAGACTTTTCTTGCTACGTTTTGTTTTTGAGATTTCCATCACAGCTATTGTCTAATATTGTCTGTATTTGTATATTCAAGAGAGCCAAATGGTGTCATAATGGTGTCTTAATGTGTTGAACAGCTTTCACTACAGCTTGTTTCCAGTAAATGGTTGCTTGCTTTAATCAAGTCTTTTTTTAATGGTCCGGATAAAGCCGTCTGACCGACATCCATACTGGTCTGTTTCCCGGGGTTTCATTCTAATTGTCTGAGGATGATCCCCGTCCTTCTCATAAGGGAGTCACCCCCCATCCTCGGAGACCCAGTGGCTTTCTTTGCGCCATATTTTTTCGCCTGTTCAGATTTTCCCTCGCCCCCACTATCTAGCTACTATCTGCCCCTGGGTCTCTGAGGATGGCCACCCCTACGATCGAAAACCCCCCACATTTGTCAAAGAGCTGGAAAGTCCTTCTCCAAACTAATGCAAACTTGGAGATTTGCGAGTGTGAGCGTGCGACATATTTCATTGGCAATGATTTTAACAACAAAAGTCTTTATACTTCCAGAAAGGCTTCCTGATCACCGGGTACTGAACGGTGTAAGAATGTTATTAACTTTCTCTCGCGCGCGAAGTATAAAGCTTGCCCGTGCTTGACACCCCATGCGATAAAACCATTACTACTCGGCCTTCTTTACCGAGTGGTGGCTAGTATATCTTAAGCTGCACACTACTGCAGTTGATCAAGAAATTTCAGTGCGTCTTGCACTGTATTTAGCATTTCGATCCCAGAATCAGGACGGAAGCTCTCAGAATCAACTGGCTCGTCCTCGGGGCTTTTTCCTAAGGGAAAAGACGTTCTGCATGGGGACGAGGTTGTCTCAGAGACGAGTTGTTTATTGGATAACCGACGTCTCTGGCCCTAATGCACCTATCAATGTTAAGCCCCAGGGTGGGGGGGGGGGGGGGGGGAGCGGGCAGACCCAGGGGAATTTGACATTTTAATGGAAGCCAGAGTCAAATTCCCCACCCCCAGGCACCTATTATATGTCAATTTCCCGCCTCTGGGGTAACTTTTTCTAACAGAGTCAGGACTTAATAATTGACAGGTTGGAAAGGATATGTCTTTTACAACCTCACATAGAAACAGAAACAGAAGGAACAAAGACTCTTCTATTTATAAACATTCGATCATACAATGAAAGAAGTGATGGTTCATATGTACCGAAAAATAGAACAGATTCCTAACCTTTCTTTCGCTCATGTTGTCTTGTTACTTTCAAGAAAAGCAGAGGTCATTTACCTCTGGTGAGTTCTGGGTATTACCAAGATGGCAGGTCACTCATTTCCAGTTTCTCTCGGTCTTCCAAGGTGGCGGCCATGTCAAATTCCCGACCCTGGGGCAACGCTTAAATGTCAAAATCCCTACCCAGGGGAAGGCACGGTCAGTCAATTTCCCGTGGGTAGCCCGCCCCCCCCCAACTTTTTAACATTGATAGGTGCATAACGTTAACTGAGCAGCAGGCCTTAACAGGTGTTTCGTTCCGCAGGGCTTCGTTCCTCGAAAGATGGTTAAGTTTAACCCAGGATTAAGCCAAATTTTAAGAAAGGTTTTCTTGTATAAGAACATGCAACTCGAGCTTACAAAATGCTGTTGTGCCTTTACTTCGAAAAAAATTAAAAAGGAAAAGAAATGATGATACAAAATGTTATAAGTATAGGCAATGTATAGGAAGGTAAATACAAACAGGGAAACAAAATTTTAGTCCTGTATTAGCGCTAATAGGCCTTTCAGGAACCGGGTTCTGTGGGGTAATGAAACAAGAGAGAAATATGACGGACCCAAAACAATGTCCTTTGTCTAAAAACAGTAGCACATCAGGGGCGTAGCCAGAATTTTTCAAAGGGGGGGTCACAGAGGCTACTCACCAGATCACCATCCGGGGATCCCCGACTATATATGATTTATACCGCTGCTTTCCCTCGTGTATCAGCGGGCTCAGTCGTATTATCGCGGCATGAAGGCCCTTATTAACTAAAGACAAGAGCCGTTGACGAAAATACTTTGCAAAAAAACAAATTTTACAGCCAAGATATTGTCATTGCGTTTTCGCCACCTGAATATTGTAGGTTGTTTGCTCAAAAGAAGGCCTACCAAGGGGGGGTCACGGGCACCCCAGGACCCCCCCCCTCTAGCTACGCCCCTGCGCATGAGCCACAGTTGTTCAACGGGTGGATAGCGCTATCCACCGGATAAGTCACTATCCAGTGGATAAGTGATAGGCAAGCCAATTACTGCGCTTTTCGCAAACATGCGAACTCTAAAGTTCACAAGCCGCCTTCACAATTGCGTTTTTCGCTGCCGTCAATCATAATTACGATCACAAGCAACGGACCTTGAAATACAGAAACACACAAAACGGATCGAAATCCACCAATCACAAATCAGAAATCATGACCCTTTGAACCTGTTAAAGTAAAGTTTTGTTTCCTAAGAGGTCCGTTAAGATGATTGACGGCAGCGAAAAACGCAATCGTCAGTTGGCTTTTGAACTTCAGATTTCGCAGTTTTGTGAAAAGCGCAGTATTAAATAAAACAGTAAAGCGCTATCCACCTTTTGAAAAACTAATAAAACAGTAGAGGAATAACCTAAACAATCCTTAACCTTGTAAACAATAGCAGGTGTGTTTCCAAAGTCCAATGAAAATAAAGGTTTCTAAGTGTTTCGTGGCTCCAGTGTCCAGGTGAAACTGCTGTTAATGAGCAAATTTTCTGCTTTGGCCGGTGGTTCCCTTGGGCACTTCGTTCGTCTTCGTTACCCCAACGACGGAGAGCGATGACAGTCGGTCTGGTCACGTGGCTTACATTGTTTTACTTTTGACAACACACGATCGCATACATGAAATAGTAGTATTTTAAAGGTAGAGTTATGGCTGGTAGCGTTCGTATGGACGACGACAACGAATCGAGCAGTGAGTTAGAACTGCCGTTGTCTCAAGACTGCGGAAACGAGCAGGAAACTTTGATAAAGAGTCATTCGAATCAAGCAACTCCACGATACGTCTATTTTCTCACCGCGTTCGCGGCGATTGGCGGATTCTTATTCGGCTATGACACGGGTGTGATTTCTGGTGCGATGATTCTCATCAAACAAGAGTTCCAGTTGTCTAATTTTTGGCAAGAGCTTGTTGTTAGTGTGACTATAGGGACAGCCATATTAGGCGCCCTGTTAGGTGGTTTTCTTAATCAATGGCTCGGTAGAAAGCCGATTTTAATCGTCTCTGCGACGGTATTCACAGTTGGAGCAATAGTGATGGGAGTCGCTCATTCCAGAGAGGTTCTTCTCCTCGGAAGGTTTATTGTAGGATTTGGAATAGGTGAGCTTGGCTTGACACTTAAAAATGCTATTTTGACTGTTGTGATATGTGTTTTTATGTTATTTTTTATTTTATTGTTTTGTTTCTCATGTAATTGACAATGTATAAAACAATGCTGACCTGCAGCTTTGACACTTGTACTGTGCATGCAGAGTCTAAAGTAGTAATGAGTCAAATGAGTCAATGAGTCAAATGAGTCATGAGTCATGAGTCAATGAGTCAGATCTGAAAAAAAAAGTTTTGGTAGAAACAATAAAATTTACATTTGTGTAGCTTCATTAGGTTTTAGCGAGAAAATAAGGGGAATACAATGTTCTTTTATTCCATGGATCGCTGTGGATCAAGAACACACTGATCAAAGACGATCCAGGACAGACAGTTTATGTTTTAAAGTGTTTGTTCCAACAATCAGTTGTAGAGTTGTTTTCAGTAGATAACCTTAATTCCCAATGTAGTTCACCACTTTTTCCAATCAGTTTTACTTGCCTCAAAAGGTGAACGATGCTACGAGGTGAACAAACTGAATTTCAATTTGCCTGAGGAGGGGTATGAAACAGTGAGTCAAACAGTTGTACACAGTCAGTGTTTATATTGGAAACATACAGTGTACGAATAATTATTATTGAGGTATTACTGTACACCCATAGACCTCTTTCATAATGGCGGGCTATTAATATATTCTTTTATACGTATGATAATAGGCCTTTCTAACCTCGTTAGCATGTGAAAAATATAAAGAAAAACTTTCTTTCAAATGAGGTCAGAAAGGCTAATTATCATATATTTAAAAGAATACATTAATAGGCCGCCATTATGAAAGAGGTCTATTGTAATTTTAAATAACTTTCAAGGCTTGTTGATTGATTAAAATCTTTGGGCATTCATTGTTTGCATTATGTTTGTGTTTATTTACATTAATACATGTAGTTCACCTGTTTAAAACTTGCTTAAATAGTTCTTAAAGGGTGTCTGGGAAGGCTATTCTTCGGGCCATGCACGTAGTAATAGCGGAAGGACTTGGAATGCTGGTAACAAACAGCCCAGGTGGAGATTTCATGTTATTTTTTTAGATCTGACTCATTGACTCATGACTCATTGACTCATTTGACTCATAAAACATCTGTTCTCCTGCATGCAGGGCTAAGTGATTATCAGTCACGTGATTTTCTGTCGTGAGCAGCCTTCAGGGCTTCAGGGCTCATCCCAGAGGGCTTCGGATTTTCTCTTCAAAGCAACTACATGTAACAATATTTGGAACTTTCAGAAAATCTTTTCAAAGGTGCTGGCCAAACATTAGATTCAGATTTCATTTTTCTTGGGGTACCAACAAAAAAATAAGGGTTTGGAGCCTCTTTTTGGAGGGAGAGATGTGGATTGCATAAAAAGTGGAATGTTCCAGGGAGGGAATCGAAGAGGCTGAAAAGTTTGGTCCGACCATAGTTTTTCTGTTAGTTCTGAAAAAAAAAATAAAAATAAAAATAAAAAATAGTAATGGTAAAGATGATAATGATAATTTCATTAGGTAACTCCTAAAGCCCTCCTTGGTATTAGAACCCAAGGTTAAGATTTTAGGCCTTCTTTTCAATTTCTCTGAAGACTGATTTTTAAGGGCTCAATTTTTAACATTCATGGAAACGATTTTGAAAACTCTGGCCTCACATTTTATACAAGGTCCTGAATATAACCATGGAAACCTTCAAATTATGGCTAATTTACATAAAAGCATATTTTGTTAACCTATTCACCCTAACCATCCATAAATGCCTGTGGTATCACATCTCTTGTGCTATTTTTAACAGATCAATTTTGTGATGATAATGGTTTCATAACTTGGGTAGGAGGCTCAAATGAGAATGTGATTAAAACTTGCAGTGAAAAAGCAAAATCATGTAACTTTGCTTTGAAAACATGTGACAATTATTCCTCGAGCCCAAATGTTCTCTGAGTCAATAGCCCATGATGCCGAAGGCCGAATGGGCTATTGACTCAGAGGCCACGAGGGCGAGAGGAATTATTGTTTTAGTAAAATTCAACTAGTTGGTCAAAAATATCAAGACAAAACAACTTTAGCGAGCAAAACGTGATTTGACCGCCATTGTTTTGGTTTTCAAAGCTGGCGCTTTTTGCAACTAGTAGGTTATAACATATAGTCTAGTAGTAGCTCAACCAATCAGAACGCAGCATTGATAATAGACCACTAGTTGGATTTCACTAAAAAGGCATATATATATTGTTCCAACAGACCAAAATGCTGGTATTTGTATGAAATTAAGGGATTTAATTATTCAGACAATTTAAACATTTCTCATTGATGGTAAGATACACTGCATTAGCACTTTCATTGACGTGGATAAAGTAACCAATAAAAATATTATAGTCAGGGGGCCAATGCCACCTTTTTTGCAGAAAATATTTCCTTCTGTACATGCCCATACTTAGAAAGCTTTGGTTTTGCATCAGGAACAAAATCCACTGAGGTGCTGGACTTGAAACTAACATTTTGGTTGGTTTGATTTTGCTTCATTTATTTTTTGGTCAGACAGTGACCAGAAAAGAGCTTTCAACAAGGTCTCCAGGCCAGAGTGGAGGAGTTAACAAATTCAGGTGTTTTAAAGTGCAGTTGATTGGCCTAAATTGTAAAGTATTTGTGAATGGAATGTTAGGAAAATTTAGGTTTTACCACCAGGAGTAATAAAAAAAAATCCAAGTAATTTCTAGACAAATCAGCAACTATACCCAATAATATTATTAACTATTAATTTGGTATAATATAATAATTTATTAATTATTTTGGTTTTTAAACAAAAGGTGGTGCTTCGGTTACTGTTCCTGTGTATATAGCTGAAACAGCACCTTCAAATACACGAGGGCGAATGGTCACCATCAATAACATGTTTATTACTGGTGGACAGTTCATTGCTGCTGTTGTAGATGGGATTTTTAGCCCTTACAAAAGGAATGGATGGAGGTACAGATGTACATATGTACAATCATTATATTACTTAATTCTTGCAATTAAACAATGGAAAATGTTTTCCATGTTTGCATAGCCTGATATAAACACGAGAGGGGTTGGGAGAATTTGAGGCAGTTATGCAAACCCGAGACGAAGTTGGGGGTTTGCATGCATAACTGTTGTCTTCCATGCGTAATCAGTTCTTGTTTTGCAAAAAGATGCTTTCCAAAATACGGACTTTTTGACTTGCTTGAAATGTCAGCTTTAGTGAAAAAAAATGGACACACCTTCTTTGTAACGATTTTCCAAGTTTCAGCTGACGAAGGAATGGGTAATTAAGTAAATTTGTCAAGTTTTCAACTCGAAAACTTTTTCAAATTCGTGCTTGCATGATTAGCGCGTGAAAAACAAAACATCTTGATGCCACAACCATGTTTACATACTCTCAGGCAAACACTCCTCTCGGCCAATCAGAGCATGCAAGTACAACCAGGAAGACCGTGGACATTTGAAATATTTCAGGAATGTTAATTGTGTTATGACCAATCACACCAAAGATCAAGACATGTGAACTAGCCTCAAAACCCCAAACTAATCAACAGTCTTGCTTGTGGTTTAGGTTTCTCATTCCTGAATGGCTTTTTTCTTGCAACACAAAAACATTCCAGAAATATTTCTGGTGTTCACAGTTTTCTCAGTTTGACTGTAAAAAGGTCATCAAACTACTAGATTAGTTTTAATGTGATAAGCATCCTGCATACTGCAGGTGTGGATTGGATGTCAAAAGGTGGTATACTAATTGTAATGATATACACATGTTGAACCCCCAATATTCTTCATTAATTTATTTTCCTTAACAATTAGTTGGGAGAATATGATAAAAGATCAAGGCATTTTTCCTTGGTGATCATGTTAGGAATTAAAAATAATAATCTCATTTCCTTTTCTGATATCGATAATATTAGAGGATGAAGTTGATGTTGGTCACTCTTTGGACTTAAAGGGATTTGTCTTCTGACTGAAAAAAAAAAATTTCTAATAAAAATTTACAAGCTTAAAATTTACTGTGATCACATCTACTCTGTATCTATCACAACAAAGAAGCTGGTGAACACCAAGGCCTGCTAACTAAGAACTTAAGACAAGATAAGGATGGTCCTCAGAAATGACAAACATTGGTGACAGACCCTGAGCCTTTTTTCAGTTAAGGTTAAACTTTTTTCTTGAATCAGATAATACCATACTGATACAAGTGGAAATTAAAATAATACTACATTTTTTTGTTTCTCGTTATCTTCCTAGGTTCATGCTTGGTTTAGCTGCTGTGCCATCTCTTATCATGTTTTTTGGTTGCCTTTTTCTCCCTGAGAGCCCTCGATGGCTTCTTAGTAGAGGTTTTGGAGAGCGAGCTAAGGCTGTGCTGATGAAATTAAGGGGTGCTTCAGATGTGAGTTCAGAGCTTGAGGCCATGAAAAATGTGGTCGAAGAGGAAAGCTCCATGGATGAAAGTAAGTCCACATTTGTTAAGTGTTAAATGTGGCAAAATGAAATTTAGTGTACGGCTAAGGTAAATGCGAGACATTGCTTGTCTGCTGTCTCTTGCATACTAATAGAGAGCTTGGCAAAGTCATTTTTGAGCAATTCATGTCATTCAGAAGTGAGACCATTTCCCTATTAATATACATGCCATGATGTTATGTAATTTGTATTTCACCAAGTGTCTTTGCTCTTATAGAGACAATTAATCTGCCCATAAATTGGGTAAGCCACCACCAATGGTGCCTGGGTGGATTCCACTCACAGGGTTGTCATGATGATGCATTGTACATTTACCCCCCCCCCCCCCCCCCCCCTGCCTTAAGCCTCTGTGTTGAGAAACCAATCAATTTCTCATGGAAGACTGATAATATAAGGTTCCTGGTTTTGACCACCTAAACTAACTGACTGATTGACCTTATAAGTTGGCAAACTGTCACATACCATATTAGAGACCTTAAGACAAGGCAAGGCAAAGGCGGCTACGAGGATGAGAGTTTCCTAATACTGAGTAGTGCTTGCCCTTGAAGTAGCAGCATTTTGGTGGGAAGTGCAATAGGCATCGTCATTCCTTTACGGTTTTTATAGAGACTGTCACAGTAGCGGAAACAAGGTAGCAAATGTTAAGAGTTTTATCATTTTGCAATATGGAGAGGGCTTAAAATCCTTTAACAAACATAAATGTGCTAACTTTTCTGGTGAAAAAAAGTACAGTGAAACTTTCCAGGATGTATATTTTTTGAGAATATGTGGGAAAAAGAAAAAAAACTTTGAGTCAATCCGTCCTCATAGTCGTCCTCATCCTTCAGAATCTGAAAGTCTCTCTTTACTTGAAAGAGTGCCACGTTAAAATTAAGTGCTGTCCATAAAATAGCACCAGTACTAATAGGCAATAAAATAAATAGGTGAGATGGGAAAGTAAAATTTCTGCATCCTCTCTGCAACCAGCTACACTATAGTGGTGCTTATTGTGATGGTACAAAAAGAGACAGAAGACCTTTTGTTTGAGAATTCCTCTTTCATAGATAATTTTTCTTTTAACCATTAATTTTTCTTGATATATTAGTCTTACAGAAGAATCCCGATTTTTCAAACCACCCTGGGAAAAGCAGATTGGTTCAAATTATTGGTAGGTTTGAAAAATTGGGGATAAAATGACTGGTGATGGGAATGTTCGCCTTTTAAAATTTTGAATTGATGTTGTTAGGAGAAACGTGATGTTCATCACTTGTGGAACTTTAACAATAAAGATTATCATAGTGGAGAACCATTTCTTTTTGCTTTAGACTCTGGTTCATTCACTCAGAGTGGAGTGTACAAGATTTTGGCTTCCTCATCAATGAGGAAAGCAGTTCTAGTGGGATGTATGCTGCAGGCAATACAACAGCTGTCAGGGATAAATACTGTCATGTAAGTGCAGTTTTTATTCAGTCAATAGTAATTTAACCCTTTAAGCCCTAAGAGTGATCAGCATCAAATTTCTCCTTGTAAGATCAATGCTTTATAAAACAGAGTGGCCATGAGAATTACAGACATGATCATGCAAGATGAATGAGCTTGATATTTTATCAACTTCTCCCCACTACTTCTGTTGGAAATGAATAGTGGCAAAAAATGAGAATTGAAATTTTGACTTAGGGTTTAAAGGGTTAATAGGGAGCTTCAGAGGTGCTAAGTCACGAGGAATTTGCTGTTTTAGGTCAATTCTATGCCAAAATCATTACCTAATGTCGTTACACATGCACAAAAAATGCTTTGTTAGAGATTCGATATAGAGAAGATTCAAATATATTTTATTAGGGAGCAATAATCATAATGATTTTTTTGGTGATTTTTCCAGGCATAGCATTGAAACCTTAAAATGTTGGCCAAAGTTTTTCAAGTTTCAATTCAGGCCCATTCTTGCCATCCATAGCAACAGACAACAGGAAACAGCTTCAATGCCTAATTACAGTCTATAAAATTATGTAACTCTCAAATGACAAAACTAGAGCATAACATTTCTAGAATTTCTTATGGGAGCCTGAGAAATTCACAAGGATTGTGAAACACAGGTAATATTCTGGAAATTTCATGTGCAAGCTGTCATTTTGTTAAGTTTGACATTAATTTTCTCGGGCTCCCATAAGAAATTATCTTTGGTGTTATTACACATAACTAGTTACATCTATAGCCCTTGAAAAATGTAAAAAAGAATGCAATATCCTTTAAATTATTCTGGTACAAGGCTTATGTCCACTGAAAATTAAAATTACTCAATTTCCTGATGGATTATTCTGTCTTAATTCGTACTGTTTTTACAACAGGTACTATAGTGCCACTATCATACAGATGTCAGGAGTTCAAGGTGAACAGCTCGCTATCTGGTTGGCAGCAGTCGTAGCCTTTGGTAACTTCCTATTCACTCTGGTAGGTGTCTGTCTTGTAGAGAAGATGGGCCGCCGGAAACTGCTCCTAGTAAGCCTTGCTGGAGTCGTATTTAGTTTGGTTCTGCTGGGAGGTGCTTTTTACATTGCTAAGCTGTATGATGCGCCAATAGCTTTCCAAGAGGACAGATCCTCTTACATCATGAACAACTGCCCTGTCCGTGGGCACTGTTTAGACTGTTTAGGTGCCAAATGTGGATTTTGTTTTGACACAGACACTGCAAGCAACCCCATTAATGGATCTTGCGTTCCAGTCAATACATCTAGTTCCAGCACTGCTGCTTATGGGCGGTGCAGTAGAGCAGGTCATTCAGCCACATGGTCATACCTGGCCTGCCCTTTTAAGTATGCCTGGCTTGCTATTGTGGCCTTGGTCCTTTACATCGCAGCATTTGCTCCAGGTATGGGACCCATGCCATGGACAGTCAATTCTGAGATCTACCCCCTATGGGCACGAAGCACTGGAAATGCTTTTTCTACTGCTACAAACTGGACTTTCAACTTAATAATTTCCATGACTTTTCTTTCACTTACGGAATGGATCACTCGCTATGGGGCGTTTTGGCTCTACGGCGGAATTGCATTTTGTGGATGGCTATTTTTCTTTTTCACTGTTCCAGAAACCAAAGGAAAATCTTTAGAAGAGCTTGAACATTTATTTCAATAATCAAGTAGTCTAAATTCTAATGCACCTGAATATGATATAATGTTGGGTAGCCTGTGAGCAAGCTATCCATTGAGAGAAGCCACAATCTGCCCCATATAAGGGAATCCAAGACAGTCTTGTATTCTGGATTCCAAGCACTGGATCCCGGATTCTTTGTTAGTGGAACTGGGATTCCGTATTTCAATCATAATTGGGATTCCAGATTCCTTGAGTATTCAAAGCCCAGTATTCCAGATTCCACAAGCAAACTTTTCTGGATTCCGGAATCCAGATTTCCTTTCATGGGGTGATTTGGGATAGCAAGTGATAAATCCGCAAAGGGCGTTTCCTTTCACTTGTTGCCCACTTGTGACTTCTTCTGATGTCTCCCAAATGGGGCGCTTGCTTATAAGGCTAACTATTGGGGGATTTTAATTTACCTCTTGGTCAGGGGTGGTGAAACAAACAAGACACTAAGGCATGGGTCAGGCACCACATGTCACATGGCTTCTTGCAAAACTGCTGGGCAAAGAGCCTGGTTCTGCATTTTTTATAAGAATCAATTTAGAAATACATTTTAAAACAAAAATTAATGATGTAAAAGAAATGAATGACGTTTCGATGGCTTCTTGTCATCATTTCTTATCTTTTAATAATGGTGACATGACACCATCGAAACGACAAGTTTCTTTTATATTGTTGATTTCTGCATTTTTACTTTTTTGTGTCGAAAATTTCGACTGAATTGGCTGTTTTACTCAATAGGCAAACTTAATAATTTAAGTCGACCCAAACTGAACTTGACTTCGGCCCATGTGAATTACCGCGTTTGACCCCGGCCCAAGTAAAGTACGGTCTTGTCATGCATGAAATTCAACAGAGGTTTCTATTGACGTTTATGTGAATTATTCTTAGTTATTTTTTGCGGTACTTTACCAAAATTAAAGTGGGTACTGTTTATGAATGTTACTGTGGTCCTCTTTTTTTAAATCTAAAGGTTAAATAAAGACGAAACGAAGAATTGATATTGTGCATTAATTTTAGCATAAAATCGTTTTATTTATCGTCACACTCGTGTGATTGTTAAGTGATTGTTTGAAATCAGGACCGAGTCAACTAAACCGAGGGACTGCACTGTGGCTAAGAAAAGCCCCGCTCTCCCTCCCCCCCTCATACTCCATAAAAAAGAAAAGGAAGACGAAAAAAAGAAAAACAAGAAACAAACGGACAATATCGATCACATCGAAAACTTATAAAAAGCAGAACACCGGATACTTGAATAACCGTGAATCCTTCAAAGGTTTTTAAAGAACTCTATTAACGATTTCCACCGCTTTATCGGGTCCGGGAGTAGAGCGGGCTCATTTCTCGAACAGCGAAGTACCTCGACTGAGACCAGTTGGGGCCAGGGAAATCCGTCAACGAAACACCACTAGAACGAACGCCTTTAAATTAGCAAAGAAGCCAATTTTGAACGTAATTTGTTGAAAAACACTCGAGGAAGATTTATGTAGGGCTCCGCAGAACGCCGAATTATATTTTTGGCTTTTGTATGTTGGGGCGTACCCAAACTATACAAATCCGTACAAACGTCTGTAAAATGTTACGACTAAGGAGCAATATCTTCTTTTGCTTCAGTAAATCGTCACTTTTAAACCTCGGCAAGTTTCCTAATTTAAGGTGCTCTTTCCGGGTGTCAACGGATATTCTTGAAAAAAAAAAAAGATAAAAAAAGAAAAAAGAACAACCGTGGAAGGGTCTTTTCGGGGATGGCAATTAAATTGCCCGGACAAACCAAAGTTTGCAGCACACCATGTAAGACAGTACTTGATATTTTCATTCTCAATATGGGGACAGATTAACGAGCATCTCTGCAGGTATCCAGGGCCGGGAGAAAGTTCTTGAGAATACTATTGTACGAGAAAGAAAGGAGAGATTTCCCAAGCTCGCTCCGATCAGATTTTAAAATAAGAACAGCAACCTGATCCATACGGGTAGAAGAGTGATAGAAAAAATTAAAGAAAAACAAATGAAATGGTGAATTATATTTGCCCGATATTTCGGTTTGCAACACAAACCTTTAACGGGGCCTACTGAAAGCAAAATGAATATAGTTTTGTTTTCTTTCTTTATTTTTCCTGTCACTCTTCCTGCCGTAAGGATCAGTTTACTGCTCGAATATCGAAGATTTTACTGATCCAGGCCCCGGTTGTTCAAACATTGGATAGCGCTATCCACTGGATAAATCACAATCCAGCGGATAATATTTGGGAAACCAATTGCACTATCCACTGGATAGAGATTTATCCGCTGGATAGCGCTATCCACCTTTTGAACAACTGGGGCCAGGGGCCCGTTTCTCGAAAGTCCCGATAATTAACGGGTCCGCAAAGCTGTTGTTGTTTACGTGCAAGATAGAGGCTTCAATAGCTTGGCATCTAACATGATAAAACTATCAGTTAATGAAACAAAATGCGGTAGTTTGTTAGCCAGGATCCGCGCTTTTATTCTTTATATTTAGATTTGAATATTTGCTTGCGGGCCCGTAAAGTTACCGGGACTTTCGAGAAACGGGCCCCAGGGGCCCGTTTCTCGAAAGTCCCGGTAACTTTTCGGGCCCGAAATCAGATATTCAAATCGAAATATAAAGAATAAGAGCGCGTGTCCTGGCTAGCAAACTACTCTATTTTGTTTCATTAACTGAAAGTTTTATCAGGTTAGATGCAAAACTATTGAAACCTCTATCTTGCATGAAAACAACAACAGCTCTACGGGCCCGTTAATTATCGGGACGTTCGAGAAACGGGCCCCAGGTCTACTAAAGATCCCGCTCACAAGCGTTCCTCTACAATCAGCTGATCGATGCACCTCGTTTTCACGGGAAAGGAAAAACGCGGGAAAATTTGCGTCACGTGAACAGTTGAGACGAAGAAGACAGCATGGCGGTGAGTTATTGTAAATCTCTAAAGAAATTTCCTTTAGTTTCTTGATCTTGAACCCCTTCTTGTTTCTATAACGGTTAGTCTTCAGATCAGTCTCATTTTTATTGCATTCATTTCCTGTTTTTGCTTTTCGATCGCTTTTGTAGCTACAAATTCAGTCGGCATGGCTTCGTTCAGCTCCGTGATGTGCAGGAACATTGTTGGATCTAGTGTGCAGCAACTTTTCTGTTGATTTCATGTATTACTCTGTTCGATTGATTCAAGCTTAGAAAAGGCTTAGTAATTTATTCATGGTCGTTGTTTGACGAACTTTGTAGATTCCATGCGTGTATGCTCGAGTTTTCGGTCGCCAATGAAGCTCGAAGCTAACTTTTAATCCAGAAATGTACACTTTTGATTACAAAGCGTTTCCGGGCTTGTACAACTGTTGGAATCGCTAAATATCCTAAAATCTTATTGCTCATTTCATCTAGATGTAGGTAGATCGTGATCAGTTAGACTTTGACTATTGTTATTATAAAAGTTTGCTGAATTCTCCTGGAAAAAATATTGTAATATGCAACGTATCACGAGAATCTCAGCAGTGGCCTATTGGCTCGCAGGAATCACATATTTGCATTGAGATTTTCTTGAATTTTTCTCAAACTTATTTAACTTAGGTTTTCGTAATTTTTAACCTTTCCAAATTAAAACTAAAAAATATATTTAAGCTTACCTGTAAAAAATTTTTTTCATCAAGATCCTTTGGGGATTACATTGTAGGGAGATCAGTGCTGAACCCAAGGGATTTCTTCACTATGCAACTTTCTTAAACCCGGTTCAGGCGCTGGACCTCACATCGGCTAATCAAATTCAATAAATTGAGTTCATATGAAGTATGGTATCTTAATCAATTGGACATGATGAAGTTTGGAAAGAGCTATTTTGCAATAACATAGATATAATATTATAGATGATATAATAATGTACGCACATTAAAGTGCATATGACACCAAATTTTTTTCCCTTGTTTTTTGCAGTTTGATATGTGTATAAAACGACTTTGGTCTTAAAAAGCACTTAAAATTTCTTGAAAGCCATATTTTTTGACTTAAAAATGGCTCTATTTTGCTTAAAATTAGTCCCAGAGATTGGGGACTACTTTAGCTTGATCGTGACGTCATGTGACGTAATATTGTGTACCTTTGCGGCCGTCTCATTACTTTGCTGCATCAGAATGTCGACCGATGTGAGCGATTCTTCGATGTCAGACTCATCGCAAAGCTGCCACGAGCTAAGTGAAGCCTCAGAAAAAGAACTTGAAGTTGTTACCGAGTTGTTACCTTCTTCTCCGCCATATTTGTATGCTGGTTTGGGTACACAATACTACGTCACAACAGTACCACTTGACATTTTTGGTCGCGCGATGCCGGGGACATACTTTAGAGCCGAAAGCGTGTATCTCAAACGCGAAAAAGATGACTCCAGAGACATTTTGACCGCATTTAAATATTGGAGACGTTTTCTAGACATATCAAACTACGAGAAACAGAAAAAAAAAATTCATGTCATATGCACTTTAATGTAATGAAGATTGTGTTGTAAACTGACTAAAACTTTTGTGTCTGACAAATTTGTCAGATTGATTCAATATCATAGATTCCACTAAAACACTGCTACACTGATCAAACAAGACCAATCCCATGATAGTCCCAACTGCCGGGCAACAGGTCACAACTATCCAGTACTATCCAGGGTTCTCAATAGCATTTGAAATAGGCATCTGCCCAACCTTTAGTGGGCGGCTGTGACAATCCGAGGAACTTCAAACTAGGGAGGGAAAAGCAGCAATTAGAACGCAAAGTAAGTGGCTACAAGTTCCAAAGTAGGCAGCGATCAATTGCCAAGTGCCAGCTTCTATTGAGAACCCTCACTATCAAACAAAAAAACATCATCAAGGGCCACATCAAGCAGGTCATTGCCATCAAACGAAGAAAACCCTCTGGACTGGACATACCGGCAATTTACAATCCTCTTCTGAGGATATATAGCAACTTTTCTGTTACACAACCTTACACTTCACAATGCTGGTGAAGTTTGATTGATTCAGACCAAATATTCATTTTTTGTCTCAAATTTTGCTCTGAGTTTGTTTTTTTTTTCTGTTCTAAATATTTGTTTCATTTCAGGAATCCTCAAGCAGCATCGGTGTACCAAGTAGTCCTCAGAGGACAGATGGTCTAACGTCTAGTCCTGGTAGAGACTTACCTCCCTTTGAAGATGAAACTGATGCTGTTCTGGGAAATGAAAATGTGGTTGATGAGGAAGATGGAGAAGAGTTGTTTGGTGATAGGATGGAACAGTAAGTTGAAACAGTTCCTCTTTTGGTACTTAGGGTTGTTTTCGTCCTTTGCCACTGGCTAAATTGTGGAGAATTGGAAAATAATTTTTAAGATAATGAAAGACAGAAAGAGCATGATAGTTTTAAAGAAAGCTTCAGAGCTATTGTTTATTATGATGTTTGTACATGGCTGGCATGTAGGAGTTCATTGTGTTGCTTAGAGGTTGTTCATTCCCTTCAGTAGTGGATGGCATATAGTTTTCACTTTGGCCGAGTAACGGTGCCTCACAAATTTCACTCTTTTTTCCTTAATCATCTGGCAAACACATGAAAAGTTCAACATAGTTCTGCTTTAGGGTAATGTGGGTGGTCCAGGGAATATTGTGGACTTAATATAGATAGTTTAATATTCATATGTTTGTAATGTTTTGTTTAAAACTATTGGAGCTTTTTTGTATTTGTAGGGATTACCGTCCAATTCCAGCCCTTGATGTGTACGAGGCTGGTGCTTTAGATGAAGAGGAGTATGATGAGATGGCTCCCGAGGCTCGGCAAGAAGCTGAGCGGTTAATGAGAAAGAGGGACCGAGAGGAGGCAGCAGCCATGGGACGACTTCATCGAGGACTACTCTATGGTAAAGACAAACTCTTGTGACATGATTTGACCTGAAAAGCCACTTTTCCCATGCGGCCTTAAAAATACTGTTTATACATATTTGCAGTTTCAATGTAAAAGTTTATTGATTTCTTGTTTTTTTAAGATGAAACAGATGAAGAGGATGAGGAACAGCCTAGACGAAGGCGTCGGCTTGCAGAAAGAGCGGCAGATGGAGATTTGCAAGATGAGGATGAGGTATTGAAATCTTAAAGGGAAACTTCAACTTATAAAATGTATTTTTATGTTTATATTAAAAACATTGGAACATTTCATCCACATTCAAAACTGACATTTGAGTGAATGGCCTAAACAGATTGTCACCTTAAACTAGGTTAATCTAGTATTTCTCCTCTCTCCACAGCTTATTGAAAGTATTGAAAACCTTGAAGACATGAAAGGGCATTCTGTACGGGAATGGGTTTCCATGCAGGCCCCCAGACTTGAAATCAAGAACAGATTTAAACAGTTTCTTCGGTCATTTGTTGATGATCAAGGGCATAGTGTTTACAGGGAGAAGATATCACAGATGTGTGAAGGTAGATCAGATGCTATTTATTTTTCTTGTCAGCATAATATTTATGGGATAAGCTATCTCCAAAGAACAGCAACAGCAAAATCCAACAGAACAGATTTACAAAGGCAAAATCGTTATATTTCTTTGACTGCTCTTTCTTCTTCTTCAGTGATTGTGAATAAGTGTCATTACCTGTTTTACAACAACTTACATACTCTTGAGAGCTATAACTGTATGTGTTTGGTTTGATTTGATTCTAGGTTACACTGCTAAGTCTGAACCATAATATTGTCTGAAAATTTATTTTTGGGTGACTACGAGAATTACAACATAGGGCTGTCACTAAGATTTCAAGTTAGTAGGTGAGGGAATTGAGCTGCTAGGAAGTTCTCTTAGTTTGATTTTCCTCTTGTTTTCATGACAGTAGCTGAGGAGGGTGTTACGATTCCGATTAGATAAACAAAGAACTATCACAAAGGTAGTTGGAATCTTGAATTTAATATAACTAAAAGACTCTCGGCTTTTGAACAACTACGAGTCTCTGTGAAAACACGAGGTTGGACTTAACACGATTGGTCAACTTAAATCACGTGACAAATGCGTGACATAATAACGTTACACCTTTCCTTCTTTAAGAAAACTGGAACTAC
Source organism: Porites divaricata (assembly GCA_038088405.1). NCBI lineage: Eukaryota > Metazoa > Cnidaria > Anthozoa > Scleractinia > Poritidae > Porites > Porites divaricata. Next base: position 4,592,711 of record JBBMOI010000001.1, on the reverse strand, counting down.
AGAAAAAGTGAAACAATGAACTGTCACAATAAAATGTTCGCATAAATGTTCACTGAAATGTTCAGGAAAATATACGATAAATGTTCAGCATAAACTTAGCAGAAATATGAACAAATCAAAACAGAGAAAGAAAAAAACATAAACATAAAGATCTAGGTCCGAACAAAGTCCTTTAAGTAGCCAGGGGGGCGAGTAGAGCGTCCGCTGCGTGTGACTGCATTGCTCTTTTGGCACTCTGCCAATGGGGCTGCACAGGCAGTTGGTGGTCCTGGTTCTGGTTGCTTTCTGGACAGTGCTGTGGGGCGTCCTGCACTGTTCTCTCCTGATACGGTTTCTGTGCTGGCTGTAGTTGGTGGACTGCTCAGAATTGGGCTTGGAATTTCAACATCCGCATCTTTAGGCATGAACGGTTCCTTTGACTGTCGAAGATGTCTCCGGTTTCTTCGGAACAACCTGCCATCTTCTGTTCTAACAGCGTAGGATCTGACATCTACTTGTTGTTCGACTTGTGCCTTGGTCCATCTCTGCTTTCCATCGGAGGCTTGCGGTTTCATGCGTACAACATCACCTTTAATGAGGCTGGGAAGTTCTTTGACATTTTGATTGTAATAACGTGTCTGAACTTCTTTCCTTTGTAGCTTCCTCTCTCTGACATCTGTGACTAACTGGGGTTTCAGGAGTTTCTTTGAGGTCGGCAGCAGTGTTCTGGTGCGCCTGCCAAACATTCTCTGTGCCGGTGAACTCGCCATACCTTCAGTTGGGGTGTTACGCCAGTCAAGCAGGGCAAGGTGAAAATCTGAGCTTGTACTAGCAGATTTCTTCATCAGATTTTTTGCTGTTTTGACTGCATTTTCCACTTTGCCATTGCTCTGCGGATACTCCGGCGAACTGGTAACATGTTCGAACTCGTACATTACTGCAAAGGCTGAGAATTCATTTGAAGAAAAGGGTGGACCATTGTCACTGTGAAATGTATCTGGAATTCCATGGGTGGCCAAACGTTTCTTCAGCTTCCCAATCACTGTGGCTCCTGTCTTTGACTTGTGTAGCTCGTCAATCTCAAAATAATCAGAGAAATAGTCAACCGTGCACAGGTAGTCCTGGTTATTAAATGTGAAGATATCACAGCCAATCTTTTCCCAGGGATGCTGTGGGGTTTCATGGCAAATAAGGGGCTCTTTCTGTTGGGCAGACTGAAAGGTGTTGCAGGTTTCACATTTTGAGATGAATTCTGTCACTTCCCTGTTCATGTTGGGCCAGTAGACCACTTCACGTGCCCTTCTTAAACAGCCTTGAATGCCGATATGGGATCGGTGGAGCTTTTCCTTGATCTTGGGTCTTAAACTTTTCGGGATGACACATTTGGGACCCTTGAAAATAATACCATCTTGTGTAGCCAACTCGTCCTTGACTTTGAAGTACTCATGCAGTTCAGGAGGCAGTTTCTTTCTTTGGCTAGGCCAACCATTTAGAATCGTTGCTTTAAGAGCCTGCAGGACAGGATCTTTGGCAGTTGCTTCACGGATTTCTTGGATCTGTGGCTCAGATATTGATAGGAAATTCACAGAATGGACCCTCTCGACTTCTTGATCTGCCTTTCCTGGGTAGTGTTCCTGTGGTAAGTATGCTCTGGAAAGTGTATCGGCAAGATACATCTCAGGGCCACGCCTGTACTTGATTTCCACATCGTACTGCGTTAACCTCATCATTAGACGCTGTAAACGTTTTGGAGCAGCAGCCAGAGGTTTCTTGGCGATTATCTCTAATGGCTTGTGGTCTGTCCACAGGGTAACCTTTCTGCCGTATACATATTGGTGATTATGCTCCATGCCAAAGACTTGTGCAAGTAGCTCTTTCTCGATTTGAGAGTAGTTTTGCTCAGCTTTCGTGAGTGATCTGCTAGCATAGGTTACAGGCTGACCTTCTTGCATAAGGGCGAAGCCAATTCCTTTCTCTGAGGCATCTCCTTCACCCTCAACTGGCTCACTTGGAGTGAAGAACTTTAACACTGGAGCAGTGGAAACAGCTTTCTTGATCTTTGTAAAGGCTTCTTCTTGCTCCTGAGACCACTCCCAAGGAGCATCTTTATGGGTAAGTCTGCGGAGGGGCTCAGACATATCAGATAGGTCTTCTAGGAACCTTGAGAGGTACTTTACTGTGTTTACGAAGCGCTGTACAGCTTGAACATCTTCAGGTTTGGGCATGTTGCAGATAGCTTCTACTTTTTGTGGGTCAGGTTTCAATCCTTCATTAGTCAATAAGTGACCGATAAATGGAACTTGGGAGCTCTTGAACATGAACTTCTCTTTATTGAGCTTAATGTTCCTTTCTTGGCATCTTTCTAACAGACTTCTTAGGTTCCTGTCATGGTCCTGTGTTGCTGTTAAGAGGGTAGGACCCTTTCCTGTTATCAGCAGGTCATCAAAAATTCTGTGTACACCGGGTAGACCTTCTAGGTTTTGGTCAAGCTTTTGCTGGAACAGCTCGGGAGCAGGTGAAATCCCAAAGGGCATACGTTTCCAACAATAGCGTCCCCACGGTGTCTGGAAGGTGGTCAGTAAAGATGACTCGTCATCAAGCTCAATGTGTAGGAAGCCATCTTTAAGGTCTGCTTTGCTGAAAACTTTGACATTGGATAGCTCAGGAAGAACATCTTCTATTACGGGTAAAGGGTAGTGCGATCGCTTCAGTGCCTTATTCAAATGGACTGGGTCGATACAGATTCTCAACTTTCCATTTGGCTTTTCCACCACTACGAGGCTTGACACCCATTCAGTAGGCTCCTTTACTTTCCGGATCATTTGTAGTCCCTCCAGCCGGTCTAGTTCAGACTTCAATTTATCTTTGAGTGCGAATGGGACTCGACGGGGTGGATTAATCACTGGTGTGACTGTTTCATCAATTTCAAGGTGCAGTTTCCCTTCCATACAGCCTTGTCCTTTAAACACATCCCCAAACTCTTCTATCACTTGATTCAGGGTAAGATTCTGAGTGTCAGTGGTAACTTGCTGAATGTTTTCTTGGTATACTGTTACCAGATTCATTTGCTGAGAAGCACGAGATCCAATAAGCGGTGTGTAATTGCCTTTCACAACAACAAATTCAACATTGTACTTCTTGCTGTTCTTTGGGTTACGCATGCTCACTCTACATGTTCCTAAAACAGGCAAAGTAGACTTGCTGTACATCTTCAAAGTACGGTCAGTCTCAGTAATGAGTGTTCTGGGGGGAACATATTTCAGAGGTAAGACATTACATGAAGCACCCGTGTCAATTTGCATTCGGATACTTGCTCCTGCAATTTCCATTGTCGCAAAGATTTTCTTCTCAGGAGGGTTATCTTCGTTGACCGCATGTACATTGCCTTCATATGAGTCAAAAGATACTGAGAGCAATTCTTCTTCGGAGGAATCTTCAGAGTTCACCATGTTAACACCATTCCGTGGTCGGCTATTTTTACCAGAAGTACTTCTGCACATTTCAGCAAAATGATTTGGTTTATTGCATGCACTACACAACTTTCCAAATGCAGGACACTTGGTACGTTGCTTGACGTGACTTCTTCCGCAGTGTTTACAACGCTTTAACAGGTCTTCCTTAGGTTCAGGTAGGGGCTGTTTTTGCATTTGACCATTGCTGCGTCGTTTCGGTGGCGCTTTCGACTTTTTTCGCTTGTCTACTGCATTAACATTATCTGCTGGTGTCCCTGTGCTCGACGACTGCCCGCTGATGGCCTTAAGATGAGCACTAGTGGCTTCGGCTGATCGACAGATATCCAAACACTTTTCAAGCGATAATTTAGGCTCTTGCAACAACTTTCGTCGAACACTATTGTCGGCGATGCCACAAACAAGGCGGTCGCGGATCATCTCATCTTTCAACTCGCCAAATTCACACGTTGCCGCTAGCGCTCGCAGAGCCGCAGCGTAAACATCGATTGATTCGTGAGACTCTTGTTTGCGATTGTTGAACTTGTAACGTTCGTAGATAACATTTGTCTGTCCAATACAATGGGACTTCCATAGATTCAAAACGACATTTATGTCTTGTTTTTCCTCATCGGAGCGAAAAGGCAGGCCATTGTGTACTTCGAGCGCGTCGGGGCCAATGCAAGTGATGAAAGTCGCTACACGAAATTTACTTTCCTTTTCGTTTAGCTTTGTGACGGTTTCGTAGGCGTCCCAAACTTGCTTCCATTTCTTCCAGTTCTCGGAGAGATTTCCTTTCAATTCCAGCCGTCCTGGTGGAGGTACATTGGTCGTAAAAGTTAGAGAAGTAATTTGCTGTGTTGAACCAGCGGAGTCCGATTCAGGCGGTGGAGGCATTTCCAAATTTCTTCGTGCTACAGGTCGCTCGTGAAGGCTTTAAGAGTTCAAAGACAATTTAGGAGAAGACTTCTGACACCATGTTACGATTCCGATTAGATAAACAAAGAACTATCACAAAGGTAGTTGGAATCTTGAATTTAATATAACTAAAAGACTCTCGGCTTTTGAACAACTACGAGTCTCTGTGAAAACACGAGGTTGGACTTAACACGATTGGTCAACTTAAATCACGTGACAAATGCGTGACATAATAACGTTACAGAGGGGGGGGGGGGGGGGGGGGTCATTCTTATCCTAGTCATGGGAAATTCCTGCTCCCTGGCCTTTAGTGACAGCCTTGCAACATGTGTCAAAGTCATTAATGCCTTTTTTGTGTTTGCCCTGTTTTCTTAGCAAACAGACAAAGCCTTGTTGTTGATTATAACATCCTGGCAAATGAGCAACAGGTCTTAGCATATTTTCTTCCTGAGGCACCATCAGAAGTCTTGCAAATTTTTGATGAGGTAATTAGTAACTAACACCCATCAGGTTGAAGTATATTAGCTCTTTCACTCCTGTTAGTAAGTGACCAACTGAAGGGAACCTAGAAAAATTTTCATGAAAATTTTGATAAGGCTACTACTTTTTCCTCTTTTTCCCTTCTTTCCCTGCCCCCTGGTGCCATGTTCTGTTATACCCCAACATTGAATAAGGGGGATGGGGGTATTTATCAAAAGGGAAAACCATCTTTTTGGACATTGAAATGAACTGCTGTTAAATTGTACAACCTTCCCAACTTCGTTTGTGCAGGATTATAGAAGTAAACAGTTCCATAGTGAACTGAAAGTTGACAGACTCACAGTTAGAACTATGGTAAATTAAAAAAGGTAAAGACACACACAATTCAAAAGCCCAACAAGCTGGCACTCATCCCAGTTTCGTTAGCATGACACGTGCCTAGTAATATTGCTACTGTCCCCTGGACGGGATGCTGGTCCATTGAAGGGTTACCCCCCCCCCCCCCCCCCCCCCAGCAGTATGTCACTGGTATCCATTTAATCACCTGGGTGGAGAGAGACAAGTGGAGTAACATTCCTTGTCTAAGGAAACAACATGACAAGCAAGGGTTGAAACCCGGACCTCCAGATGATTCGGAATTTGAGGTGATAACTGCTTGGCCTCACATGCCCCCACAGTTAGAACCATAAGTGGCATAATTAGCAATGTCTCTTTCTCCAAGGCAATATTATTTCCCAATAGACAACTGCTAAATTTCTACTGCAAATCAATGCTTCAAACCTAGTTAAATATTTTCACTAATATGAGACAAAGTAAACTAAAAATTAAACTGGTTTGAACGTTTTAAAGCAGAGGCCTTTTTAAAAAGCAACATTAACTTTAGTTGGACTTCTTTCCAGGGTGCAAAGGAGGTAGTGCTTGCAATGTTTCCAAACTATGACCGCATTGCAAGTGATATCCATGTACGCATTGCAGACCTACCTCTCATGGAGGAGCTAAGATCATTAAGGTACGGCAGTCAGTTACAATCCTCATACTTGTTGTTTTGACTTCTCCCATAGCTTCAAAGCTTTACACTTGATCAATGCTTCCAGGGATTTTGTTGGATCCATAATAAACAACAATGATAATTATCATTAATAAGAATTTTTAATTATTGCACCTAAGGATGTTTAAAAGCTGTAGTTATCAGTACAAACAAACTTGTCTTAAGTTTTTCTCAGACATCTCTTTCAGGTTACAGCAACAAACATTTGGAACCCATAAAGAAAATTTGTTTAGTTATTTAGTTTGGCATTTCAAAAAATATCCATACTTCCCATGGAAAGGAATTCTTCTTTGACTGCCCTCCCCTGTGGAATTTCCAATCTCTAAAGAGGCAGGGAGGGGTTGTCTGGGTATGGATACTTTCTGGGAGTACACAATGTTGTTTATTTATTAATTTGTTTATCTATTTTTGCAGACAGCTGCATGTTAACCAGTTGATTAGAACTTGTGGTGTTGTGACAAGTAGCACAGGCATTCTTCCACAGCTCAGCATGGTGAAATACGACTGTCAGAAGTGCTCTTTTATCCTAGGACCATTCTTCCAATCACCCAATCAAGAGGTCAAGCCAGGCTCTTGCCCAGAATGTCAATCACGAGGACCTTTTGAAATAAACATGGATCAGGTTAGATTGTGAAGAAAATGGAGTTTGTAGTGGATCAGATTGGTTTCTCAGGTCTCGAAGAGCCTTTATGTGCAAATTTACACATTGAAGGAAGTTTGGGCTAGAGTATGGTGAAGGAAGGCCTTAAGTGACTCAATTAATTGTGTGAAGAAGTGTGACATCTCAAAAATTTGAATTTGCACAAGTATGGGATTGATTGGGATATTGAGCACAACATCACTTAAATCTCACCAACAATTTGCACTAACCCAACGATTCTTGTCAAGTGGCCTTTTTCATCATGTTCTCTCTGACTATCCTGCCCAATCCCATAGATTCTTTACTTTAGTTTTTGTCATGCGATCACTTCTCTGCTCTATTAGTTGTCAAATTCTCCCTTTGTTTTGCAAGCAAAGAAAAAGGTGAGTTTAATCCAGGATTTAAATTCTTACCAATTGGGTCAATTAAACCCTGGCCTTTGAGCAAATCAACCCTGAATGTCTACTGCAGATTTCCTGTAGTAACAAATAAGTGAGAAAATGTTATAACTTTTCTTGTTTTTTTTCCTTGTATAGACGATTTATCAAAACTTTCAAAAGATAAAGATTCAGGAAAGTCCCAGCAAAGTTGCAGCAGGCAGGCTTCCCCGATACAAAGATGTCATTCTGACTGGTGATCTTGTAGACAGCTGCAAACCAGGAGATGACATTGTAAGTGATAACTGTACTGCTGGCTTGTCCAGTTTGTTGATTCTCCTTATACGTGTCGTTTTTTTCCTTGGCTGAGTAGCAAAAGGAGTGGAAAAAGTCTTTCTCACTCACATCTGTGTGTCCAGGTGCTAGTGTGCTGGGGTCTAGTCACATGGTTAGTTGTAATGTACAACTAACTTGTTGTTTTTTGCCATTGCCTGACCATCTTCTGCCCATACTTTTAGCTTCAAGCTGGGTAGTTTGAAGTGATTCCCTCCTAGTCTCTCTCATTGGTTTGGAGCCTTTGTTGATCAGGACTTCTCATTACAGTAGTTAGAATAGTTGCTTGATGTTTTGTAAGTTTTGTTGTGGCATGCAATTCAAGAGGTTATTCTCTGTTTTGTCTGTTGTACTATTTTGATGTTTTGTGTCCGGTTTCATGGTTCAGCTTTACTTGGCTTCCAGTTGGGTGGTTTGGCTTGCCTTGGATGGCAGTTTTCTTTGAAATGTTCTAATTATTTTTTCTTACTTAATAATTTTGAATTCTTTATTGCATATCTTTATTACAAGGAATTGACAGGAATTTACAGAATTAATTATGACAGCAGTCTAAACCGCTCCAATGGCTTTCCAGTGTTTGCTACAGTGATTGAGGCTAATTACATTACCAAACAGGATGACAAATTAGCTGTCACGAGTTTAACAGATGAAGATGTCAAGGCTATTATTGCTTTATCAAAGGATGAGAGAATTGGAGAAAAGGTACTAATTTGATAAATTATTATTTAAGGTACAAAATCAGAATTTGGTGTACAGAATCATAACAACTTTAATGAAACAATATTCCCTTCTTCATTGCATCTTAGAAGTAAAAGATTATGCATAAATTTGCTTTTTTGAAATCTGAAACTGAAAATAAAGTGAATTGAGACATGCTTGTAATAGGTGGAATATGTTTGTTGGTCCAGAAGACAATTTCCATTTTTAAGGGTCAGTCAGGTTAAAATGCCAGTGGGGGGAAATCTCTATTATTTCTTATAAGCTTGTTAATTCCCAACAGTTTACTAATGTTAATTTATCTATTTATTATGTTTATACTTCTACTTACTGTAATTTATTTTGTGTGGCAAAAATAAATAAATAAAATGTTTTGGGTGTTTGAAGATTACAGTGTACTTGGACCTTTAATGAAAATCAATCTATTTTGATTAACCCTTAAAATTATCTTTGTTGTAGATAATAAATAGCATTTCTCCATCTATTTATGGTCATCAAGACATTAAGCGAGCAATAGCATTAGCAATGTTTGGTGGAGTTGCCAAAGATCCAGGTCAGTAAAAATCTTGACCAATGGTGGCCTGGTGCATTTATGGAGGGCATAGCTAGCTATCCTGTGGGATTAAGATGGGGACACCCTCTCACTTGGCTTAAACATGAATGTGTCAGCAAACAGGGCATTGTTTTTGTGGCTTTTGTGGGGTGATCTGCATTTGTAACTTTAAAATCTTGGTGGCTTCAAACTGGAGAAACAAAGACTATGTTTTTAAAGAAAATTATATTTAGGCCTTGTCTAGTCGCAAACAGGGTAGCAAAATCAGCAGATTTTGTCTTGAACAGGGTCAGAGTTTCAAGGCTAAAAAAACTCTTGAATCCAGCTTGTCCTTTAAGTACCGGTAAATAGCTCTCAAGTTTTGCCTGCCCAGAGCTACTTCTTGTTCATCTTAGTTAATGATTAGTGAGAGAATGACTTGCTTGGATCCCTGCCCATTGGGCAAGCAAGCTTTAAAAGTTACCTGCATTGCAAGGAAGTCTACTTGTCCTGAACTATCCGACAGGACTTTTTTCGAGCCCTGTAGATTGGAAGGCCTTGGCTACACACCCCCACTGAAACTTCCTTGCTATCGCGCCATGTACGTACTGACTAGTCAATGCTCTTTGTAGGTGGAAAGCACAAACTTCGAGGTGACATTAACATCCTTTTGTGTGGAGATCCTGGAACAGCAAAATCTCAGTTTTTGAAATATGTTGAGAAAGCCGCCCAGAGGGCAGTGTTCACCACTGGCCAAGGTGCTTCCGCAGTTGGATTGACGGCATATGTCCAGAGACACCCTGTTACCAAAGAGTGGACACTTGAAGCTGGTGCGCTGGTGCTGGCTGATAAAGGAGTCTGTTTGATTGATGAGTTTGATAAGGTACATTGTGATTACTATTTTGAAAGGTACATAGTCACCAAAGTTTGGTTTTTGTATACAGCTGACCAACCTGTGACAAAGTCACTAGTGCTCTTTTGGGATACCATTTCAATAAAATTATGAAGAAAGAAGTCTCAGGCAACAGAGGCCAACATGCCTGTGACATTTGCTGGACAGGTGTTCATCTTCTCAGTCATGGCAGCAGGAAAGACTTGCAATGTGTTTTTTTTTTTTTTTGCTTCTGGTATGTGTTGTCAGAAAGATCCCTTCAGCAGCATTTGAGAATCACACTTAAAAATTTTGTCAATTCTTGTTTTAAGATGAATGATGCTGACCGCACAAGCATCCATGAAGCAATGGAACAACAGAGCATCTCAATTTCCAAAGCTGGAATTGTTACGTCACTACAGGTAAATTTGATACGATTTAAAAAGGCATGTTAGTAATAATATTATTGTGAAAGGTTTGAACCCAGGGGTCATTTCAAACGACCTATTGACGAGATCAAGCAAAACTAACTTCGAGAGAACGACTGGAGAACTGACAATTTGACTAACAATAGACGACTGTTTAACTGTGACAACAGACGGATCGAAACGCACCAATTACTGATTACGAGTCTTCATAGCCAATAACATCACGGCTTAACTGATAGACGACCAATAACATCGCAGCGTAATTGACGAATCAGATCAATAACCAGAATATAACACCATCAACTGACGTGATACAACTCACTTTGACTCTGAAGATGACTACCGCACAGGTTGTCGAAACGTCAGTCACAGTCAACAACAACAGTCCTATTCAGGACTACGTTCACCCGGACGATCAAACTCAACCTACTTTTGAAATAATATTATTGCTCTTGTTACATCCTCTCCGTGGAGTAGTAGTTTGAGAATCCCTTTTTGAATGTGGTTTTAGTACCATTAGCGGCTCTTTATGTTGAATCCTTTTTTCCTGGGTAGCCTAGAATCGTAATTGATAAAGCGACTTATTCTGCCTATTTATAAATGTAAAAACTGAAATGAGATAGGACCACACAAATACGTACGGCCAGAAGAGGTTTCTTTTGAATGTTCACACCATAGGATTTTGTCCACAGGCTTGTGGTAGTTGGAAAAACCCACTAAAAATACAAAAATGTAATACCATGTGAAAGTACTGCATGGTCAGGCCTTAGGACTTAAGGAAAACCACGTTATATTTCTCCATAAATTAAGAGTGCTTAATGAAAACGGAATTTTAATGTACTTCATTTCTGCAAATGCATTTTTTTGCAGGCAAGATGCAGTATCTTAGCTGCGGCAAATCCTATTGGTGGGCGATATGACCCTTCACTAACTTTTGCTGAAAATGTAAGTATGGATTTTAAATAAACTGTTTGGCAGAACTAATGAGATTTAGTTTTTTACATCGATGGAGATAAGTAATTTTCAGAAGCTACAATGGCATCACCGTTCATGTAACCAAAACCATAGAACTACAAAATGCAAGTTAAATAATATTACTACGCTAGATAGGATGATTTACGTAATAAAGCTAAACGATACGGGCAAATTCAAAGTAAAAGAAGTGCTCTGTGGATTTAAATTAAATTGACATCTAATCGTTTTGGGAATGACCGATAACAATGGTTTGTTGTACCACAGTACCAGTTAATATTACTTCAGTATTGGCTGATATTAAAACATCATTGCCTTGCATTACAGGTGGATCTAACTGAGCCCATCCTATCACGTTTTGACATTCTGTGTGTGGTAAAAGACACTGTTGATCCCATACAGGTAGGTGTGAGGCTGACTGTACTTTCGTAATCATGGGAACGTTAAGACAAAAACGTGGGGAATTCTTAGCTTCTGGTTAGATAACGTGATATTATTATGCTTGCAGGACGAAATGCTGGCCAGGTTCGTTGTCAACAGCCATGTGAAGCATCACCCAAATGCTGCTTCCAACAACGAAGAAAACGAAGATGAAGACGAGCAACAGGTGGGAGTGCCGACGCTTTAACTCTATCCTGTTCAGCGTTGGCCGGTCGTTTTGCGAACGCGACCCGTTCGCTTTACCTCACAAAACCTCACAAAACGAAACGAACGCCACACGTGTGTATAACTCGTTCAGCCATGGCGAGCCGTGACACGAGAAAGCCCGTTGATAATGTGGATACCTCGTTGTTTAAGCTTTTGATCAGACAAAAGAAGTTAGGCAACCGACCCAACACGTTGGCGAAGCTACTTAAGACGTTGGTGATCAGGACGAGGGCGAAACCACTCGTGCAGCTAAGGGATTTTGCATACAAATAGCACTCTTGCCCCAGGGAAATCCCGCAAATCATTAGAGATCTTGCGACAGGCTTTGGAGCATTTCCTTGACGATAGTAGTAAGGGACAAATAAAAAGCAGGTTAGAGGACCGCTTAAACTATGGTAATTAACGATTGACAATTTAAACGAGGGGGGATAACAGCGATAAAGTTCACGACAGAGTGAATTCACTTTTTTAAGCGTCGTTCTCCTCGCGTGACCGTCTTTGGATCTTAAAGTCGCGTTAGCTAAACTTGTGCTTCAAAGAACATGACGGTATTTTTAGAAGAAAGAAAAACTTTTATCAACAATAAACTTTCCTTTTACCTGCTTCTGATCTTTAGGATGCCCTGATTAATGGCGTGGAGACAATCTCGCAGGAAATGCTGAAGAAGTACATCATATATGCCCGCGAGAAAATTCATCCCAAACTACACAACATGGACCAGGATAAGGTGGCCAGGATGTTTGCTGAGCTTCGAAAAGAGTCAATGGTAAGATAGTGTTGTAAAGCGTCTGTTGTTAAGGCAGATATTTCGAATTTTTAAGTCTAGAGTTGTTGTGCAAGTATAAACGTATTCAGAAGTTCAGTTTTCCTTCTTATATCTCCTCATTTGCAAGTGGAGGTTTCTCTTTCAGTGTTGCAACATGTTACAAGTTGCGAAGATTGAAGTACACACATTTTTTCCCAGGCATTTCTTACAGTTCTAATGTTATGGATGAAGATGATTTAGAGATAAACGATGTTTATCTTTGTTGATCATTTTCTTTTTTGTAACCTTCATGTTTTATCAAGCAGGGAAAAAAAGGAGAAGTTTTATGCTGGTCAGTACGACTGCTTACAAAGAGCGAAGTTGATAATTTTGTTTTGTTTTATCCTGCTTTCTTTTGTAGGCTACTGGCTCCATACCTATTACTGTTCGTCACATTGAGTCCATGATCCGAATGGCAGAGGCACATGCTAAAATGTATCTCAGAGAATACGTTACAGAAGACGATGTCAACATGGCGATTAGGGTCATGCTAGAGAGCTTTATTGATACACAGAAATTCTCGGTCATGAGAAATATGAGGAAGGTAGGCTAGAAAACGCGTTAAATTTTTCGACACGTGCTTTAACATTGGTACATCAACAAACGTCAAGCTATGTTACAAGTTGTTGAACGTTATATGATACAGTCTATCTCTCTCTGTTCATTCAACAACCTTCAACTTTGAATTGCCTATTTCAACATTCAACATGGCATAATACTCTGTTCAACGGTTGTCGAACAAGAGCTGAACTGTGCGTCTCTGTATTACAACTGTACAAAATTTGTTATTGTTACATTTTTCCTGAAAAATTTACGACTTCGTCGCTCATGCCAGAGTTATACAGAAGGTTGCCATTTTTGCTGAATAAAGTGTAACACACTTTACCAATATGATGCTGATTTACCACAAACTATTGGAAGTTTATTTGCAAAAAGTTTTCAGTACAAATGTTTGGAAACGGAAACTGTGGACTTTTAGGCTCCGTTTGTCAAAACGATCTTCTTTGGTCGCGAAGCATTTTTAAGGGAAAGAAACCGTTATCTTGAGAAGATCTTGTACAAACTAACTATTTTACAGATGCTCACCTTTCCACTTCCTGGAAAGGTCTCAAATCACATCATTTAAAAACTACAAAGAGAAACGCTTGAGTCCTTAAACTAGTGTGGCTATGGTTTTTGATTGGCAGCAAAGTCACCAGTAACTTAATCAACCAATCAGAAGTTAAATCGCAAACCAATCGTGAACTTGCTGTCGCCTGTTTAAATAGGGATCTTACGAAACCACGACGACGAAGGAAACGGGAACGTCAAAAAACAATAGGTTTAATGAGCAAAACAACAACTCTGCACGTCCATCACGCTTTTTTGTACATTTCTTTGCGTTCACTTCACGATTACGGCGTGAAATGACCAAATTTTAAGTTTACTTGGGAACGGGAACGGCAAGGCGATAAATTCTACCATCTCTGTCCGAACTTAAGCGCGTTCCCCTCTCTTCAGCTCCAGCCAAAATCCCCTTCTTTTAAGTAACCCGGCGAATTGGGATAATCGCGAAAAAGTTTAAAATGATGCGAATTCTGTTTTTCAGCGACGTTTTCATGGACGTCGCCGTTGTCGGATTTTAAGGTTCCTATTTTCCCGCCCTCGACACGGGCTACGTGTATTTTTTTCAATATGTCATTGGTTCATTTGATTGTCTGCCCGTGCAGTGTTTGTGATTGGTTGTAATGAAGGGTGTTTACCATTTTGGGGGAAACCGGTCAGTTCACGGTTTTCCGAGTAAATGTAAACAATCTTTCGTCCCGGAATTGCGTTTACCATTTTTACAAATCAGTTCTATTTAGCAAAGAGTGGCCACGAAGGTCTGAAACTGGTATAAGAGATGACTTTGAAGAAATGGAACACGAATTTTCGTTTGCAAGGTTGTGTCCAGAAAAACAGGAGTACATTTTCAGATGTTCCGTTGCTTCCGGAAATTTTCGGCTGGAACGACCCAAGAAGTCGTGTTCCATTTTCTTTTGAACCGGATTTTCCGTAATTTTTTGTCAATGATAAACAACCAAATCCTGTTTAGGTTTTGTTGTCGTGAATTGAAAATTACTCTACCTTATTTTACGTTGTGTTTTCTGAACAGGCATTCTCGCAGTACTTGGCCTATCGTCGCGATAACAACGAGTTGCTGTTGTTTGTTCTGAATCAACTGGCTAAAGAACAGAGGACGTACTTCCGCAGTCGTTTCCGAGGCGAACCTGATGTGATCGAAATTCAAGAGGATGAATTTACGGACAGGGTAAGCTAACATAACTCATTCACGACATAATGTACCAAAAGTATTGAGATGATTCAATCTGAGAGCGATTTCTTCTCCGTTGCAACTAAATCAATTATACTCCATCGCAACTGCTGCAATCATGTTTTGATTTTAAACTTTGTCTTAAAATTGCACCCTGAGAAAACAGCCGAAATATCGTGATTCTGCTCAGATTCCCCGCGAAATGACGTGTGAGGAAGGACTGCAGAATTTCATACTGATGACCTGTCACTACTGATTGGTCGCGCTGCGAGGGAAATTATAGCCTGCAAAGCAGGCGTATTCTGGAGCGCGATCCATGAATTGTTTTCAGGAATGACGTTGTCCCGCCATCTTGGACGTTAATACTACCAGCGAGTTGGGGCCAGTCAAAAACTGATTTTAAAGGAGAGGTTGATGGGCCTCCCCGCCTTTGCTCTCCGCCCCTCCCCCTTAGTCTTTTCCGTTGCTTGTCAAGATGGCGGCCACGATCAATGTACCTCCGAGTTTTCGTTAAAAAACGCCTGCTCTGCAGGCTAGGGAAATTACCTCCAAGCAATCAAAGTACTAAGTGCCTTGTGAACACAGCCAAAATTATATTTTTTGTCTTATATTTTTAGGCTCGCCAAATCAACATTACAAGCCTTGGATCTTTCTATGACAGCCCAATGTTTACATCAAAGAAATTTATCCACGATAAGAAGAGGAAGCTTATCATCCAGACTTTATAACTTGTTACAATTCTATTGCTACGTGACTGGTCCGTCCTAAAGCTTCTTTTCCTTTTTGTCGTTACATTATCTTGAACAAACTGAGATCCTTCCGTGTCCGCGAGAAATTTGCACAAGAAATTGCTGCATTTTTTAACTCCCCTCGAACAACCCTTTAGGCACTTGTGTGGTGTTAAAAATTATTGTAAATTAGTTATTCGTCCAGTGGCGCAGTTTGACAGGAAATTTACTTGCGTATCCGTTTACATTGGGGTCCACATCGCAGTGGTTTGGGCAGTTCTTACTAAAACATGCTGTGGTCGGTTTTTTGAAAATCTCGGCGGATGTGTTTCTTGTAAGGACTGCGCGCGTGTTGAGTTTGACTAGCGATAGTTTTCCTTTCCATTCAGAGCGCATGACTATAATCACAGATTTTTCTGTGCCCGGTTTTAATGTAACGATCGTTTACACGATCACCTTCTTATTGACAGACTTGTAAATTAGCGCTCTTGCTGTTTGTACAGATTCTTTTGTATCACTGGTATAAAATATATGAGATAATATTTTCCCAATTTACTGTGTGAAACTCATTGCTTTAGTGTTAATTATATAATAGGGATAACTCAAATCTTAATAAAGGTATAACCTTATAATTATCCTCCTTCAGGAGTCGTAATGGCTCCCTGTAAACAATGTATGTTTGTATGTAATTCAACTTTATTAAATATCGTAACCGAACAAAAAAGGGCAAGGCAATTTTGATGTCATACTAAAATGTGCAAAACAGTGAGAGAGTTTACGGAAAGTGCTCGGTTTGTTATTTTAATTTTAGCGCCGGATTTTTAGTTTTAGTCAGCCAAGCTGATGGTAGCTATTTGTTAGGCATTTTCCAAGAAGTAAGCTCTCACTATCGAGTAAGAAGCAGGTCAGGTGCTTAATTGGGAAGGGGTAAATCGGTTTTCTCCTCCCGTTGTTTTCTTTGTTGCTCTTGTTGATTTTTTTCTCCGGAGCATGTACGCTGTAGACCTAACAATAGGGCACTCGTTGTCTAAAATCTATCAATCCGCAGTGTGTCCGCCACATACTTCTTTAACGAGGCGCATAGTGGGATACAGTGTTGTGTTAATTGGTACAGTTCCTTGCCTAGTCTCGTGCGTTATTGGTTTCCCAGAGCAGAGTATCTATTAAAGGCTTTCATCACGCTTCCTTTCCCACGAAGGAAAGGTTGCTCATGTGGCGAGCCAAAAGAATTAACGACTGCGTATAAGGCTATGTTGCGTGATGTTGAAGGAATCTTTTCCCCGACTTCACTGCCGAGATTTCGAATTTTTGGCTGCTTTCAAGAAAATGTTACTTTGACGTTTAGGCTAGCACATTCAGTCTTTCGGCTTTAAGCAATTTTGACTCATACTTAAGGCGAATGTAACAGATGGCCCCACCGTCTGCAACGGTCTGGACCTAACTCTTAAAGCAGCGTGTCTCTATTTGTTACGGAAATTTTTATTGTTACGGTCGATGGTGGTGCCAATCCAATCAAACTACAGTCGAACCCCAGTTTACGGACAACCGCTTAATACGGTCTCCTCATTATTTCTGACAGTTCGCTTTGTCCCTGGTAAAAGAAAGCCCTTACATTTTCGCTAAATTCAACCTGCTTAATACGCACACTTGACTTTGACTGTACAGTAAAAAGCTCCGCTTTACGGATACCCATCAGTCAAACCCTTTTAATACGGAAACTAGGGGTCCATAGAAAGTGTCCGTATTAACGGGGTGTCCGTATTAAGCGGGTTAAATTTAGAGACAATGTAAGGGCTTTCTTTCCCCAGGGACAAAGCGAATTGTCCGTAATAATAAGGTGACGTATTAAGCGGGTGTCCGTAACCCCGGGCTCGACTGAACATTGCTTTTTCGTGAACTGCACGTGTCATCATGACAAGACTCGTAGCGCAAGGCATTGTGGGGGATGATCAAGTACGGGTGAACATAGCCTCGTTCTGATGCACTGTGCACGCCATTACTGTCGGCCATGTTGAATGAATCACTTCAAACGTACAAGACAAAACGGTCAAAATAATGTGATATTTATCGCGTTGTTTGGCCTCATTTCATAGGGCTTGACAAAACATAGACTTACGAAGCTCTAGACAAAAAACGAAGGATTCTTACTCTCTTTTGAAGCCATCACGTCATCTATTAATTCATAGACTTTTGAAGAGACTTTAGTAGAGAACAGAGACTGTTTAGCCCCACTTGCAAGTTTCAGTGGTGCAACTATGATTGATTTGCAAAGGAAATAGCTTTTTTTTCGTTTTAAATATTTTTTCGTGGTTAAAATGAAGATTGACAGGAGTAAACTACGGAAAACCCAGTCCGACGTGGTAAGTCAAGCATAGTTTTTACGAACTTTTCTTTTTGAAAGTAAGCTTTAAGTTTGTACATTGTGAAAAATGACTAGCTAGACGTGTCTTGAGTTTTTTTAGATATCTCGTCGAAGTTTCTGTAATCCACTTAATGGTTAAATATTTGTCGCTTGAAGAACATCTTCTGCCGTAGCGATTGTGGCATTGACGATGATCTTTTTACAGGCCCCTGAGTGCAGACAGCTTATTCAGAGATTGAAGGAAGCGAGTGACTGCGAGTTGATACATATTCTCAAAGATATCAATACGTGGTACTATGGCAAGGTAAAATACATTGTAACAATATAGATCGGATCGTGTGGTGTTTTTGACACGGTCCTTAGATTTAAGCGTATATTTTACTGCAGTTGTCTTGGCTGTCTTTTAGAGGCGTCTTAGTAAGTGGAGGAGGAAGTTAATAAATGTCCTAATACTTCCGATTATTAAAACGTGCTTACAAATAAATTGACGAAGTCTTATAAAGCTTATACGCTGGAGTCTCTAGTATTATGAGAAAATGTCCACATTCTCTGTGTGAATTTTACTCCATCGTTTGTCAGAAATGGCTGTCCAGATCTGTTATTTTTCAAATAGTGCACTCCATATTGTAGTATTTGTGTAGCTTCAGTGATCGTCATGTAATGTTTCTTTTCATAGACTATAATTTATTATTATGCCTGAATATTTATAGATTACATTTTGTGCCATGTGGCCATCTCAATAGGCAAACACACAAGCTATACTGTAACATTGTTATTCAACATCAATGTCACCCCTAAGGCTGGTTTTCAGTAGCAATGGAGTCAGAGTCGTAATCAGAAGTGGAACGTAAGTGACACAGTCATAAGTGGAGTTGGAAGAAATGGAAATGTTCTGATTCTTTTGACTTCGATTCTGTCGCGCTAATGACTCCGCTTAGACTCCGATTTTTTATTTTCACTAGGTCATAGGCGCTCTTGCGACTTCGCTTACGACTCTTACTCCGATTCCGTCACTAGTGAAAACTAGCCTTTATTGGTCACTTGCAACAAAAATGATAAATATTGCTATACTTTTCTTTACCTTTTTATCTGCAAGTAATTTCAGTATTTCTGCAGCTGCCTTTGCCAAAGCCAAAGTTGACATACCAGCCATGGTTGTTTAAATGTTGGGTAGCTCTTTCCTTTGGACAAATCACTGTCCAATGGATAAGTATGAGGAAACCAATTACATTGTCCACTGAATAGCGAGCTCTCCAGGACGGTCTTGCGGCAGGGTGGAAAAAGGAAGGAGAGCTTGCAACTACGTCTCTGGAATGTGAATTCCACCTCCAGTTCCCCTGTGACTCTCTGTTGACTGAGCTGTCAGATTTCCATCAATCAGTGTGAAGCGGAAATGAGCGTGAATGTAAGCAAACATTGAAAAACACCTGCCAGCAGAAATGACGTCATTACTAATGTCATCTTTGCCAATCTGCATTTCACAACGACTTTTTTGATGCAGATATTCAAATTCCAGAGACATGTTGCAAGCTGTCCTTCCTTTTTCCACCCCACCGTCAGAGCACCCTGAAGAGCTTGCTCACAGCCTAAGATTAATTTTATCCAGTGGATAGTGTTACCCTCTTTTTGAAATACCTTGGCTCGTTGTAGTCGTGTAATTGATGTTGTGTGAGAATAGTTGGATAAATGAGTTAGAGGCTGCTATCAGGATTTCAAAAGTTGTATGCAATGCTGCTAGTGAACCAAAGCTGTATGTGTCCTCACTTACAAATGTATACGCTGGCATTGTTAGTTCACTGACTTGCACATTCATTCTTTCTCTTTAAAAGTGTGAGCTGCAACATTGGGTTGATGTCATGGACAAATTTGATGAAATCTTAGCAGGCGTTGCTAAGCCTGTCAATGGAAGCAGCTGGATTCTGACTTATGACAAACTGGATCAGCTTGAAGGACCTGAGATAGGAGTAAGTTGTATAATACCATGATATAGGAAGACAATTTGTATCTATAGTAGTGCAAAATTAATTAATGTCCTGCCATTTAGGCAAGAGTGTAGTGCTGGTGTGCAGTGTTATGTCTATGTAATTTAGGCAAGGTTCAACACAAGGCAATGCTGACCAATCCCTTGCTTGTTGTATGGGAGGTGGTCCTAGGGTATTTGCAGGGCTTCAGTAATTTTACAGTGCTCCTGCTGAGGTCAAATATCACTTAGGGGCTATTCACATGATACCAGAATGACTTTCATTCAGGAATGAGTTCATTCAGGTTTTCATGCCAAATGGAATCCTTGTTGTGGTGCGAAATTTCATTCTGGTAAACTGAAAATGAACTTTGCTCCGGATTGAAAATCGCAAATTGTGTAGACTAGAGCGAGTGACACATGCATATCTGATCTGGCTTAAAAACCACTCAAGCAGGAACACTTTAGACTGAGCTGTTGAATTTTATCATTTGTATGCAGTACGAAACTCATTCCAGAAAGAAAGTCATTCCGGAATCATTTTAACAGTCCCTAACTTTTTCTTGCTTGTTCTGGTTTGTTTCTTAGAGTGAACGTCGATGTCTGGTTAACCATGTGTTGAGATTCACAGCTCTTGTTTTGGAACATTCTTATACAAGACAGCTGTACAACTCATCTGAGGTAGGTGGTACTGATGCTGCAAAACAAAGTCATGTTTGCATTTTCAGGAGTTTTTAATGAAAATGATGTTTACAAAATGGAATAGATGGAATAAGCTAAGCATGCTTATGCTAATGCTTATTATTGTTAATGTGTGGACTGCATTGTAGGCGATTCTGCCATCCGCAAGTTTCAGTTGCATCTTCAATGTTTCAGTATTGCAAGGGTATGATGGATCCAACAAATTTCCAGAAAATACTTTTACTGTTGACATACATTGTAAGATGCTTGAGTGATGGAACAGGTGTTGCTTAATGTAAAAACACAACCATCATAAAAGTTAGCATCTTTTTTGTTCTTTTTTGCAGCATCTTGTTTCACTTTTGGTTGCAAGTGATATGGAAGTTGTTCTTTCTGTTCTTGGCGTGCTTTACGTGTTTAGGTATGTAACCTTAACTTGTACACTGTTGCTAGAACTGGCTATATATGATTATGGCTCGTCAAACCAGTGTAAAGTGTATGCTTCAACTTATTAGCCGGCTGACTAATCTTGTTTGGTCACTAATGTTTCTGTTAAGTAATGCTCCGCGTAAGAACGATAGCATGAACGGCAACACAGCAGGAAATTGCTGGTTGTCTGTTTCCAATTAACTAATTAAAATCCGGCTCTGTGATTGGCTAGAAATCGAAAAAAGCTAGAAAATAATAGTAAAATATTGAAAACTTGCCTTCTAAGTTTCCATATATGGAATTTAGCTATTGTTCTATATGTCATGTAAATTTCAAGAGAATCGTATGTGAGGAACTACAGCTATTGACCTTTTCAATGATCATCCGCCATCTTGGATTCTTCTGTTGATCCGAAAATAGTGGCTGTTATTAGTCTTTTCCTTTTTGTAATTATGCATCCTTTTGCTAAAATGGATATTACTTTGGCATATAATGCCTATAATACCTTTTGCGGCTGTATGCTGCTGTCATTTTTATTGCGAGTGAGGTTTTAGTGATCCACGTGCGCGGGTGAAGTGTGATCTACAACAGCTACTGCGGTAACAACAAAAAGCCAAAGCACACAACAGTCGAGAGAAGAAAAATTGCTATGTGCAGTGGAAATTCAAGGGACCAGTCCTCAGAGATGCAAAATTGTTTCAACTGGATCAAGTCTGTAGTTTTCAACGGGAGACAAGTTTAACTCCCGTTCACTTCATTTCGCCAATTTCGCGGCAAAGTATTGTCATGCCAGCACGAGCTACTGTCTGTAGCAAGGCCAGTAATTTGGACTACTTAGACATCTCCATTGGCTCTTTTCTTGATCACAGCTCCATTTTCAAGGAGAAACGTCGTTTGTCAACTAGAATAGTGGAAATTTTCTGCAATACGAATTTGGCTTTACACCGACAGAATATCCACAACAAGGATTTTCAGCGCAGTACGGAGTTGTAACATTGTTGCGGGAAATTTTGAATTACGGCATCTTCAAATGACTCGTTAAAGTTTTCTTTTATGAATTTTGAAATTATTATTTTTATTTTTTCGTTTGTTTGGTGGACTGTTCAGAGTCTGCGACTACTGCTTTCTTTGGTCTGCACGCGTGTAGTACTCCCTCACAAATTGATTATTCTATTAGTTCAAAGATGGCAATTCATTGACTTAAATTTCTTTTCTTCTTCTTCTTCTATCTGAAATACATTTACATCCAGGGAATTTTTTTTTCATTTGAAATAAAGTCATAGAAGAAATCATAAGAAATGTTACGGAGTTTGGTGACGTGCTCACTTGAGTGTAGAACAAAAATGAACTCAGAGTTACATAACTTGACCAGATATTACTTGTAAACCTGTCAAAATTATGACAAAAGAAAGGTAAAATATTGTTCTCCAGACACTTATCAGGGAAAACGCACACGTCCTCACATACGATTTGTTTCTTTTTTTGAATATACAAAGATTATTAGAAAATAAATATAATGTGCAATTTTTTAGCGATGCAATCGGGCTTTAAGCAAAGGAAATTTTCCTCAAACCATTTGAATTTCGCGCTAAATAGCGTTTTACCCAGTGAGAAAGCTTATTTAGAGCTTATCAACACGTTGGCTCACCCCAGGAAATAACGGCTCCATTTGCCGCGACCTATTGTTTTTTGCTATCGTTCTTAGGCAGACCATTACTTAATGTCACTGCGGCAATAGTGTCTTAAATAATATCATGAAAATGCTTGGAGCATATATATTTACTTAACAAGTTATTCAAATTGTATCACACATCATTTGCCATTTCAAAATCAGTTTATATTACCACTATTCTCACTGCTGTATGACCTTAAAACTCAACACCACTTGGAAATAGATTTTGGTCAATCAAACAGGTCAAATGTACTGTGGCCAGGCAGTTTTGTATCGTTTGATTGATTGAGATCTAATTTCAATTGGTTTTGATTTGAAGGTTGCTTACATGTAACATTGAAAATAATGATATGATAAAACAGGCTGTGTCATTTAACAGTGCTTTGAATTTTTTTGTACCAAAGTTCCTATTGTTTGTTTGTTGTCTACAGTAAGAGATCCAGCTTCATCCCCAGGCTACCAGGAGACAAAAGGAAGGCAATACAACAGTGCCTTCACTGTTTAGGAGAGGTTAGTTGCTTGAACAAAACCAGTGCAGTTCAGACATGAAAAGTAATAATAATATTGGTGACCAAACAAAAAAGAGACTTTGTGCAATATTTCACGACAGGTTTTTATTATTGAAGTGATTGCCTGACTGTAACATAATAGCCTGGGAGCAGGGTCTCTGGGACGCTCTGGCTGCGGGGTGAGAAAAGGAAGGAGGACTTGTACGTGTGTCTCTGGAATTTGAATTCCACCTCCAATTCCCCCTTTGACTGAGCTGTCAGATTTTCTGCCAATCAGTGTGAAGCAGAAACGAGCACGAATATAAACAAACATTGAAAAACACATGCCAAGGGTGTCATGTCCACAAATCAGCATTTCACATCATCTTTTTCGATGCAGATAATCAAGTTGCGTGCTCTCCTTCCTTTTCCTGCCTCACTGCCTGAGCGCCCTGGAGAGGTTGCTCACAGGTTATTAGTACATAAATGTTAAATTTGTAGGTGCTTGTGACATCTGAAGGCTCAATACCCAGTGAACCACTGGTTGCATATTTGGCAATTCCCATTGCAGTTGTAGTTGCCAAAATTGTTGTTTCCTTGTTGTTGCAACCAGATGGTGTTTAAACAGTCACAGCCTTGATCCCTGCAATTGCCACAATGTTTGGCATGTATTATCTCAGGCTCTTAGTGACTGCAGTGTTTTCTTCAATAGCCAATCTTCTCACCTCCCTCCTCCCAGTCTGTTAATCTTTATACTGTAGGTGTATGTGAGCATGATAAGAATGTTTGATCTTTGTTTTCTTGTAAATTTAACTAGACGTGGGGTGGTAAGAGTGCAGGATTTGGTCTGAAACACTGCTGCAGTGATCTTCCTCTCAAGGTAAGTACAGCCTATTGGACCTTTGTTGCTAGATTCATGTGATAAAGTTTTGTTTCAGTTAATGCATTGCTAATACATTTACAAAGGTGTCAGATAATTAAACAACAACAAAAAAACCATCCCTTGCGAAGTAGCAAATAAACCAAATGACAATAATAACTGTGTGGCACAAAATTTTTGCAGATTTTAATTTTTGCGGCTTTTCCAGTGATCCGCAAAAATAAGTTCCCGCAAATGAAAACTACTGCAAAAATTTACACCAGAGTAGACATTCTCTAACTGAAATTCGCTACACAAAAATGCAGTACTAAGAAATCGTGTCTGTTCAATCACAACTTGTCTCTTTCATTCAGAAATAGTGAAATACTGGTTTATTGCTCATTAAATAATTGTGACCCTCCAAGCGAAAAGGGGGCTTAACTCAAAGTGTTTCAAAGGCGTTTTTGTTTGAAACGCGTTTAAAATGCAACGACACGCATTTGCATGTGTTTCAAATGCCAACAGCTAAAATTATTTCAGGTACAAACATAATTATTCCACAAAAGTCAGGAATTGTTCTCCGATTATGGTTTTTGAAAACAAAAATAGTAGCTTTAAAATCGTGAAACAGTGAAGTTGAGAATGAAATCAAAATCAAATAAAACAAATCAACTTAATAACACAATTCTGCTATAAAGCAAAAATATTCCTGTTGTTTGATGTGAAATTGGGTTACATCAGCTGTACATCGCACAAACAGCGTAAGAACCGCAAGAAACACGTTTCCCAGGTTGGTCATGATATTACTTCTATGTGTTGATGCAGACTTAGACAACATATGCACAAGCTGAAATACATTAGTGACCTTATATTGTATACTTATCTCACCTTCTTGCTCCAAAAGAGCTCAAGAAATTATATTTCTGTGAAGGTTGAATCCAACTGCAAATGATCCATGTTGGCGTGTGAGTTGCAATTGTTAACTTTATTCTTACATTATGTTTTCGTTTTTAGTTTTTGTGGGTTTCCTATTTTAAAAACAAATGGGTTTACTAGCTTCAGTACACTCACACAATCAAACTTTGCAATCTGCTCTCTGCGATTTTTATCGAACTACCAAACAATGGTCACCATTGTAACACAACACCTCTCACTTCCTCACCCGAGTTATCAGTTCTCTTAAAAGCAAAGTTGGACCTCTAGTTTCTTGTCGTTGCGCGAACTATAAGAGCTTATTCGCATCAATGTCTGTAAACAATAAAGTCACAATTCGCTGGTTGACAGAAGATGGTTGGAAAGGCATCAAACAGTCATTTAAACGACGATGTTTGTTGCCTGCTTTTCCGTATTAGTCTGCAATTCTTCATGCCCATATATGGACGTAAAATATAAAACCACAAATTACATAACTAACATAACCAGGGTACGCGTGACTAAAGAAGCAAATCGCGACAGCAGTGCAAAAATTCATGACAAATACTTGGTGGACATTCATTTTCAAAGGCGTTCTCTTTTTAAATGTGTAAAAATATCAACCGATAGCAAAGGCAAGAACATGCTCACAGGGAAGCCAGGGACGATCCCTGTTTGGTTATGAGGCTTTGGGAAACATATCTATTCATCTGCAAAGAGAATTTGCTCTTGTAAAGTAATAATAATGGAACACTGTACTCTTCGATCATGCAAAATGTGAAGCTAGTGATATTCGTGGCTTTTGCTGTTCGGTTTTGGTGGCCGTGGCGGCCTTTCATAGTTTCTCGCATGTGTCTTTGTTGAAAGCATCCTTCCGACAAAAGAGCTCCGCCATGTTAAGAAGGTAACAATTTTGCGAATACATAAGGTTTCACACTGTACGTTAGCACTACCGAGACCGACGTTTACTGTATAAAATAGAACAATACTAAGTGAAACAAATGCACTTAGACTCATCAAAGTAATTTCTGTTTGATATCACGGAGATATTGGCATGTATTTGCGATATTGAATTCGAGTTGAAATAAAGTTTAATTTATTGCATTGCATCACCCGCATTCTGCAAACAAACTGAATGAATTTATAAAACGAGAACCCATGTGGACCTCGAATTCAGTAATTATACGCATGTTAATCCAGTATTTCAAACGCCATAAATGCTGTTTGCCCCGTTTGAAACCCTGTTAAGTCAAAAACGTTTCAAAATGTTTGAAAAACTGTCTGAAACCCGTTTATTTTTGTTTTAAATGCTGCGTGTAAGGTGTTTATTCAAAATTGTGTTAAGCCCCCTTTTCGCTTGGAGGGTCACATATAATATTATGTATTTCTATGGCACATACTCGATAAAAACGAAAATATTATCAGTGCTGGGTACTGGGTACTTTCTGAAAATCACAAAAATCAATTCCCAGTAAGAAAACCCAATTTGTCCTAATTGCAAAAACTAGTTCCCGCAAAACACAAGAAAACGCCAATCTGCAAATAATCAACTCCCACAAAAGTTTTGTGCCACACGGTAATATTCGTTGTGCAAACAGGGGTTGGGGGAGGGGGTGTAGGTAGAAACATACAGATTCTTTGTCTTAATTCTTGCAGTATAACTCCCTAACTTTTTTTAAGTATTGTGGGGTGTGACTGAAAGAACTTGATTTGCAAAGAGCATGCCAACATTAGTGAAAAGAACAAGTTTGTTACCAGTGATGCTCGTTGTCAAGGAGTTTTTGGACTTGGGGAAAATGTTGCTGGAGAGGATGGCTTCATTTATGTACTTTTAGTGTTTTATTGCATGTATAGTAAGAATCTTTTTTTTTAGATAATTGATGAACTGTTTGACCATTTGCTTGTACATGTAAGTTGAATTTGCTTCTCTATATTTCTCTGCAGGAGTTTCCTGCTAGTTGTGCTGATGTCTACTTTGAGTTTTACAATGAAAACACAAGCACCCCTTCAAATTCACAGTCAGACTCACAGGTATAAAGGCCTCTGTGTACTTTGTATACATACATTGTATAACTTTCATTTTGTCTGAGGTGAGAGCATTTTGACAGTAAAAAAATTGGCAATCAGGGCTGTGCTAGCGGCTCTAGCAGCACCTGTGGCCCTTGGCCTTTCTTTTGCTCTTGGGCGAGTGGGAAATCTTAAAGTTTTTTGTAGATATCCCACAACGCGCACCCTGGATTGCTTGGGTGCAAAGCACTGGCCCCCTTTAATTTTTATTAGAGCATGGACTTGGCACTCAAAGGGCTTCTTGTAAAAAGTAAAAATGGTAGTAGTGTCTCCTGTCCCTGCCCCCTCACTCCCTCAATTTTGCAAGGAGCCCTTATTATTGCATTTGCACTGACACTGTTGTTTTGGTTTGGCAGATGCCAACTGCAGGAAGCCAGTTATGTTCTGTACATGTCAAGCAGCTTTATCAGGTATTATTATAGATATGTACTCTCTTTACATTAAAACAGGTTTTACAGCACACCTTACATAATTATAGCTACATGTAAATTAGTAGGCCCTGGGCTGCAGAACATGATTTTTTGTGGCATTTTTGTTTTAGCCATTTTCAAAGGAACATTGTAAGTAAACAATTTATACACTCATGTCTTTGAAGTAACCTTACATGTAGCTGGGAGGCCTAGGTGCTATTACCTTTTACCCTGGATACTTCTTGATTTCTATGCAGCTGCTATAACCTTGTAGAAATGGTGGTTTCATTTCTAGGAGGGGGATGTATAATCATGTTAACATACTCTCCTCAATTGTTGATTAGGGTCCAATGAAATCAATTAGATTATAACATGAAATAAAATTATCCCTGTACACTCTAAAGCTGACATATCCCAACTACCAAGCTTTTTAGACCCCCATCTCAGATTAATTTTATTTAGTACATTATTTTTGTCAATGCTGCTTTAATGCTTGAAGTGATGCTTTTTGCGATGTACAGTCGAACCTCGGTCCACAGACACCCGCTTTATACAGACACCCGCTTTATACAGACACCTCATTATTACGGACAGTTCGCTTTGTCTCTGGGGAAAGAAAGCCCTTACATTTTCTCTAAATTCAACCTGCTTAATACAGACACCCTGTTCAAATACGGACACTTTCTATGGCCCCCTCAGTGCCCGTACTAACAGGGTTTGACCACACAATTAGCTCTCTCTAAGATGGACACCTTTGGAAGCAGTACTAAATGTCCATCTTAGAGAGACGTCCATCTTATAAAGAGTCAAAAAGAGGTGTAAAGAAAGGGAAGGACCAACTCTAGGTGTGGGTTTTACAGAGGTTTTCATTTTACAGAGGTGGCCATTACTGTACTTAGTAGGATTCTGATTGTGATTTTCTCTTCATAGTTCTCAGAGAATCCTGGAGAAGTTATGGAGCAAGTGATTACTTGTTACAATGTACCCTCTGATAAACAGGTACCTGTCATGAATAAAAGATATTGTGCCATCAGAATACTTTCTACTGTATGTCAGTTCTTGTTTATGTGAATGGTTGTTTTCTTTGATCTATATGTGCAGTATGAAATCAAATAAGTTACCTTGCACATATACTAAATCGAAAATAAATTATTATTCAAGTCTTTTTTTTATTGATTATAATATAAATTAAATTACTGGTGCATGTGTCCCACTTGGGTAGAAAGATGCAACGATGAGTTTTTCTCTTCTCTTACAGGTTAACCTATTCAGCAGAATTCGATTGGCTAAGCATTTTCCTGTTTATGAGAAAAGGTTACAGTGTATCCAGGCTCGATTGCAGGCTATCTCGGTGTTATGTAAGTACATGTGATACATGTCTGGAAAAAAAAAATTAAACAGTGAGAGGCTTATCTATTCACTTTCAGTTCTAAGCTTCTTCCTGACTTTGTTTTTTTTTCTTTTCCGTGATCTACATGATAGGCAGTCACCGACTTAGATTAGCTTTGCGGTTATTAAGGGTGTTCCTTTACTGCATGTGTATTTTTAATTGTTTACCATGTACTGCCGGTATTTCTTTAGTTGTGCAAGTTACAGTTAGTACAAAAATAAACATTGCTGAACTGTGATATATGTGGGTAGTGCTGGTGAAAATTACAGTTAAAAACCTGTGTTTGAATACGTAAAATTATGATTAATTTTGTTCATGGTTCCATATCAGTGTACTCAAACAGCACACAGGATGTGGTAAACCCTCTTTTGTACCAAGGATTCATTGAGGAAACTGTGGAATTGCTTGAACTTGACCAGGCACAATTCACTGTAAGTCATTTTAACTAGTATGTACAATCTTAAATTCATATTACAAATCACAGTGAAACTCTTCAAGTACTTTTGTTACTTTGTCAGTTTATTATTGCTATTGTTGTTTGTTTGTTTGTTTTATTTTTATGGAGGGTGGGGTGGGTCAGTCATCTTTGACATAAAAACTGTACTAACCTTGTAGGAAAGGGTGTGATAAGATTTTGACATGCACTCATTAATTTTTGTCTTGGTAGGATATCAGAACAGCAGCTATCCGTACACTAACTGCCCTTGTACACATGGAATCCAGTCCAAGGTATTGAACATTAGAGAACGTCAAAAGAGGAAAAAAAATGAATAATTAGCAGTCACTGAAATTCCCTCATACTTGCAGTAGTGGTTCTGGCTGCCTTAGACTTTCAGTTTGAGTGAATCTTTTGCCTGTTTTTCCATTATTATTCTGATTATAAAATATACACCACTTGTTATTTAAATACATTTACTGTTTATTTGCCCAGGAGGAGAAATATTTGTTTGCAAATCTTAAACTGACTCTTTTCTTTGAACTTTTAGGGTAAACACCGTTATAGACTGTACAGGTTTAGCATCCTATCATGGCTTTCTACCAACACTCACTCGAAACTGCATACAGTCTCTCACAGGTACAAACAGAAAGAACAGTAGATTTCATTAGTACATAAAGTGTTTGTAAAAGGCTTCCTAAAATGGACACCTCATCAACATACATTATCTTTGAAATGTTCACCTCCTAGAAGCTGTTGCTGTACTATACAGTGTACAGCTGTTCACATGTAGACACCTGTAATAATTATAGAATTGGACGGTATGGGTTTGTCCTTTTGATGCCAATAACAGGGTTTGACTGTATATAATAACAATATAATAATAATATATAATATTTATAGAGCGCTAATTCCCAATGGTCCAAAAGTGCTTTACATAATAAAAATAACAACAAAAACCTAAACCTACAAAACTACAAAAGTACATTGTCATCCTATAAAAATTCCCAATGGTCAAAGGCGCTTTACATAATAAAAATAACAACAAAATCCTAAACCTACAAAACTACAAAACTACATGATTGTCATCCTATAAAAACATCATCATTCTATACTACAACATCATAACCAATTTTAAAAAGCCAAGTCTTGAGCTTAGATTTAAAAGAAGAAAGGGAATTACAAGATCTAAGTTCGAATGGAAGTGCATTCCAAACAGAAGGTGCAGCAATAGTAAAAGACCGGCCACCATAAGTTTTAAGATTAAATTTAGACGTCGAAAGTAAAAGTTGATTGGAGGATCTAAGAAGTCTACCAGGTGTGTAGACTGTATATCATCGGGTTCTGGTTTACGTGTTATGTACTAGTATAAAAATTATTAACAGAATATCTTCTTGTAAAGTTTCTTAATACATGTATTGTTGCTGTTGTCTTCTTTAGATCCACTTTCAGATTCACTACCCCTGCCATTTGCGACTGGTCTGTTTTCATTTCTGTACCACTTAGCATATTATGAAGTAGGTAAGTTTAGTGTATTCACAGGGAAAGCACTGACTCTACAAGCAGTTAAGTACAACTTGTTTGAAATTTGGGAATTTTATTTCCTATTCTTACTCTTAATGCTTGAACTCACATTGAATTAGGGCCACCATATTGAGGCAAGTTAATAAGTTTGACAAGTGACCACTCTAAAAACGAGCTCCCCCATCTCTCCCCAAAGAAAGAAAAAAAAATCACGGAATTTAACGGCAAAAAATAGAATAGAAGGATTTCAACGCCAAAATTCAGAGGACTTTGAGGAAACAAGACTTTGAGAGCAATCAAACATAGATTTGTGTTCTCTCTTACAGGTGCATCCGTACATTCCATTTCAGTTATAGTTTACATTTTGTATTTGAAGTAAAGACAATGCTATTTCCTCATTTACCTCTTAGGCGCTGAAGCATTAGTTTCTTGTGGTTTGTTAGAAGCACTTCTTCGTGTGGTAGAACACCAAGGGGGAGACAGTCACCTGACGGTAAGAAAAAACAAAACAACATGAAGCAAACAATTTTGTTTTGTATCTGAGAGCTATTGCGATAGTATATGACGTGAAGTATTATCTAGGTCAAGCAGAATGGTTCCTACCAAATTGAGAAAGAACTATCCACAGCCTCAAGTGAGGTCCTTGTCAAAAATATTATGTAAGAAAACTCTGTACTCTTGGACAAGGGGGTGTTAATTTTGTTCATGTGTTGGTAATGTTATGTGGTTTGTTTGTACACATTGTAGTTTGTTACAAGAGCCATACGCATAATGGAGTGGATAGCTAACATGGATCTGTCAGGATATCAGAACCAGAGTGGGTTGACTGCCATCATCAACAGACTTGAGGTACATTATGTAGCACTTTAGACTAATTTTTTTAGTGGTGGTTCTTTTTGGCTGTTTGATCAATATCTTGTTTACTTTTGTGGGAAATTTGCAGCAAGAAATCAAGGAATGCCAGCCATTTCATGGAGCAATACTATCACCAGACTTACCCTCCCCTCCTTCCAACCAGGAAGATAGTGTAGCTATGGAAACTAGTGAAAACCAGGGAACCCAAGAAAATGCCACACAGTCACACCAGTCTGATGATGCACCTCCACAATCAGAAGCTTCTGAAGAGGTTCCCATGGAGACTGAGCAGCCTGAAACGAACACTGCAGGGGTCAGTGATAATAATATGGAGGTAGATGAGCAAGAAACAGAAAAAGGAAAGGCTATGGTTGATGCATCAGTTGCTGGCCCAACTTCTGCCCCTAATCCTGTCAGCAAGAATCGGTGCTTACCACAAAGAGCAGCTTTGATCAAGGCTGTCCTTAGCTTCCTAAAGAAATCTATCCCTGATCCATCCTTCTCAGAGAGCATTAGAAATGGTAAGTATTATTATTATTATTATTGTTATTGTTACTATTATTTTAATAGAAATAATAAATGCATTTTTTAACCATCCTCAAAGAATAATTATCTGGTTTTGACAGGAAACAATGAATTTTTTTTTCGAATTAATTATAGTTATGGATAGTTCACTACCGACATCACTGAAGCACATCATCAGTAATGTAGAGTACTATGGACCAGTTTTATTTATGGCAGGTATGATGCTATTTTGCTCTGTTCCAAGCTTGTTAATTGTAGTTTGTTTCACTGCCAAGGCTAGCACCTTATGGTTCTCCTTGGAAATTAATAATGTGTGAAATTATGCCCAGTAAGGATGCATAATGCACTACAAAGAAATAAGCTTAACTAAGAGTTATACAGCCTTTGTTTATACAGTGTAGTTCTTGATTTAGGAACCTTGTGTGAAAAAATATATATATATATACGTTATTTAACAATTAGTCGCTGAGGCGGCTAATTGTATTAGTATAATTACATTGATGATTATTCAAGAAAATAAAAGTATTGATCAATTTCCGACTCCAAAACAACTAAAAATCTGGCTGCCATTTTGAAAACTGCTAGCCTTCAATGTTATAATCACTGTGCGGTGATTATAGTGGGATAAAGCACTTAATCTCCTAGCCAGTCACAGTGCTCTATTTTCGATAATCATCAATGGAATTATACTAAAATGCTGTAAGGTCATGATGCTGGGAACGACTACCTTGTTTATCACTGATGTGGATTTCTTCCCCATATTTTAACAGCTATTGATGTGGTGACAGTGTACGTTTTTCATGAGCCCTCTCTTCTGTCCTCCCTTCAAGACAATGGCTTGACTGGTGTGATGCTGAAGGCTTTGGTAGTCAAAGAGGTACAGTGATATTCCCTCTTACGTAATTACCACTTCTGCTGACTTG
>JBBMOI010000001.1:4257500-4557500 GCA_038088405.1 Porites divaricata | reverse complement strand
TTAACATAGTTGATAATGAAGAACAAATTCTAATAAAAGATAAAGTCAAAGTTCAGTGTCTATTAAAACACTAGTTTCCCCCATGCCATTCGGAAAAGCAGGATTGTTCGCCACGCATTTGCCAACACAAGGGAACGCCGCACTGTGCACATCCATATGATGTCTCGAACATGCGTCCTTCATCGTGCTTTCGGCCGGCTTCAATGGCATGTACTGTTTAAAAGACAGCCTTCCGTTGAATTTTACTAAACCTTCATCAACCGCAACTTTTTTCACAGGTATATTATAAGCATTGGCAAACCTCTGTTCTAAAAGCATTACAAGAGATTGAACTTTGCATAGGAGGTCAGCCGGATCTTCATCGCGCGGGGCGACCAAATGTAAATATCTGCCCAGAGTTTTGAAGCGCTGCTTGGGGATTGTTTTCTTGAACCCTTCCACTCCAATAAGACTATCGGAATCCCAAAACATATCCATTTGAGGAAGACTATGGATTCCCATATAAATATTCAGTCCGAGATTTTTGCACGACTAGTTACGAAGGTTTCATCTCCTTTCGAATGGGCGTTAGCAATAGTGCATCGAACGATTTCATCCAGATAATCATCGTCCATGAAAAGATTTAAAAAATCTTTCGACGTTGCACGGTCACCGAGATCTTTAGTTGCACCGTGACGAGCAGAGAACTCTTAGATGTCAATTTCTCCCAATACGTTTGACCATCGAAACGGAACATCTTCAGTTTCGTCTGCGCTATCGTCGCTTTCTTCTTCCTCTTCTCCTTCATCTTCATTACCAAAAAGTTCAACATCAGAGTCTGTCCCCCTTTCGTGTGCTCCTAAGTCCATAAACTCCTCAATTTCTCGATCTACATCTTCAAGTAAATCTTGCTCTAGCCGTCTCTGCCGTCTTTGCCGAAGTTCAGCGACATCTTCCACAGAAAAACCGGCGAAGATTTCTTCTTCTTCATCAGAGGAAAGTGGAGTGTTGTTACATTGGCCAGAAGCCATGTAAAAAACTAAGATGAATATTCAAAAATTCGCCAAAAATCTCACAGTGAACGAAGAAAACTGACCTTGGTCTCAAATGAAAGCTAAATTTATGCATGTCACATTACTGCATATTTCAAATACCCAAGGGATTTAGTATCCAACCTACAGCCAATTAAAATGAGCCATTTATGACAGGGCGCATATGGGCGCACTGGGTTTTCAGGACAGTTTTTCTTCCGGGCGCATGAGGGCACACCGGATGTTAATGGGTTAAAGGGTTAATCATGTTAAAGTACATAATGATTGTACATGTACACTATAAATACCATCAATATGCATGTATCAAAAATAATGGTTTTTTTTCCTCCTTTCAGGTTCCTGCTACAAGGGAAGTTCTCTCTTCCCTTCCGAGTGTGCTAAGTGCCCTGTGTTTGAATAATCGAGGTCTTCAAGCCTTTATGAGATGCAAACCTTTTGACAAGTTGTTCAGAGTATTGCTATCTCCAGACTATCTTCCAGCCATGAGGCGCAGAAGAACCTCAGAGACCTTGGGTAGGCCTGTTTCTGTGTTGGTTATAATCACAATGCTCTAACCTCTAATGTAATGTGAGTAATTACCCATCATAAGAAAAAATTATGTCATTTGTGTTTGTGTTTGTGCAGGTGAAACTGCTTCCAACCTTGGAACTGCAATGGATGAACTGATGAGACACCAGCCCACTCTTAAAACTGATGCCATGACAGCCATCATAAAGGTATTATTTGTAACTCTAGCAGTTTTATGAGAGTAGTTTTCAGCAGTAGGTTCCTTTGTTAGTTAGATCAGCAGATCAGCATCAGAGGCAAGAGTGCCGTTACCTTGTTTTGGCTATTTTAGGAGTATGATTTTACTATTATACAGAATATCCTAGGGGATCCACTTATATGGTTTTGTTGAGAACAAAGTACTAGGCAGAGAGTGGATAGTGTGTGTGAAAAAAATCCTGAGGTTAGTCTCAATTTCAGCTCAAATGATTATTCTTCTTTTCTCTGACTTAGTTAAGGGCATACACAGGGATGTAGATAATAGCTGGAAGCCGGGAAAATTACCCGGCTGTGAACGCGATTTTTCCGGCTGTAAGGCACTACTTATTTCTCCAAAATGTTTTTAAATGTTGTCAGATGATTGTTATTTATTTATTTCGTTTTTTTACACCTTCATTGCTGTCTTACCTGAACTGAAAGGTTTGTAAACACTCCATTTACGTGCGACAATCGCATCATTCGCATCGCATCGTCCATTTTGCAGGCTCAATGGCCAGCGGTATTCATACTTCATGTATGCGAAATAATGAACGCCTAATTGTGTATCTCTGCCGGTTGAAATATTATTGCTTTATAATGTCGGGAAAAAGAACGAAAGATGATTCTGAGGCCGTTGGTATCATAAAAGTTTTTAAGTCTACTGAAAGAAGTTCGATTAGCTCTACTACAGAATCTGTGCAAATCAACGAGAGCACGTGTTCGGCCACTTCTTCATCTGTTGACGATCACTCTTCACGTACGTGCAGCGGAACAGAGCAGACCACAGTGATAGCTACACCTATCAGTCAAGACTGCAGTTCATCATAACTTTATTACCTGTTACCTGATAAAAGTCTGTCCTGAATGCCCTTGATTTTGCCCCCAAAATCAAGGAAAATGCATCTCCGAGAGTACGCATTTTCAAAATTTCCCGGGGGGCATGCCCCTGGACCCCCCTAGGTATAGCGTGCCAAAGGCACGCTAGAGTGGGCCTTCAGCCCAAATACCCACCTATCATTGCTGGATTTCCGCCTGTTAAAAACTTTAGCTACATCCCTGCATACAGTTGTATTAGTACATGTAAGTAGAATACAATTATGTGTCATGTAACAGTCTGTCAGAAGTCAACTGGGGTTCATTTCTGGACGCACCTTAAAATCACTGTTGTATTGAAATGCAAGCAAGCAAAGATACAATCACCTGCACCTACTTTGTAGAGTTTCTTTGAGTTGTATTTTTTTATTGAAAATGGGTCTTTTTTTTTAGCTCTTGCAAGAGGTCTGCTCCCTTGGTCGGGACCCAAAATGCATTGGTTTCAAGATGGGTGCTAAAACAGATGGAAGTGACACAGACAGTGTTACTGGACTGGTACAGGGGCCAGGGCGAGTGATATCTGGTGTAGAAGAACCTATGTCTGATGAAGAAGAGGATGATGATGATCGATTCAGTTTTACAACAACTGCCAGTGCGGCTAAGATCTTGGCTGAAAGTGACAAGACTAAGGATAGCTCAAAGTATGTCTTGATCATTATCATTATTCTTGTTATTTTCACGTGTATTTCGATTTATTTGATTTTAGTTAATGTGTGTTAGTAGATTGACCATTCTTACGTGTACTTGCAGTGTACAAGTGAAGGATGTGATATAATACAATGCACCCCCCATAGTTTTGAAATCTTTGTCAAGCAGGAAAATTTAACTAAGCTCTAAGCTTTAATTTTCTTTTTTGTTTGTACTTTAAAGGACAGCTGAAGAAGAGAAAAGGACCTTTATTCCACTCATGGATTATATTCTGAATGTGGTATGTTGTTATGCGTGTGCTAATGAAATATTTTAATGCTTTTGAGTGGCGAATAAGTGCTCAGTCAGTGGGTGTTGCATCATACATAAAAATGAGTTATTTATTCTATGTAAGAAATCTTAGGAATTTAACAAGGCTAGAGACTTTGTATTTGCTTGACAGCACCACTGATTTAGAAGAACATCAGAGGATGTTTAGTTTAAATGACCTTGAATTTTTCTATTGTCAATTTGCTCTGTTTATTTTAGTTCTGAAAATCTTAAACTGAAAGGTTTTGACTTTCACTCAGGTCCGTTTTGTGGACTCAATACTCAGTAACAATTCAACCGATGACCACTGCAGAGAGTTTGTTCGCCTTGGAGGATTAGAGCCACTGATCAATATTCTTGGCTTGCCTAATCTGCCGTTAGACTTTGTGTCTTCTCAAGCTTGCCAGTCTGTGTCAGGTGTATGCAAGTCTATCTTGGTGAGCATCTGTATTTTAGACACTCACAGCTAAATCATATTCATTTTACTTGTAGTAAACCTGTTTTGGGACAATAATGTCAGACTAATAGTAATAGCTACTGTTAGATTTTTGAAGACTTGCTTATTTCAGATGCCATGTACAGGAGGTTTTATAGAGCAGAGGGAAGCTCTTTAAAAACAAAATTAATTGAACTAGATTTCCACAAAGATCATTTAAGCTACCAATTTTAAGAAGAGGATTTTTTAGGTAGCAGTTTTCAAGTCAAGATTGTTGCACATCAGTTATAGATTTTCTCATATCATTGTCAAACTTTTCTTTTATGTCTTCACTTATACTGTTGAAAGGTAGGATAGCGCAAAGGTATGCATTGTGGGCTGTGTGATCTTATACTTGATGTTTGCACCCAAAGTAAATAATAGTTTTATTCTTAAGAATCATAATACATGTATTTGTTTTCCTTGCAACCCCTTTCTCTTTTGTAGATGTTATCTCATGAAGCCCAAGTGCTTAAGCAAGGCCTGATTGTACTCAGTGATGTCTTAAACAACCTTGAGCCACTCATCTCTAGATCAGCCAGCTCTCCCATATCTCTTTTGTTATATGAGGTAGCTTCATCAAACCGACCCCAGCAAGCCATGGCATCAGTGCAACAGACTCCTCTATTGCATGGAGTTGTTGCTGCACATGCCTATGTAGGCATGTTCCTTCATGTCTGTAAAGTTGGCCAGGTATAGTAGTAATGGTTTTTTGTGCTGGAAATTACCACAAGACAATAGTTGTGGAGGATAGCATTTTCTTTGTAAAATATAGTTGATGTATTTTTTTTTAACACCAACCGCCACAAACCCCAAAGTCCAAAGAGTGACTAACATCAGTTTTCTCATGGCAATATCTATACATGTGTTGTACATAATTAAGACAAAAAGTCACGAGAGTCAATGTTTGACCACCAAGGAGAAATGCTTGGATCTTTTAACAAATTTTCTTGAATAAGTCTTATGGAGATTAGTTTGGGGAATTGTATGTGGGTATTGCAGCCTCAGGGGTTAAGTAAGCAAAACTGAATAATGCACCAGTCAGTGGCTACAGAACTACTGTTGTCGGAAGTTGCTTACATGTCACTGTTACAATAATAATTTAAATTTTGTCAGCCTGCTTGTTGCACATTGTAAAGCATGGCTTTTTTCTTTCCTTTTTTCTTCCCTGCCCCTTCTGTGTGGTAGGTACCTGGAGTCCTTATGTGTTGGCTTATGTATATTAATTAGCCATTGTTGAAGTGGGATTTTTCCTCCACTCCAGTGTTTTCTTGTCACTGCAAGTGTTGAACATGACTTTGGATGACTTCCACTCAGGCTGGTGGGGTCGGCTTGAATTCTGCTTAGTCAAAGAAACACCATTTTCAGTCAAATAAGTTGCAGTGTCTCAAGTCTTCTTGCAAGTGGTTGTTGCACTCACATAATGTTGAATATTAAAATTTGCTGCGTAATCGTTTTCACTGACCAGTTCTTATACCAAATTGCACCATTCGTTGTGTTTCACTTTCCAACACATTTTGTGTATAAACTGACCCATTACTTTTATTTCCCATCTAGTTTGACATCCGCAGCCTGTGTGTGAATCACTGGGGTTCTGATCAAGGTATCGTGGTACTGAAGCAACTGAGTCAGCTTTATATGTTCCTCATTTGGGAGACTATTGTACTGGAAACTGTCAGCAGGTCTGAGTCATCTGGAGGTGAGACAAAGGTGGCTGAAAAGGAACTAGAAATGCTCAGAGCTTCCACCTCAGCAAGTCAGGAGGAACCATCAGGTAATTTTTCCCTTAATTTGTTTTAATTCCAAGAATGCTGAACTCAAAGTAAATTGCTCCTTAAAGACAATAATCATCATACATGCATTTTTGCAAGTTGTACCACATACAGGTGCCGGTGGTGATGAAGAGGTTTTATTTGAGCATGGTCACATCCCGAAGGCATTTTGCACATACTCAAAAGTTTGTTGTGGTCTGAAAAATAGTTATATCTCAGGAAAGTTAGCTCTTGTTCTGGAAGGGGTGAAGTATAATTATATCAGAATAAAATTTTTATGCTTCTTCATTTATAGCTGACAATAATTATTTTCAACTCAAGCTGCTGCTTCTTCTTTCTTTTTTCTTCTTCCTCTTCCCCTCCTCCTCCTCCTCCTTCCTAAAGCTTAAAGCTGTTTTTAAATTCGTCACATTATGCATAGTAATGTTTTCTTTTAATTCAAATGTCCTATAGAAGTTTAGTCACTTACAAAATTTGTTTGTTAACAAGGACAAACAGCTGATGGCAACCCAGCAATAACAGTGACAACTGATAAGGATTCTGCCTCTGGAAAAGGAACCCTCCCCCCTGTCCAGCAAGGAATTATCAAACAACTTCTTAAGACTTCAACTGCGCTTGGCCGTGCCTTATCAGACCTGTTTGTTCTTCTTGTAAAATTGAGTGTTGGGTCAGCGCAAAGACAGCGACGAGCACCACACACAGCTGCTGTGCCTGGCCTTCCAACCCTACCAGCACGTTTTGTCTCTATGCAGCTGAGTAATCTGTTAAAGGATGCGTCTTCTTGGAAAGGTCTCCCTTCTGATAGTGCAGTCCCCAAGTTGAGGTACCAGAACAAACTTTAGTTGAATAACTCACTAAACCATTTTTACCTAGGCTTTGTTACCTTATCCCTTAAGTGGCAAGGATTTGTTTGGTTGTTTAGTTTTTGTTTGTGTGTTTGTTTAAATAATTAACAATTAGTTGCCAAAGGCGACGTCAATATTGGCGAATAGTCACTGAGACGAAGTCGGGTGACTATTCGCCAATATTCACGTCGCCTGAGGCAACTAATTGTTTTAGTATATTATTACATTGATGATTATTCAAGAAAATAAAATTATTGATCAATTTCCGGCCCAAAACGTCAAAAAATATTGCTGCCATTTTGAAAACTGCTAGCCTCCAATGCTATAATCACCACGCTGTGATTATAGCGAGATAAAGCGAAGCTCCTAGCCAATCACAGCACTCTATTTTCGATAATCATCAATGTAATTATACTAAATTTGTATGGGGTTAGCACAATTAATTCAGATTATTTCAAAAGATTGGCTTGAGTTGCAGGTGACTTTTCAGGATTTTGTCACGGATCATAAGCTCTGCCTTTGATGTATTTATTATTCTGTGCATTTATTCTCTTTACAAACTGAAAATTTCAGATTGCACTTCCACATGTGTGTTGTTGGTTTTGCCTCGCGTCTTCTGTTTGATGACAAAAAGATCCCATACCATTTGATGCTGCAGCAGTTTGTATTGTCTGGAGCACACAGCAGTCTTTTCTCGTAAGTTATTTATACTGACTTTTTTTTATTTATTTGACATTATGGTTAAACTGTGTGTCCCTGAAAAAATTGCTGAAAGTGACATTTGAAACTAGGGAAACTGTTTTTGGCTCACTTTGTGACCGAAAAGACCCAGAACTACTCAAACACTTTTTTCTTTACATTTCATTCACCATTATATGTTGGCTGTTGTCTCTGTTACTATTTTGTACAACCTTCAAATTTCAGGCCTGCACAGAAGACAAAATATCATCTTATGACCCCCTGCTTCTTTTGCATTTCTACTCCCTTTGCGTTAGGTAGATTGTGATTTTACATGTATTTTTGTTCGCAGATTGGTTAAGCTGGTATTAAGTCAGGATGGGAAAACTCCCTTTGATAAGAACCTAAGTGTTTCAGCCTTTCCAGGTATGTTTGATTGTAGTTTAGTAGTTTAATCTTTTGTCCCACTGTACAAATTTGAATGGTTGTTTGATTGGTTGTCACAGTTGTGATAACAATTGGAACAATTGCAAAATAATGCCCTAAAACAGGATTTGAACCCATGGACTTTGTACTCTTTGCTGCTGTGCTCTTCATACATTGGGAGCAGGCAAAGTGAAATTTTCCTAAGTTGTCTTCTTTTCCTCTTTTTTTTTTTTTTTTTTTTTGCCCTTTAGAGGGATCACAGGAGCTGCTGGACTCATGGTTAACACTGGTCAACAGACTGGTAAATTCAGAAACA
The DNA here is from genome assembly GCA_038088405.1 of Porites divaricata. Taxonomy (NCBI): domain Eukaryota; kingdom Metazoa; phylum Cnidaria; class Anthozoa; order Scleractinia; family Poritidae; genus Porites; species Porites divaricata. The sequence goes on along the minus strand of JBBMOI010000001.1, from coordinate 4,549,383 downwards.
CTGTTAGACTCTCCCCATGGTCTTCCTGCAACGTCCACCCAACCAGGATTTGTTCCATTTAAACCTGTTAATTTCCTTGTCACTACGCAAAAGGTACGTGGAAGGTTTTCGTAGCAGGGTTGATTAACATAGTTTCTCATTTCTTTCTTAGGGTGGAGAACAAAAAATGCTTGATCGCAGGTTAAGTGAGGGTGAGCATTTGTTTTTTTTTTTTTTTCCAGAAAGCATTCTCTGCAGTCCAACAGCTCTGGGGCCAGAGACTCCCTAAAGAGTATGGTCCTCATATAGCGGAGTCCATGTTGTCCATTTTGTACCACATTATAAAAGGCGAGGCTGTTATCAAAGAGAAACTGGGATCTGCACCTGAAAGTTCTGTATCTGCACGTAACACTTCTGCTGCTGCAAGACCTCCTGAAGCAGCGCCCCAACCTGAGATTAACATGCAGCATTTACAGCAGGTAGGTGAAGTACAGTCAAACCCAGTTAATACGGCCACTGGGGGGGGGGGGGGGGGGGGGGTGCACTGAAGGCATTACTTTGTACCTTTACCAGTTCACAAAAATGCTCCTGTAAAGTTATAAAGAAGGTATCAGGGACAAACGAACATAATTAACAATTATTCCTCGAGCCCAAATGGCCTCTGAGTCAATAGCCCATAAGGCGGAAGGCCCAATGGGCTATTGACTCAGAGGCCATGACGGCGAGAGGAATAATGGTTTTGGTAAAATCCAACTAGTTGGTCAAAAATATCGAGAATAAAAAAATTTTAGCCAGTTAAAGCTAGACTTTAATCCTTTTTTGCAGCCAAAAAGCCGGCGCTTTTCGCTACTAGTGGGCTATAACATATAGCCTAGTAGTTACTCAACCAATCAGAATGCAGCATTGATAATATACCACTAGTTGGATGTTACTTATTACTGTATGTATTTTTTTTGGTGATTTTTGCAGGCTTTGTATTCTGACTGGAAAAAAGTTGGCCAAACTTTGTTTTAAATGTTATTTTCTGATAGACTTGAGTTCTCCAATTTTTGTACTTTGTATTAATGTTATTTTTTGCTGTTTCAGTTTATGGACATGGGTTTTACTCACGAACATGCAAGATTGGCTCTCCTAAATTCAGGAAGTCTGGAAGAGGCCACTGATTACATCCTAACTCACCCTCCACCACCCCCATCAAGGGTAGGTACAGTCTAAGGGTGCTTAACTTTAGTCAGAACTAGGCAGTCATCCAGTCCAGTGGTCTAGAGAATTCCGGGTCAATTTAGATTTCTGAGACACTGCCCACCTACCCCTCCCATAAGCTAACCTTAACACTAGGTTCTCACTTAGGGCAAAATTTTGGCTCAGGGGAGGGGTAGGTGGGCAGTTTCCCAGAAACCTAAATTGATCAAGTTCCACCTTGAATCAGGACTGTCCAGTCAGTCACCTAGAGAAGTTCACTATCAGTATGAATCAGGACTGTCCAGGCAGTCACCTAGAGAAGTCCACTATCAATATGAATCAGGACTGTCCAGTCAGTCACCTAGAGAAGTCCACTATCAGCATGAATCAGGAGTATGCAGCCGGGTTACTCGATTACTTAATAATTATTATACACAACACTGATAGGTTTTGTAGGGAAGACTGTCTATAATGACTGTTCTGTCCAGCTAGTTTTAACCCTTAACCCTTTAGGTCCCAGGAGTGACCAACACCAATTTTCTGCTGACAACATCAGCAGATCATTAAGAGTAAAGGTTATGAGAATTACTAAATTGATTACCAAAGGGAGAATGCTTTGATCTTAAACCAAATTCTTTAAACTGTTCTTAAAAGAAATGTATGGAGGTCAGTCTGGAGAATTTGTAAGTGGATCCTGGGGCTTAAAGGGTTAAGGTCCCAAGAGGGACCAACATCAGTTTTCTCCTGACTATATCAATACATTATTAAGAGAAAAGGTTAGGAGAATTAACTAAATGCTGGACAAAGAAGAAATGCTTTGATCTTTTATCAAGTTCTCTCAATTAATTCTATAAGGCAATGTATGGACACTAGTGTGGAGAATTTGTATTTAGATTTTGGAGCGTAAAGGGAAGATTTGTTATGATACTATTTCAGGAGCTTGGTTTGGACTATGACATGGTAGAAGAAGACCAAATGATGAGGGCCATAGCTATGTCTCTTGGGCAGGATATGCCACCTGCTGCTGCCCCAGCTGTAGATCAGGTACAAATCCAGTATAATCTATGTGTTGTCATCATTATAAGCATTGTCGGTATCTACAGCTCCATAGCATGATTGTGGTGCTGCTCGTAATATCAATGCAACATTGAACAGCCAGACTTTTTGCATCGTTGGATTGTCTGCTATACACTGCAGACGTATCCTGGACCTAATCTGGTACATTATCAATTTATCGGGTACTATTTCCTGTTTTTGTAGAGCCCTTTGGGAATCCTACTAATCTCTGACGACTAGTCAGTGGCTAGTCTCCCTCGCAGCCGTTTTTGTCTCGAAAGTATTGCAAAATTTGTGAGGACAATTATTATTATGGGAGAGGTACAAACGGCTGATTAGAGCGACTTTCGTATGACCTTGAAATGAAAACGCGCGAACAAAACAGAAACAACAAACGAACGGAAATAGAGCGATTTGATTGGTGTATGAAACGGATACAAACGCACCTGGCTTTTGGTTGGCTAAGCAAACGCGCGGGCAAACAAACTTCATGCCCGAAGAACTTTCTAGAAATTTCTTTGACGTCATACTGCCACACGATTGGCCAATCGAACAATGCCTTCTCCATATTAGGGTTTCTTTGGCGGGAAAACGAAGAGGCCATGTTTTGATCTTTTCATCCATTGGCTGATGAAACAAAGAACGAACACTTACCGAAACCTTTTTTCAAGGTCATACGAAAATCGCTCTAACCATTCGACTCCCAATTGAGTCTTGAAAGATGCAACTAGCTTTTGAACCTGCGGATGAAATCCAACGGTTATTTTTCCCTTTCTGGGATGGGAAGGGTTCAGCGGTCAGTTGGCCAGGTTTCAGTAACAGTTCTGTGACTGAAGAGAGACTGATGTATATAAGGAACATATCATGTTCCTTTGAAAAACCTTACAATGTTGGTTTTACTTTGTAGCCTGCTGCTGCTTCTGGTTCTGGCGCCTCGGAGCCTGTAGCCACAGACACGTCCAAAACAGAGAAAAAACAAGAAGAGAGCACTTCAAAAAACAAGGCGGAGGCAGACGAAGGTGGCGACGATAACATACCACTGGAGAAAACTGTACTGGACCAATTCACGGCTGATATGCTGCATGGCTGTTTAGAGGTACTGACTGAAATGCAGGGGACTGTTGGCAAAGCTTGTGACGTGCTGTCTGCTGTGGCGTTACGCAACGGAGAGGAATGGAAGAAAAACACAATGATGCACATTTTAGATCAGGTACGTCTTTAGTAACTACAAAAGTGACATAATTCCATTGTACCCTGTGCACCCAAATGATCACCTGAAGCTGACGGTATGGACTTTGACTTCCTACGATGAGTGACCTCCGGTTGTAAGTCCTTGAAGAGCTTTTAGTTTCAACCCCGGACAAAATTGTTGAGACAGTTCCAGCTATTTTGTTACTTTCAGTTTGCCCCATACTACCATCTCCTCTAAACAGGAACAACCCCTATTCAAAGTTGCTTTGGTCTAAAAACCAACGTGTATAACTCTCGTGTTATCCTAAACAACATTGGATAACGAGAGGGGGGGATGGGAAACAAGCGGTGGTTTCCGTTTTTTGCAGAGTGACGGGAAAATAGGTATTTTTCTGATGTATCTCTACAGGTTTTGTCCGAGGTTGTTGTTTTAGAGAAGTGACAGCTCACTTTATCGCGTTTCACGTTGTAGTTGGTCAGTTAACAATCCCGACGTTTGGGTTACTCACAGCTGGGTTTTATCTGGGATGAAGGAGGAAAGTAGCTATCCTATCTCGCTTGAAGTTGCTGAACAACAAATTGTGCCTTTCGTTTTCGTTTTGTTAAAAAGAAGGTTTATTTGCGTTTCTTTTTTTTTTTCCTTTTCTGGTTGACTGAAGCTCTCCTCTTTCAACAGGTCCAGTCGGACGTGAAAGCTGTATTAAAAACTTGCACCATTAAAAATGTTGACACCAAACATCTTGAAGAAAGCATTTCCCAGATAAGCAGCATACCAGAAGCTGCGCGATTGTCCTCTCTCCTTCATCTCACTTGTTTGCTGTTTGAGGTAAGTTGTTTTGGTCTTCTACTCAGAATCGGGGTGGGGTGGGGGAGTGGGGGTTGCTCCAGTCTCAAAAAAGGGAAAATTCCAACTTTAGTATTGCGGAACAATTGGATGTCCCTCGATCGTGATCCATTTTTCCCATTTCAATGAGATACTGACCTCTGGGTGGCATACATCAAGATTTAATGCAAAAGCGCTACCTTGGAAGTAACTCGATATGAAGAGGAGTGGGGAAGAGGCGACAAAGCCTCGGGAATACTACCCACCTTCCCCTCCCCAGATACACCCGTCAAGCAGAGCCTCCTTTTGTGTTCTTCTTGATCGAGGAGTAGAAAAGGAAGCTCTGCCTGAATCGCGTCAAACCGTTGAGGTCGCCGCAGGCCATTTTTCTGGACTCATCATCTTGTTTCCTCTCGTCAAACTTTTCGAGTGCAAGCATCGATCTGTTTATGAATAAACTGATGCTCGTAACGGAGTGCACGGCTATTAAGCCTGGGGTGGAAACCATAATTTATCCCAGTAACATATAGCGCATTGCGCATGCCCAACAAAGATCTCACTCGATTCATGCAGAGTCTTTCTTGAGTACGCTAAACTCGAGCAAGCGAAAGAAAGGCGTTGCTAACAGGGTGGGACAGTTGATGCTTCGGAATCGACACCAATGGAGTCACTCCGTTTGTTTTACAACTTTCACAGGAGAAGAAATTCCACTGTGGAACCATCATTGAGAAGTTTGGCATTGTAAATCTTTTGCTTGAGTTACTCGAGGTGTGTCAAAAAGTCATGGTACAAAGCAAGTTAGTGGGATCCACAGCGTCCACCCCAGTGTAAGTGTTCTGTTGTGTGATGCCATCAAAAGTGAAAATCAATACCGTCCATTAGATAGAGTCCAGAATCTGGAGAACGAAAGGGGGAAATAGTTATACAGAGACCCTCCCCAAGTTTCAGGTCGATCGGCAATTTTTGATATGCGAACAAGGGTCGTACAGGTCATGGAAAACCTGTAAAGTCATGGAGTCGCGGAATACTTGAAAAGACCATGGAAAAAAGTCGTGGAAAGTTATGGAATTTGAAGGGCTCAAAAGAGTACGAACCCTTGTGAGGTATTCGGAGAAATGATCTTCACAAATTTATTGAGCTTTGTATGGAGACGCCGTATTGGTGTCCATCCGGATGGGCGACTGGAAACCAACAGAAACATCTGTCACTGAGTTTTGCGACGAAAGCGTGAATTCATCTCTCGAGGAACTCAAATAATATTAAAGAAGTTTTCATTGTCTAATTCTAATTCAAGAACTATGGAGATAAACAGAAGATTGACCTTATCGTGTATAATGAAATTGTCTGTGATGTTACCTTTATTGCAGATGGTTGTCTTCTTTGATACTGTTGTTGGACACTCATGAGAAAATGGCGGTCACTACCAGGAGAAAAATACTTCATGATAAGGTAAATTGCACTAATTTGCACCAGAGTTGGCTTGCGACTTCCTTGATTCTTATTCTGGTTGTCCCCTTTCCTACTTGACCTTATGCATAATATGATGTTGCAGTTTACTGTCTATTTTGTTTGTTTATCACCCAGTGTACTACGCATGCGTGGAAGTGGTTTGATGACCGAAGTGGTCGATGGTACAACTACAACGTCAACAATAACACGACTATCGATGCAGCGTACAGAAGTGGAGAGTCGCGAGTCAGGTATACCTTTTTACAGTCACTTACGGTAGCTACTTAAGTTGGAAGGTCAGGGCCACAGAATAGACAGAGAAGTAGCCTGAGAAAACAGCCCCCCCCCCCCCCCCCCCCCCTATTTTTCCCGCAAAATGGTGTTTAATGAAAGAGCTCCGAAATTCCATACTGATGACGGAGCGTCAAAAATTTCTCACGCGGCACGACCAATCAGAAGCACATCCCATATCTGGGTAGTGACACGTCATCAGTCAGGGGATGGAATTCTGTGATTGTTGCGTCATCAGTATTGAATTACTGCAGTCGTTTCTCAGACGTCATTTCGCGGGAAAACCAGTGGTGGCATCGCCAAGTGTCGGCTGTTTTCTCAGGCAGAGCCGTTAGTCGTCACGCAAGTTTCCTCCGAGGAAATAATTTAATTTCTGAATATTGTATGACACAAGTTTGTGCAAACTGTGCTTCAACATGTAACCTTCACTGAGGGTAATTCGCCTTATTCAATTTATTTCTTTTATCTTCCCATGCACCTCAAACCTAAGTTGTTGCTGAAACGTTTCGTTTGATTCTGTGACTATTAGTCAAGTAATAAAAACTCAACATGTCACGTTGAAGACAATGTTTTGTTTGGGTTAGTTATTGTCGCGGGCTCATAATTCTGGTATCAGTCGATGTTATCAAATGTTTTCCATTTACCTAAGCGTCTGTAACATTTTCTTTTCTCAGGTTCATGGCAGGAAGGCGACGCTATTTGGTGAATTTCTCCACGATGGTTCAGGTGTGGATATTGGGTTTTTACCGATTTTGCAGACTCGAATTTCAGATTTTAGATGATGAGCTTAGGATGAGCAACTTCTACTTTCTCCTAACAATATCAGTGGAGTAGAATTAATGAGAATTAATAGAATGATCACCTTAAGGATGACGGTTCGATCTCATCACATTGTCTCAACTAAATCGATGAGGAAATGACTGTATGTTGATCAGTTTAGGGAATTTGAATGTGGATTATCGAGGCTAAAAGGCCGAATTTAGCTACATTTGTGTCGCAGCTCCTTTAATATCAATAAAATCCCTCTGGTGTCTTGGTAGGTGAACGAGGACTCCGGTAATCGACGCCCCATAATGTTAGAAACCGCTAACTTAAACAGTGACACGGCTAGCAGAAGGGGAGAAGCTAAGAGCTCTACAAGCAGCACGTCTGTTGCTGGTGAGAAAAGAAGCGGAGAGCAAGCAACTTCCCAGTCGGGATCCGAAGATAAAGCTAGCAAGAAAATGAAGAAAGACAGCAGCGACACTTCAGGTAGCATCAGCTTTTTTGTTTAAACCATTGCACGTGTAATATTGAATTGAAAACACAGTCAATTCTCTTTAAGACGGGAACCTTTGTTACTGGCACTTAGAGTCCATCTTAAAGGGATGTCCGTCTTATAGAGTCAAATAAAGGGAGTAAAGTACAACAACAACAACAGTTTATTTCTACTACTGTAAACAGTACAGTACATACAGTAGTGGGACACCCAAAATAACTAAAAAGCTAAACTAGTTGGGTGACCGTAAGTATGATAATTAAAAATGTGACAGTCAGGAAAGAGGCACAACGCCATCTTTGCTGACCAGGCAGGGACCAACTATTAGCTGTCCGTTTTACCCAGGTGTCCTTTAAGAGAGATTCGACTGTAGTGTTTCATTATTTATCATTTTCTCTATTTTATATTATTTCATTATTTTTTTAGGAGTGGCGAAAACCGACAAACCGGAGGAACAAGTTATCCATCGTTTAAATGATGATCAAAAAGCCCTTATAATCAGGTATCAATAATACCTTGCTACAGGCCCGATAACCAGCCTACATTTCTCAAGGCTGTGCTCTAAGGAAAATTGTAGGAAGATCAGTGCTCTGAAGGTGTAAACTTAGGGTGCCCAGCAGTTGATTTCTATGGAAAAAAAACGAGGATTTTCTAATCGCCCAAGAGCAAAGTTAGGCTTCAGAGGCCACCGCGCTCTGCTAGAGAACAGCCCTGTTGCTATATACCAATAGACCATTTCCGAGTTCCAAACGCTTCACTTTCAAAACTAGGCTAAGTGCCCAACCTTTCTTGAGAAATTGAGTTTATTTGCTTGAGAATAAAAAAAAAAAATCATTTTCCTATTAGCATCGCGTCTGCTTCCCATTCTCCGCACGACCTCGCAGCTCCTCTTCTAAAACTTTCCTCGCGCGAGCGATGCCGCCAGCTACTCAGCCTCTTTTTGAAACAGAGGCTCGGGGCAACTCAGAAATTACCTATATGATTTCCGTTTGGAAAACGTTCCATTCTCTTCTGTGGTTCCTCTCCATCAATAGCGGGCTAACTCTGAAGGTAGAAAAAAACCGCTAAAGACGGCGGCAGAAGCAGACTTTAGCCCGTAGCAATCCAGAAAAATGACGTGACATGTAGCTGTTTTGCGTAGTGTTGTGGTTTGCCGTGACGGCCGTGTTATATTTAGCGCAGTGCTGATAGGAACTCTTTGCTGGGTAATAGAAATTAAGTATTCAGAAACTATTATTCTAGACATGAGGTTTCTTTTTACTAACGTACGAGGGAAGAGGTAAAAGAAACATGTGAAATGAATTCCATGTGTCAAGAAACATTCCAGATAATAATAATAATAATAATAATAATAATAATAATAATAATAATGATAATAATAATATAGTATATTAATAAAAACATTCCCGATAGTCTTGATTATCAGCCGATGTTCAGGAAATGAGCCCGCGATTCTCAAACTGGACCGGAGAGAGCGGTAGAAATCGAGCCTTTTGTGACCCGAAACGATTCAGCGATTTTCAGTTCAAGTTTTATTGCTGTCCAGTATTAAATCGTAAGCCTGTGTTATTCTTCGTGATTTTCCTTTTTTTCTGCAGTTGCTGCACAAGTTTTATTGGGATCCCTGTTTCACCAAACGCCTTACAAGCAGTGCTGAAGCTTTGCCTCAGACTCACTCAGGAACATAAGTTCGCTGTTCAGTTTGTAGATCAAGGTGGAGCGAGGGCTCTTCTTTTACTCACGCAAGAGTCTTCATTCGGTGGTTTTGCCATGTTGGCAACACTTCTTGTTAGACACGTGTTAGAAGATGAAGAAAACTTGAGGCATACAATGGAAAAAGTTGTTCGATCGTCAGCCACTAGCAGTGTCAGTAGTAATAATACGGGAGTAAGCGCTAGCTCGCCAGGAGCTAAGGAAATCAATTATGTTCTGAGAGTTCTTGGACCTGCTGCGTGTCGAAATAATGAACTCTTCAAGGAGGTTGCAACAAGCTCGCTTCGTTTAGTGATTACACCTCAATTACGCCGGACGATGATCGAAGGTGGAGACACGAACTTGCCTACAAACCACGCCCAACTTGTCAAGGCTGTGGTTAGTGGTAAGCCTGTGAAACCACCACCTGTTGCCAAGCAGGTTCATGGAGTTGTTCACGATCTGTTGAATGTCCTGTGCACCTCGGATAGCACCTCAAGGACCATGGATAGAGGTATTTTTGTACGCCGCTCAGACAGTCAGATGCTTGGAGAGCTGGGACGTGCTTTAGGTCAAGTCGGTGATTTGATTGCAGGTTTTACTGGGCAGGGTGTGGTTCAAGTACCGGCTTACAATCGACAACTTACTAGTGAGGATGTTGATGTTGAAGAAATGGCCCTTGGTAAGAGTACACCTAGGCTACGTTCACAAGGCCCCGGATGTTTATTTGTTCTGTTCACATGGAACCACCTTAACCGTAATAAAATTTAGACGCCTAGCCGTTCACAATTCCGTGTGAACAGAGCGAAAATAGTGAACGGTCCCTTGTGAACGGAGTGTCTGTTCAAATTTTTCTGTAGGCCGAAAATTCGTCCGGTGCTCTGTGAACGAAGTCCTAATCATTATGTCATTTTTACTTTTTAGTCAGTGAACTAAAACCTGTGGTGCTACGATTCAAATTGAACCTTTTAGGCAGAACGTTTTCATGTGTTTTTATTTCTAGAGATTTGGAAAAATTATGGAAATTTGAATTTTGCAGATTTTTTTCCTTTGGCTACTATTAGTTGTGAAAGAGAAAGTTGAAAAGGTAAAAGAGGGCTTCTAACATATCATTTTTACACAATGCAGACTCGTCCCAGAATAACAGCCAAAGTAGTTCTCAGTTACATGTAGCAATGATAAAGAGCGATGAAAAGAAAGATGACATCTCAAAGGACGAAGAAAACAAAGATTCAACCAAGGACACCAAGACTCCTTCTAAACCTCTTCTACCCAAGTCCGCCATTCTGAAGCTGTTAGCTGAACTGGTTAAGTCTTATGCAGGCGTGTCACAGCTTGTTACAGAGTACAGCCACAATGCTAAATTGTCATCTGCATCAGAGGTTAGTGGCAACTTCTCATTAGGGAACCTAAGTAAAGGCGTTTTTCAGCGACGGAGGTCAAGTGGAAGTGGACTTTTTGCATTCCTGAGCAGTGGTTTTGCCCAAATTTTCAGTTAAATAGTCTTTGCAAGTGTAAAGAAACTAAGCAATATCAATAATTTTTACAGCGTCAAGGCAAATTAAAAGGGAAAAGTCATCACTTTCGGTTGACGTGCTCCTCTCAAAAACGCCTTTGAGCTTAAGCATCCGCGACGACGACGGCAGCGACAACGTCGAAAAACAATTGGTTTTATGACCAAAACAACAGCTCTGCACATGCATCACGCTTTTTAGTGCATTTCTTTGACGTCCAGTGCGCGAACACGACGTGAAACCTTCTAATGCGTGGGACGTGAGCATACTAAAAGATTTTTCTTTCGTTTTTTTTTTTAACATGTATAAAATCGTTAAGAATTCATTTCCAGGAAAAATCGCCTACATTTGACAAATTTAGCGGGTCCAAAAGGACGCGATAAAGTTTGAAAGGATGCAAATTTATTCACTTAGAAACTAAAGATCTCTGATTTGGGGGGGGTGAGGGAAAATCAACATGGAGCTTAAGCGACGACGACGGCAGTGAAAATGTCGCTAAGACGATTAAGACGAGGACTTCTACGAAAACGAGATTTTCTCAATGCCAGGTAGTGTGTGAACCAACGTGATTTTGACAGGAAAAATGCTTATTCTCTTCTGTTTGCTCTACAGTATGATGGCCCAGTCCTCGCCTTTATTCTCGATCATCTTCTCCCATCCGGGTCACCAGGCGACTGTGAGGAGACTCAATCTTACGCGCGCACCTTACTAGCAGCTATAGCCACGTGCCACCAGACCCCGGAAGCCCAACAGACGCTTATAGCTGAGATGAAGGCATCTCTAGGCCGTGCTTTAGCATTACCCGAGTCAACGTCCAAACACTCGAGACTCCAGGCTCTCTTTACCTTAGTTCAGGCCATGATCGAAACTGGCCCGCATACTACGCCGCATGCTGCATCGCAGCCTAACAGCGTTACGAAGCTATTGCTGAAGAAAGGACTTGTAAATGACTTGGCTAGAGTGCCACATAGCTTAGACTTGGCGAGCCCAAATTTTGTGGCAACCATAAACTGTTTGTTGAAGCCACTGGAGAAGCTTTCTGGGGTGGTAAACCAACAAAGCTCCAGTGGTCCACAAACTGGAGCTAGTAAGGAAAGAACAATTGGAGGTGATCAACAGTCCGCTGATTCACAGGGTGTGGCAGGTGATTCTGAGACTCAGCAGAGCTCTTCTGCAGGTATGTGTCAGTAGTAGCTCTTTTGAACCTGATTTCATTTCTGTAGAGTGGAACCTCTCCCTTTACGAATACTATCATAATATTCATACATCTCTTTCTCGGAGGTTTGACTGACTGTATATAGCTGGGATATATATCTTGAAACAGTTTTCAAGTGACAATCGGAACATTCCAGCTTTATGTTTAGCACCCGTCTCGCCTAGTACCAAGAGATGGAGGAGGTATTCGTTTGGATATCGGGGGTACGTTTTGTCGAACCGGTTCCTGTTCATCCGCCTTACTATAACTTGGGTGAAAATTGACGTACCGGTATACCGTAGTTCTAATTAGCCTATTTTCTTTTCCCTTAGCTTGAGAGACACTGAGGCAAAATTATCGTTTATCATACCGGGGTCTTTGTTGTAAAGCGTTTCGTTATATTATAGTTACCCAATATTTAGTCAACTCTCCTAAAACGAGAACCTAGTATTAGTTCTCGTTGCTCGTCACTCTCTGTAAGGCGGAAACCTCTGTTAAGGGGACCTTGTCGGTTACCGTTTTGGAGAATTCGACTGTAAAATAGACTGAGTAAGGTAGGGTCCATAAAGTCGATTACTTGAGCGTTTGTATGCGATTGTTCCTAGGCCAGACAGACGAAGCAGCAGACCAGCAGAGAACAGGAGATAATCAACAGTCTACTGAAAGAACCTCCTCTCAAGGTAAAGAGAAACTTACAAGATACCAATTAAATTGTTTTAATTTAATTCGGGTAATCCAATTAGCGACTCTTACAATGAAAGAAACTGATTCAGAAAATAAAAGACCTTACCTTGGGTGGCCATGGTCATTCTTGACCAACGGTCAGACTTGTTTTATCAAGTGTAGAAGCATAAAACATTATGACATTTCGCACATCTTTTTTACTGCTAAATGAACAAGAAATCAAGAAGGTTTCTCTTTCAAGTAATATATCAAGCATGAGACGCAGTGTTTCATCACCAGATCAAACACCGAGAAGAGAGTTGAAAATACGACGCGCAGCGGAGTATTTTTAACGAATTTCGAGGTGTTTGATCTGGTGATGAAACACTGTGTCGAATGCTTGATATTACTTCTCAAACGAAATGATTTTAGGTGGAGAAATTAAGGATGCAAAAATGAGCAGTTTTTCATCTGGTTTCCAAACACTCATTAAACATTAATTTCCTTTGTATTTTCTTTATGAATTATTAATGAGTTTGAGAAGGAAGTTTACAAAACTAGTAGATGAGATAACTGAAAATGTGAACCATTTCGCGTAGTTTCGTGCCGTTACGGACGGGTGTGATCACCAAATGACGATTGAAAGAGAGGATCAATTTAGGTTCCGGGGGAAACTGCCCACCTGCCCCTCCCCTAAGCCAACGTTATGCGTACTTCTCACTTAGGGCAAAATATTAGCTTCGGGGAGGGGTAGGTGGGTAGTTTCCCAGAAACGTATAATGATGCGAAAAGACACTGAACAATACCCACACCACAAAAGAAAAGCGTACCATCAACAGCTCATCTCGCCCCCAAGTCATTTCGCCCCGGTTACTTAGCCCCTTATTTTAGAACGAGGAATATTATGTTTAATGCGTATTTTTTAATTATTTTTCCACAAATGTAATAATATGATAAGTAAATTAATTATACAACTGGCACACAAACATACACATGAAAACAATTTACCTAAAGTATGGGCGCGTAAAGCAACTGTTACCCCCTACAAAGTCATCTGTAGATTGCTGATGCATTTTTGAAAATTCCACTTTTCTGTCAGCTGCCGCAACTGACGATTCTCAGGCGCCTGGCTCCCAACCAGAGAACGCGGGTGCTGGTGGAGAGTCGTGGGCACTTCCTGAAATCACCGGTAGAGCAATAATACCAATGGCGTCGGAAGAGGAACTGGAAGAACTGCAGGAAATGGTTGATGAGTTGTTGAACTCCGACGGCACTGATGGCCAAGCAACACAAGGTATGCACCCCTTGTAAGGTAATACGGATTTACGTGCCTCTGCATTAGTAGGGGAATACGTTTCCACACATATTTTTGGCCACTTCTCAAGGGTGGTTTTTTAGTGTGTTTTTTTTTTTTTTGTATCTGGCGTGGTACAAGTTCTAGCTTAGAACATATGTTAGTATTTTGCCAGAAGGATATCATTGATTTAACATCTGCATCGGATGACTGACTGACGCATCCTAAATAAAGGTTTTCAAATTGAATATCTCGTGTTAGTGGAGTCAGAATAGAAGTCTTGCGCTAGAAAATTGTGATGTTATCCCAGTTGACATGAGCGATGCAACGGTCGAAAATCACCAAACTCTTTACCGTTGTTAACATATCTCATATCAATAGCCAATAGGCTCTTTGCAGCAAGTAATTGACGTGGTACAAAACCGCCACGCTGGAGAGCAAGTGACGCATTGGGACAAGACAAACAAAGAGAATTAACCATTTTAAATGATATGAGCGCTTTGTCTGTCATGCTCCAGTGCTTCATCTGCTCTCGAGCATGGGAGTTTTGAACCACGTGCATGACTAGCTGCTTTTAATGTGTCACTTGTTTTTATAGATGTTGACAACAGTATCCTAGCGGAACACATGATGACCCGCCGCATGGCTGATGGTCGTGTCATAGAGGAGACGACATATGTTATTGACCCAAACTCCAGCGAAAGTGACAACAACTCCTCGGATGACAACAGCGGAGGTGAGGACGTGGGTGAAGGTTCTGATGAGGACGATGGCGGCGACCACGAAAGAGAAGGTGATGATGAAACCATGGTCATCACTTTTGAAGAATCTGGTGATCATAATGATGATCACGATGAGGAAGACGAAGACGACGACGATGATGATGATGACGACAGTGACGATGATCATGAAGAGGAAATTGACGCGGTCCCAAGACCTGAAGGTTTGTAATTCGGTCATTGCTTGTTGAGTCAGAGGGACTGTTTTAGAGATATGCTGTTTGTAAGATGAATTGTCTAATCGTTCTACAGAAAGCCAGTGCTACTAGAGGAGCGCTCAAGGCATACGGGGAATGATCTCCTAGACGCCCGTGGTGTTTATTTAACCTTAGAGGGGGCGTCAATTAGATCAATTGCGCTATCATTCTGTTACCGCTGACCACCATAAACATACCAGTTTATCTTTATTGGTAACGTAGTTAAATTACATTAACTGCGTAAAATTAAAGCATTCACGAAGAAAGGTACCTGACTTGATTATCATCTAACTTTACGGCCGTTATTGTTATAACAGGGACTTAAAGATCCAACGACGCCGACGGCAACGAGAACGTCAAAAAAACAAAAGGTTTAATAAGCAAAACAACAACTTTGAAGGTGCATCACGCTTTTTTGTACATTTCTTTCCTGTTTTTGCACGACTTCGACGTGAAAATGCCTAATTTGGCGTTTTAAGGAGGACATAAACAAGCAACGACGAAATTTTATTTCTCTTTCTGTGCTTGAATATGGTCCCTTGAAATTTAAGCTTCAGGAGGGTTCGCCACATTTGACAAAGTAATTGGGTAGGAATAATCGCTGTAAGGACTAAAAGAACACAGATTCACTTTTTAAGCGATGTTCTCCCTGCCGTCCGCGTCGTTGGATCTTAAAGTCCCTATTAAACTACAGTCGAACCACGATTAAGCGGCTGCCCTCTACTTAGCGGCCTCGCGAGTTATCGTAGTCCAAGCGGTTAACATCCACTTTCACATGGTTAGTATATCGAAGTAAATATGGCCTTAATTACACGGCCGGTATCGGGTCGTTTCGCCCAAAGTCCATCCGCCCGATGGCAGTTCGCCAAGACTAAGTCGATTCTACCGATGTGCATTTGTCGTTTTTTAAGCCTGAGAAAAAGGTAGTAAGCGTGGAAAGACAGTGACTACACATGTGGAATCCAAGATTAACTAAAATAACATCCCCGAGAGGTAAGTTCACCATGTTGTAGAGTGTTGTATGTCGTTGGACGAATCGACTTAAGTCCTGGCGAACGCCTTCGGGCAAATCCACTTTTGGGCGAAACGACCGCAATTCTCACGGCCAAGCCTCTTGTCCCTTGTCCCCTTCCACGAGTGGCTGCCTTAATCGTTGGAATTTGTTCTGTTTTTAACTTCTGTTCTAATAATGGCACTTGAGGAGTCCTGATAGAGTCGAAAATAAAACAGCAATAACAACAGCAACAGCAGATTTTTGTTACAAGTGTTTGGAATGTGTTATGCAGGTCCTATAGGTGTGCGAGAAGATGGAGTGATGGAAGCTTCTAGTGGAGTTGATGTGATGGAGGAGGAGGAAGATGGAGATGATGATGATGATGATGATGACGATGATAATGATGACGATGAGCGGGATGATGAAGAAGATGAAGGTGGCAGTGACATGGATGAGGATGGTGCGGATATCATCGGAGATGATTCATTACGAATGTACGACGAGGATGATATTTACCTTCCCTTTGATGAAGGATCAGGTTAGTGGTTTGTACGATAGAAATAGAAAATTTAAACAAGACGATTATATAGCCTGCCCATTGATGCAGACTGTAAACACCGCGACCATTTTACCTTTTTGCTTGCGCATTGATGCAGAGCTGCAAATTGAGCACACAAATCAAAATGCCGAATTGGAGAACAATTTAAAAAACGGGGATCAGAAATCGAAAATCAAGAAACAAAATTCAGAAAGCAGAAATCAGTGAATCGGAAATGGTAAAACAGAAGTTAGCAATCGCAGGTCTTAAGAATTAGTAATTAGCAGTGAGAAGTGAATACGGAAACGCGAAATGGAATGTAAAATACCAGAAGTTATTAATTTGAAATCGAATATGGGGAATGGGACAGTAAATCAGACCTTGACTTCATACCTTAATCTTCTGATTATAATCCCCCCCCCGCCCCTTCAGTTTTTAGGCCCATCTACCTGTAACTTAGAAAAAACTATCCGGTTATAAGTTCCCCCCTTCCCTCCCCTCCTGAATGTAAGCCCCCTTCACGACGTTTTGAAGCTTAAATCCATAGCACTTTTATAGAGCTTGTTTTGAAACACCTTTTTCAGTCCGGTTTTAAGCCCTCCCCCCCCTCTAGTTTATAAACCCTTCTAAAACCCCTTACGAAGTTGTATAACTGGAACTTTACGGTAGGTTATAAAACACTCATAATGTTGCTTTGTTTGGTTGTTTATTTGTTTGTTCAGGGCGCCACCATCTTGAGTGGATGTCTGGGCCTCATGGCGGTAGATTTGCTGGCTCATTCATGATGACTGTTTCTCAGGATGACGAGCCAGAGACAATTTCCAGCATGGCGCAGCGCTTGTCCCGTGTGCATGGCCTCCGAGTCACCGGGCCCAGGCACCATGGTAATCAGTCCCAGTCCCTTCATCTGTCACCACCCCAGGGAGTGACGCAGCCTCCGCTACCCGCCGTGGTTCAAAACCTACTGGGACCCGAAAGTTCATCAGATGGCATACAGTTCCCTTCAAGTACGTCACTAGAGTGAAAAATTAATGTGCCCTGACTTCTTTCTACTATCAGGAGAATCTAATAATAGGATTCAGAAATCCAAGTTTCATGCCTAAAATTCTCATGTTGGACTTTTGGGCGAAGAGTCAACTTCTTTAGGAGTATCAGAAAGTTAAGGTCTTGTGTAGTTTCCCTCAGTCCTTGTTAAGGTGGCCCGAACCTATGTTTATGCGTGTTTATTATGTTTGCGCGTTTTCAGCAGGAACGACCAAACCGATTTCAATGATTTTTGGCATCCTTAATAAGGAATGATGGAAATTTAAGAAAATGTTATTTATTACCTTGTAGGTATGAAAACGATTAAGATATCGGCATGCATTTAAAACCGCATTTTTACGAAAAATGTAAATAACTTCGAAATCCTACGACAGATTTTTCCCTAACTTCAGCAAATAAGCCATAGAGTTCTTTAGCTTTATATCTGCAAGTTTGAAGTAAATCGTGACCATACGACTCACTGCACAAAATGCTGGTTAACCTTAAAATGCTACGGTAACACATTTGTGAAAGTTGACGCACAAATAGAGGAAGAGTGTCGACGGACTGTCTCCTTTCTGAAAGGGTATTCTTACCCAAAGCTCTAATGCAAGAAACTGAATAATCAGAAACCTACGTACTTTAGGGGGTATTCTCTTCGAAATCACATTTTCTGACAACTTTGCTAATTTTCATTCTGTAGGTATCACTCACCGCGGAAGACATATCATACAAGATGAAATACAAGTTATAACGAGGAGCTCAGAGGATGGAGTCACTGACGAAATATTTTTTGAGAATTTCTCTGAAAGTACCTCGTCTACTGTACCCTCTGCGTTAACTCGATGGGCAGAGGAAGGGCAGATCCTAGACGCGCAAGGTGTTCACTACTGCGTGGCAGCCGTGAAGCCAGAGATTATTCCAGTGTTGCTGAAGCATCAGGCTGAGGAGATCGCTAAAGGAAGAGAGGAGGAGCAGAAGAAGAAAGCCGAGGCTCAGGCCAAGGCGGCTGCCAGTAAGAAGGAGGAAGGGGAGAGGAAGAAACAAGAAGGCGGTAAGGTTGGTGGTGAGACGGGGACAACTGCAGAAGGGGAGGGTACATCGACAGCGGCGTCTGATGCCCCTCCACCTGTGGAACCTCAGAGTGAAGTGATGCAGGTCGAGGAGCAGCCTGCTGCTGCTGCTGCTGAATCAGAACCTGCGGCTGCAGAGCAAGATGCCACCGGTAATACATCCGCGTCAATCGGCATGAGCATGGATGAACCCATCCTCAGTACTTCTATTCTATCAGCTGATCAAGCCGCCATCGTGAGAACATCTACCCCAGCTGATGACAGTGAAGACCCAATGGCTCCCCCAGCACCCACCTTAACCCCTCCCGCTCATGCCAGCTCAGTCGCTCAGGACATTATAAGTGCTGCCACAGTGGAAGCAGCAGCTAACCAGGGTGGAAGCAATGAAGTTTCTACTCCACAGCCAGCTGCTGATGCCCTGCAGGCGACTCAATCTGAAGCTGCGAGCACGGAACACGAGTCAAGACAACAGGAAGGTGATGGTTCACCCATGGCCCTTGGTGAAGAACGAACTTCTGCCGCAGTAGGAGCTGAGTCTACTCAAGATTCTCTTCCAGCTGGAGATACCGGTACGTACTGGTGCCATTTTTTACGCGGAGAAAGGAGACACTTCTTAAATCCGACGTCAACTATCGTATTTATGTGAACATATGTGACGCGTCCTTTTTAATACCAGAAAGCGTTTTGAGTGCTATTTTTAAATAGCACTCAAAACGCACACGGCGTAACTACAACCCTATTAACAGCACTCCGTAAAATTGAAGTACCTTTAGCCGTGCCTACCCTGTAAACTATTCCGACCTTGGTAAAAGCTGTTAAGTAATGTTTTGTATTGTTGGCTACATGTCTTTTCATGACCAGAATGTAGAATTCCAATACCTTGTGACATGAAATTATTGCTGGCACGTCTTAGTGAGGGAGCTTAGATTAGTTTCGTTTGTTTCCTGTGATGCTCTTTATTGAGAAAAGCGAAAATTTCGCTGTTTGAAAGCAGCTTCAAAGCTTTAAGAGGTTATCGCCTTGTTTTCCCGATGCCATCGTTTGCCACCTACATCTCTTATCTTGCCAAGAACTGTACTTAACAATCGTTTCTGTGCGTTTAACTAGCTGAAGCGTTGCAGCCTCCACCTCCCGCACCATCAGAAGATAACACAGTGGCTGGACCTGTCTCGGACATGGAACAGCCAGGCACTAGTGGCGAGGCCGCAGCCTTAACAATAGATGGCGTTCCCATCCCGGATGGTGTAGATCCGTCCTTTCTGGAAGCTTTACCAGAGGCTATACGCCGTGAAGTTCTGGCTGAGCAGCTGGGATTGCATCCACCCCCACCTTCGCAGCGAAGTGCCACATCAAACGAGAATGAGGGGAGTACAGACTTGAACGTGAGCCCAGAATTTCTGGCTGCCTTGCCTCCTGACGTTCAAGAAGAGGTTTGTCTATTATTTCTCCCTTCTATTTGTATGACTGTTTAAACTGCTGACCCTTTTCCACCTTCACGTGCTGCAATGGTTATATTACAAAACTTGTACTGTAAAGAGCTTAAACAACCACCACGGCGACAGCTACGAAATAGTAACTAAAAAGATGAATTCACCCCGTTTCAAGCCTCAGTTTGTAAATGTAGGCAAATTTCTCTGAAGTTGCGTTCTAGAGGACTTAATCCAAGTTCCGAAGACGAAAAAAAAATATGTCTTGTGTTTACGTAGTAACGTAAAATTTGGAAATTTCTATTCGTAGTTGCGCCGTGTTAGTTTAGAGGTGTACAAAATAGGTTGATTTCGTGCACGTGAAGAGTTGTTGTGTTACTCATTAAGGTGGTGTGTACATGAGAAAACTCGCACCGGCGCGAGTTTCATACCGCGATGACTTTTTGATTTTGTTTCGCGTTTACATGATGACTGGGTCATTTCACATCTCGTTATTTGAAGGTACACTTCATGTTGATAAAATAAACGTGTGATTCAAAATCGCGAACATTACGCATGCGCTACCCGTTCCAGTCTACCGGCAGACCGATTTCACACCGAAACGGGTGGTCGTTTCGTGTTTACATAATACCGTTGCGAAATCTCGCCCCGGTGCGACAACCGGAGAACTCACGCCGGGGCGACTCGCGCCGGCATGACATTTTGTGGTGGTATCATGTCAACAAATGTAGAGCCATGAGAGGGAACCGGAGTGAACTCGCCGCGGCGCGAAAGTCGCCCTGGTGTCATGTAAACACCCCCTAAGTCGGTTTACGGTCACCTCGCGCGAAGTTATGTCGCCCTAAATTTGTAGTCAAGTGACCCGAAATGCTGAGTTGTGTGACTCGAAATCAACATCCCAGCATCCCCTGTTTCGTCTTATTTACTCAGCGAGATATATTACACATGAGCTTAATATATCGCTTGTTTTGTCTCATCGTCGCTTAAAGAACGACGTATGTTACGCATTCATCCCGCTTGTTCCGTCTCATGATAGTTTAAAGAACGAGATTTATCACATACACTCTTTATTTAACAAAAATTAACTTTGTTTCTCTGTGCATTTCACCTGATAAATTCGGGCGAGATAACTTTGGGGCCACTTGACCGGTTTCTAGTCTAGTCTATTGCTTTTTTTGGTATTCTCAATGCGAAAATTAACAAACCCTAGTTCATAATTCCTACATTCCTACATCATTGAGAGTACTTGGCGTTTTTTTTTTTTTTTTTTTTTTTTTTTTCCTGTTATTGTCGCCGTGACTATTTAATGGTCAAGTGTTAAACAAACTGAAACGTTTCTCAAATGTAAGGGAATCCGGATTCAGGGAACCTCGAACTTTCTGCTTGTGGAATCTACAGGAATCTTGGAAAATTTTGTTTGTGGAATCCAGGATCCTGGGTTTTGGAATCCGGAATACAGCGAACAGCAAATTCAATAGTAAGCTCTTCTTGCTTTTGTAACTGACTATTTTCATGCTGAATTGTTTAATGGTAGGTCCTTCAACAACAGCGCATTGAACAGGAAAGAAGACGAAACCAAACAGCAACTCCTGAGCAGGCTGTTGACCCGGGATCTTTCCTACGTAACCTAGCACCTTCCTTGCGGCAAACAGTCTTAGCGGACATAGACGATTCTCTTCTTCCTTTGCTACCAACCGATCTTGCCTCTGAAGCTCAGACTCTTCGGAGAGAGATAGAGGCTAGGCACCATAGACTTCTGCAGGAGCGTTTTTCTTTCGGTGGCGGGGACCGCACTTCAGCTATAACCGCTTTGCTCCGTCACTCTGCATTGTCACGCCACGGCGGAGGATCTCATCTTTCAAGACTTCTTCCCATGGGGGGCGGAGTGAGTGGTAGGGTTGGAGGCTTTTCAAACGGTCCTCCCCCACTCCCTCCTCCCAACCGAAAAGTTATTGGACGTCATTTGCTTGATCACGAGGCACTTGTTTGTCTCTTGGTACTTCTCTTTGTGGAAGAACCTCGGCTTAATACTGGACGTTTGCACAAGGTACTCAGAAACCTGTGCTATCACGAAGAAACTCGCTCTTGGCTAATCAATGCCATGATTGCGATTCTTAGAAGAACTAGCGGGCAACATTCAGATGGATCTTGCCCTGTATCCACTGTGGAGAGTGCCTCGCGCGGCGAGGCTTCGTCTGGTTCTCAGTCAGACAAAACTGAGAGCCCATGTAGGCTTGAGGAATACCTTCAAACCCAAGAACACTCCGAGTCTGATTCAAAATCGTCAAAACAACACTCCTGGCTCTCATTTGGTGTTCGCACTTCTCTAGGGTCCCGGACAAACGTGTTCTGTATAAAGCGACAAGGGAAAGCAGGACTCGAACGCAGTAACTGTGTATCTATACACCCACAAGCGTCGCAGTTCGTCTGTAAACACGTATTGGACGCGTTGTTGTTTCTAGCGAAAAGCTTCCCCGCTAGTTTTACGCCGTTAACCTCGGCCAAAGCACATCCGTCATGCAATAAGGAAGACAATTCATCTACAGAAGTTAAACCAGGTTCTGCCACCATTGCTCAAGATAACACAGACTTTTGGGACCTACTTCTTAGACTCGACACTGCTGGAACGGGAAGAAAAGGAAAAACTGCCGCTAAATCGAGTTCAAGTCAATCGCTTTCATCGCCGACTTCTGAATCACCTACTGAGGAATTACGGGAATTTTCGTCTGCCCCTATCGGGCAACTCTTGGTCGCGCTTGCTCACCCTGTGGTACAGGAAAGTACTTCTGCGACGGACAAGCTTTTGCGTCTGTTGTCAGTAACTTCGGCTGCTCTTCCTGATATGCCGTGCTCAACGAGCAAAGAAACAGTGAGTAGTGAAACTAATTCATCGGGAACTGTTCCTCCTGGGGCAATCGCCGAAATACCTGGCTCACTGTCTGTCACGCCATCTCTGAATGCGGTTACAAATGTTTCTGTCACGTTACCTGAGGAAAGTGTGACAACGCAAAACCCAACGATTCATACGCCGGGCTCCGAGACGGAGTCAGTGGCTTCGTCTTTAATTGTCGAACGGTCATCGGAGGCCGGAGGCGAACCTCATGAAGTGGAATCTTTCGAGGACGGATCTGTGGATGAGCCACTCTCACACCCCAGCGATACTCCGTCTCTTCCGGGAATGGTAGAACCAATGGTGGTTGAAGTGACTCCGTCTGTTGACACCTCGTCGCAGGCTTCAACTGAGAGCAGCTCTTTATTGGCTACAACACCCGCTGTTCCTAAAGATTCCCCTGAAAACAAAACCTCTGTAGTCATGGAAAGTCACCTGCGGCTTGTTGTCAAGGTGCTAACATCTGGGATTTGCTCCGAGGAGGGTCTGGAGGATGCCACTACGTTGCTGCTTCAAATTTCGCGCCTGAACTCGCAAACCAGAGACAGCGTGCTACAACTTCTGCTAGAAGGGGCGCGCAGCATAGGAAGCACCCTTCAAGAGAACATTGCAGTGCTACTCGTAGAACTTATAGAACACAACAGGAATACTCCTCAGAAAGACGAAGTGGAATCCAAGAAAGGTCAGTAGTATTGTGGTTCGAGCCGCCCATATCCCGATTGTTTGTTTTCCTCAATGCTCACGACATGACGATTATTATTTTCTTCTTCATGTTGTTACTGTTAGCAACCCTATCCCTGTCAAAACTTGTACCCTAATAGAACAGTTTCTAACATCCCTTTGACCTTAATCTTAATCATCCTAATGACTAAACCCTGCCTCGTTAGACCGGTATCCGCAATCGATGTGGCCCCAGTTGTTTAAAAGTTAGATAGCGCCATCCACCCGATAAATGACTGTCCAGTGGATAAGTATTAGGGGAACCAATAGTGCTCTACGCTAGTTAGTGATTTATTCAGCTGATAGCGTTATCCACCTTTTGTGCTACTGGGGCCTTTTTGTAACCGTCCGTCCTGGTGACTTGTAGACAGGAATCGAAGTATTTCTTTCTTCGCTTTGCTGCTTGTAGGGGTCCTGTGATACGTTTTCGTGAGAGAAAAGTACCCGACTAGTTCAATCAAACCTTTCGGTCATTCTTTGTAGAAAATGTGTACCATTAGAAGTTTCTGGCATCTTTTGGAAGAAATAGTGGTGGGGGGTAATGCAAACGGTCTACCGCCTTAGTCATGCCTAATGTTATAACATCATTTCGCAGGTAAGCGACCAGCTTCGCTTGTTCTCCCTGCAGCTCCTCGGAGACCAGCGAGGGGTGGACACCAAGCCGGCTGGGCAACCGCGCAGAGTGGTTCTCGAGCGCGGAGACAACAGCAGAACAGACAAGTGCGTTACGATCTTCACTTACCTTCCATGCCAGCTTTGACATGCAAGACTTCCAGTCAGGCGTTACTGCTGAGGGTACTCAAGGTTATATTGCAGCTCAGAGAAGCGGCGCGTAGGTCTGTCACCGGATCCACGGTGTTCAGAGGGAGAGGATCACAAAGAAGACGTGAGTACAACACGTGTTTTAGCACTTAATA
The DNA here is from genome assembly GCA_038088405.1 of Porites divaricata. Lineage (NCBI taxonomy): Eukaryota > Metazoa > Cnidaria > Anthozoa > Scleractinia > Poritidae > Porites > Porites divaricata. The sequence goes on along the minus strand of JBBMOI010000001.1, from coordinate 4,525,238 downwards.
GACACATGACGATCATTTTACTCAGTGACAAACGGTAAAAAAAATGACTTGGTGGTTAATCCTACCATTGTTTCATTACATTACAGTAACGGATGAAAGTTCAGTCATTCAGCGGCTCGTCCAAGGGTCGCGTGGTCTTGGTGCTGTCATCGCGGCGATCGAAAGCGAGGCAGAAGCCATATACGAAGCTTTCACGCACATGCGCTCTCTGCGCTCCGACCACGGAAGAGCTGGTGGTCAGCGGAATGAACCTGGACCTCGCGGTGAAAACAGTCAAGGTGGAAGTAGGCCTGACGGGGGTGGACAGGAGGGGTCAAGTGAGCAGCAAGGTAAGTGCATTTGTGTAATAACGTCGAGTCCTCGGACCAGGAAAGTTCCACGGAGTATTCTACTAAAATATACAGGGACTTACACGGCAGGGGAAAAAAGAAAGTCTGACGCATTGTTTTCAGAAAGCGCCAACCGCCCTCACTTCACCTAAGACCCGAAAAATGTTTCTGCGGAATAATTTTCTACTCACAGCTGCTGCGATTACATGGGGCTTCTTTGAACATCTAGTATGTTTTTTTTTTCTCTGATGGAACATTATCAGAAAGAACTATTCTTTTTTTTCCCTTTTTTTCTTTCTTTTTTTGTGCTTACTGACTTAAAGTCAGTAACACACTATGTAAACGCCTGTGTTAGTCCTTTTGTAAGGTCGTTTCTTTTGTTCTCCTAGCGCACGGCGTTAACGCGCAACCCTCGGAGCAAAAGTTACCGGGTTCGACACCTGCTATCGGCCGTTTTTTTGATCGAGGCATGATGCACAGTCATTCATACGAAAAACAGTCAATTACCTAACAATCAATAAATTCTCCCAACCTGTCTGCTAAGGCACTAACAAGAATGAGTAAGGAGACTTTGCTTGTTCATCCCAGCAGGTGCGTCCACATCGGAAGCCCCTCAAGAACCTGAGCTTCCGCTTCTAAGTGAACAGGTCAACCTGGAGGAATTATGGGACACATTAGGGGAGTGTCTGTCTGAGCTTGGAAGAACTTCTGACAGTCATGCTGTACTGGTACTACAGCCTGCTGTGGAGGCCTTCTTCCTTGTACATGGAACTGAGAAACAGGTACTGGTACTTAAAACAGTAGGACTTTCTCTTGTATGACTGAGTACTCCAAAGTACGTTAAAGCTCAGTTTTCCGCATTCCGCGCAATTGCAAAAACTCTACTGAAGAGGTTTTATTAAACTGTCACGCGAAGGAATTTCGTCCAGAGCCTCCAGAGTTACAACTACCGGTACCCTCTAAATGAATAGTACAATGTGAAAATACTGCTGAAGAGGTTTCATTTGAGTGGTCTTAACTCTCTCACCTCCGAGACGGGCCGACTAAGTGTCCGTCTTGCTTGTTAAAAAAGACTTTACTGATAGTGTGAAGTTGTGTTGTGGATGATGAGATGTGCGAAAGACAGTGATATGATGAAAATTTCGAATATTGTTTTACAGGAAAGTAGTTCGACCCAAAACCAAAGCGAGCAGCAGCGCTCTAATCCCAGATTGTCGTCAGTGAGCTCGGAAATCATGCCTGCATCTCCAGGACCGCTCTCCCCAGGCCCTGTGAGTCCAAGTCGTCACGTGTCAGTCACCTCTGTGACGTCAGACTTGCCGTCAGATACGCTGAAGTTCCTTCGGTTTGCTGGTGAGAAAAGTGTTATATTTTACTCTCAGTTAACCACTGACTTGATTGAGTGATGAATTGATTGATTGTTTGATTGATTGGTATATTGATTGATATATTGATTGATTGATAAAGCTTTGTTGTACAGCTACAAAGGGCGTCGCAAGAATAAGCTGCAGAGCTGAGAAATATGCCCGTGACGTATCGTATGACTATAGATTTTACTCCGTTGCGAATTCAAAGGGCGAAACTTCTGCTACTTCTTTTTTATCATTGTTTCAGAGAAGCACCGTACCGTGTTGAACCAGATCCTTCGCCAGTCCACCGTGCATCTAGCAGACGGACCATTTGCAGTGCTTGTAGATCACACCCGCGTACTCGACTTTGACGTCAAACGCCGATTTTTCCGACAAGAGCTCGAGCGACTTGACGAAGGAATCCGACGAGATGACCTGACCATCCACGTGCGGCGAGAACACGTGTTCGAAGATTCGTTTCGAGAACTTCATCGGCGATCGTCGGAAGAGATGAAATGCAGGCTGTACGTGGTTTTTGAAGGGGAAGAGGGGCAAGACGCCGGAGGATTGCTTAGGGAGTGGTTTGTCATTATGTCTCGAGAAATGTTTAACCCCAACTACGCTTTGTTTACGACATCCCCTGGGGACAGAGTCACCTACCAACCGAATCCAAGCTCCAACTGTAATTCAAATCACTTGAGTTACTTCAAATTTGTTGGCAGGTAAGTGTAACTTATCTTACAATTATAACTTCGACTGCTAAATTGCTGGTTTGCTCGCACCTGACGTTCCCGCAGCCATGTTGGGTGACAAGAACAGAAGTTTTAGTGAAGATATGATCTTCATAGTGGTAATTACAATTTGAAGCAATTTCAAATTAACGCGAAAAAAAATTTCAGTACTTCAACGGGATTCGAACCCATGGCCCCTGCGTTAGCGGTACAGCGCTTTACCAACTGAGCCGTGAAGACCCACGCATTGAGAGCAGGCCAATTTGTTGACTTCATCTTTAATAACCCGTGAACAGAATGAAATGTGGAATGAAAATGAACAGAACAGAAGTGTTCCTCTTTGCTGAAAGCAAATTCAGCGAAAAAGTGGTTTTTGTTTTATCAACCAACGTGGCTGCCTTGTAGACGAATGAAAACCGTACCAGTCGCGTGAGAGAAAACTGAAGTAGGCGTAACCGAGACAAAATTGATGTAAAGGTAACCGACGAGCGACAACCATATCGTTCCCCTGAGACAAGTATTATCTTGTTTTTTCCAGGATTGTGGCGAAAGCAATTTACGACAACAAGCTTCTAGATTGCTTCTTCACCCGTTCCTTTTACAAGCACATTCTTGGTAAGCCTGTACACTTCACGGATCTGGAGTCGTTCGACTACTCGTTTTATCAGGGCCTACAGTACTTACTGGACCATGATCTGAGTGATATTGGGATGGAACTCACCTTTAGCACGGAGGTAATAGGCCATGCAAACTTGTCCTGCCGCCGTGTTGTTCTTTATCGGGGCTGTATCAGGGCGCTCTAGTTCATTTTGTTAATAATGCCAGCATCGCATCTTTATTCGCTATGGAACCTCTGAAATAACTTCCTAGTGAACAAATCACATTTTCTTGTCAAACAAATGTCTCCCAGCTATTATATCAAACGATACAAACACAGTATCGGAACCAGACCTTGAGATGGGGGGTGGGCGGTCATCCAGACCCTTAGATAACGGGCGGGGCCGGACTCAAAATAAATTTTTTGGACCCTTCGGGCCTCAGTTTGGTCGAAAAATAGGGGGGGCCGGACCCCCCCCCCCCCCCCCCCCCCGGGTCCCTCCCCTGGATCCGCCACTGCAAACAAGAAAATTGAACTTTGAAAAAGTACTAGGCTAACAAGTTTTCAAAAACTGTTATGGCAATCCGTGTCAATCTTCTTCAAGTTTGTCTATCTGTGCCTTCTTTTGTATTTGCTGTGTTTTTTCATACCTTCTTTTCATGTTTTGAGCAGTTTTTTTTTTGTTTCGCTCAGGTTGGTGCTGGTTCCCTTTGTTGAATTTTGATAAATTTCGCTACACAGCTCCTTTAACCCTTTAAGCCCCAAGATCCACATACAAATTCTCCAGACTGATCTCCATACATTTCTTTTAAGAATAGTTGAGAGAATTTGGTTCAAGATCGAAGCATTCTCATAACCTTTACTCCTGATGATCTGCTGAGGTTGTCAGGAGTAAATTGATGTTGATCACTCTTTACACCTGAGGGGTTAAGGGTTTACAGGTCCGTTTAATACGCGTTGTAACATTCTGTAGGGTATAAGGGTTTAGGTATTTAGGGACTTCAAAACTAGGAAGACGAAGAAGAGCGACATAGGCAACTCGAAGCTCACATTTAAAAAAAAAGTCCGCGCATGCTAACATCTGGACATGTATAAAAGGAGAACGAGTGAAATACACGTTATATAAGATCAGTGGTAACGTCACTCTCGTAACCAGACCTAAATTAAGTTATGTTTAGCTGTCACTTTATGGGAAGACAGACAAGAGAAATCGATGATTGTAAGGTGAACCCTATGGAATTATAGGGTTAAAACAGTGTTTTTTAGGTTGAATTATGTCAAGGCGATATTGACACTTAAGTAATACACTAATCTTTAAGCGTAAGTATGGGATGACTTACCTTCCTCTTATTCTAAGTACCATTATAACTGAAGTTTTTCTCCCGTTTTTAATCCAAATAATGTTACATTTAACGTTAGGTCTAAGTAACAAGATGACTTTATTCATAGCTTTTCTTCCTCCTTTGATCCTCCAACCTGTCCACTGATTGGTTCGAACTTGAACTGTTTCCTTAGGTGCAAGAGTTTGGCTTATCAGAAATCCGCGATCTGAAACCCACTGGTCGAAACATTCCTGTCACGGAGGAGAACAAGAAAGAGTACGTGAAACTAGTGTGTCAGATGAAAATGACAGGGGCCATAAGAAAACAGATCGATTCTTTTCTGGAAGGATTCTACGAGATCATTCCCAAGCGACTGATATCAATCTTTGATGAGCAAGAGTTGGAGCTACTCATATCTGGGTTGCCGAATATTGACTTGGATGACTTGAAAGCTAACACAGAGTACCACAAATACACCGAGAGTTCGCTACAGGTCAGTCCTAGGTTATTTGAACGGAGAAAATCCTATGTGTAAAGAAAAATAACTACGTTCTAAGCCATTCTACAAAGTCAGCAGTGGTTTTATGTTTTTTATTGACGTCTCTTCTACAAAATCCATATGCTGACACTAATACTTTTTACATAGTTAAAGCGAAAACGTGAAAAACGTGAGCCACTCTGAACAGTTTTGGTTGCCATTTCTTTGTTTTGGCCTCGGTTCGCTGATCATCGTTTCAAATAAAGCGCTCGGAGTGCGTCCCGGATATGTCGCGTCATTCTGGGCGATGCTCATCTACGGTTGGTGAAAATCCATTGACACTGTTGAAAGGAGTGCCTTAAAACCAGCAAACTTGCCAAGTTATAAGGTGATGCGTTATAACGTGATACGTTAAAAGCGTGCGCAAAGTCGCGAAATTTTACAGACGTTTGTATTGTGGGTGGCGCGAACTTTCCTCCCACTATATAAACGTCTGTAAAATTAGACGTCTTTGCGGATCAATTTCATCACTAGTTTTAAACCACTCACGTTAAAACTTGCATCTTTACTAAGACTAAGGCGTTTTTCAGCCGAGTGGACGGATTTTCGCCCAGTCAAGAGTAAAAAACCATTGAAGGGTCAATTTGACTAACCTAAATTTCTGGATTTCATTACATCTCATCACCATGTATGGAAAACATTTATTATCATTAATCTTAAGTTGCTATGCTCAATCTGGTGGCGTAAACGTTCGTCTCATTTTTTTTTTTTTTTTTTTAATAATAGATTCAATGGTTCTGGAGAGCCCTGAGATCCTTCGACCAGGCAGATCGTGCTAAATTCCTTCAGTTCGTCACCGGTACAAGCAAGGTCCCGTTACAAGGATTCGCCGCCCTAGAGGGCATGAATGGATTCCAGAAGTTCCAAATCCACCGTGACGATCGGTCCACGGACAGGTTACCCTCAGCACACACATGGTAAGTTTGAACCATTTGATTCTTAATAGTGGTTGCTATTTCATTTGTAATGTCACATTCTTAGTCAACCCTGTCTAAGACGGCAAGATATGGACCTGGTCATTCTTTCAGGGCTATGTCTTCTCTTCCAAGAGCCAAAGAAAACCCCTTTGGAACGGCAGAGACCAAGTTTAGGTGACGCTTTAGAGAAGTGTCTCTCAAATAGACTTTATCAGTCGAATAACAACGGAACGATCTCAGATAATGTTAGTTCTGACTGCTGATTGGACAAAATAACGCGGGAGTCACGCCATACACTGAATTTACGTCACTTGTGGCGAAACAAGTTTGCCTTGGGCTGGTAAAACGCGCAACATGTACAGATTTTGTGGCAGTTTGATTCGAGGGTGATTAAACGCACAACATCGCTATTCGACTAGTTTTGCGGCAATGTCTTAAAACAAGTTGCGCGTTTTTGTTGCCCGTTTTATTTTTTCTTAATAGATCTCTGCGTCACACCTTCGCTCCATTTTGTTCAATTTTATCTTTTGTCTCTCTTTGCGTTTTATAGTTTCAACCAACTTGATCTACCTGCGTATGAGACCTACGACAAACTACGGTCCATGTTGAACAAAGCTGTGGACGAGTGTCCGGAAGGCTTTGGTTTGGCGTGAAACACGCAAGGTTCATCTACTGGAACCATGAAACTTTCAGGACCAGGACGTTTATTTGGAAACTTGAACAAATTCCTCTGTTGACAAAATGCCGTGAGATTCAGAGGCATTTTATTCGTGACCTGGCCACGTAAAAAATGAAGACAAGACTTTAAGCTCCTAGTATGTTACAAAGTGCGAATCGAGTAATTTTCTAATCGTTGTTCAATCGTAAACGACGTGCTGTTTGAAGCACCTCAGTTTTGTTAAGCACTTTGTTGGAACTGTTCGGATTTTGTGCTTTGACTAAGAACATGCACTGTACCGTCTCCTGGACTAGAAAGGTGATGACAGTCAATATGTTAAGTTATGTCTGGAAGAAATAGAACTAGACCGTACTCTCAGATGCCAGTTGGATAACTGTTGTTGTTCTTACTGGTTAGTTTGGACGGTTAGTTCACTAATGCCGATCGTGTGAAAAAACTAGCGTTTAGAGAATCATGTCCGGTTACTTTAGAAATTAAGAGGGCCACAGCAAAACTATTTGTGGTGAATAAGCTCTATTCGTTGGAGTCACATGCATTGCTAAGGCAGTAAGATTAGCATTTCATTGGGCAACAGTTTCTACGCTAAGCAACCGCTATCTTCATGCAGTAACTTTTCTCCTGTAAAATGCGAGGAAATGGGAGAAAATGCCGCTTCTTACAAACGAGACGAGGATTTTTGTCTTCTCTTGGAATATAAGAGGATGCCTTGATCAGTTGCCTTAATAGGATTGTGTGACGACAGAAGTCTTGGTGTGACACGCAGTGATTCAGTATTGTACGGTTATGATCTTGATATTTTTCAGCCATAAGAAGCGCCTCGCCGTGCTGAATTAGAGCAGATTTTGAAACAATAAATAGCTTCTATTTCTGAGTTTGTGTTGTGCATAATTGGTTTATTTTCACTATCACTACCTCCATCATCACCATTGGCTATCCTGCGCTTCTTTCTGAGGGTTCCCAATAGGGTTTTTAAATCCCGTGACCCCGACCCACAATTTCGGGTAATCCCGAGGGTTATTTTTGGCATCCCACCTCCCCCGCATACTTTCAATCCCGAAGCTAGTTCCGATTTCGCTTTAGAAACCCGAATCCCAAGCCTCAAATGAGGGAAATCCCGCATACCGAAAAACTTATTGGAAACCCTCCTTTCTCGCGTTATTTGTTCTTTTCAATCTTTCTTTCTTATTTGGTTTCCTGAAAATGTCGCGTCTCCGGGGTCATTTCAAGGGACGGGACTGGAAGCGGTACCGGAAAAAGGCAAAGCATTTAGAAAACATGAATTCAATAACTACAGTGATTCGTGCGAAAAGTCAAGAATCCAGCGAAAAAGAGAGCCAGCTTTTTTAATAGAGTCGGATCTAGCGTGTTAATTTTACACAATCTGCATAGTCCTCGCTCGTTACTATGAATTGCTTGACTACTGAGAAGTCTAAGTGTGAACGGGTGCTGAATGTAATCTCAGTTTTGATCTCAGAACTCATCTCATACCGATTCCACTGGAGCGATCTCGGTCTGAACAGGGCCTCATAAGTCTCGCCTTCTTCATGGACTCTTCACGTTCGCCTAAATGATGCCCGATGCAGGCTATCATTTTTCGATATTCAAGGCTTGTTTGCATGCATACAATCACCACGATCATTGCAATCGCTATAATTACTCTTAAAAAGGCTTTCCGGAGAACTTCATTCTCGTGGAAACCACATTGACATTTAGTACAGTAATGGTGAAAAATTGTTTCGGTCAAGCGAGCTTATAGAAACCTTCATCTGAATTAAAAAGATTGTCCCCTGTTTATCCTTTGGATACCATGTCAGTTGAACAACCCCTGAAACTTAATTAAAGAAAATGAAAGTAGAAACAAATTTTGCACCTTTCAATTTCATTTCTGTCTGAAACAAATGCGAGACCATATTGGCTTTTGTACATTTGTTAAATATGCCTGGTCTTGAGAATATTAATCGATATGGTTTACAAAGGTCTCCTTGATTGCCAAATCGCATGATTACAGAAATTTTTGAAGAAATCCCAAAATTGTTTTGTTCCTCGTTAGAAATGGCATACTATATTGAAGTTCGATCGGTCCAGACCGAGCTTATTTAATTTACATACAAATTGCCTTGCACCACTACATGCGCGCAACACCTATTTCCTTTCTTTTCTTGTGTTATTTTTTACACCTGTGAAAGAAACAAACCACTGTCTGATCTTAGTTAAATTTCCTATGTCGTTTCCTTTTTGATACATTTAAAGAAAAATGGGAAACGAAAATGACATCATACTACGATCATTTGGAGGGCACTACTAATGTCTTAGACGAGATTTTTCAGTCACCTGCGACTGACAGTTAAATAGATCGGATGAATTATTGATTACCTTCAAACGGTTTTCCATGGAAACCATTTAGCTGCAGATGTTTATCTGACGAAATAAATGAAATGGCGGCTCGCAATGGCCAAACATCAGCCCTTCTTGCTCCCAGACGAGAATCTAGGTTTGATAGCGTACAACGATCTGTTATCGACACACGAAGAAGGATCGATCAAAGTATGGAACACAGAAAAGAAGGGGTGATCGCTTTACCGCCTGTTCGAGGTAAGCAGGCCAAATTTATTATGTTTTATTTGAGCTTTAGAAGCCAGCAAATATAAGTAAACGCTAATTTTCCTTTACCCCATTTTTGCGGTTTTGTGGTTTTTCCGACAATTTTTATCCAAAGAAGACCAGTATTTTGTTTTTCTCGCAGGTATATTTCTTCCTGATTCAGACAATTCAATCGGGTTACATTATTACTTTTTCTTTCTCATCTTCCTAACATCACACACTGCCATTAAAAGCGATGTTTTACGGCTTAGCTGATTCCTGAAAAATTCATTAACACGTCTTCGATGGGTCAGTCAAATCGAAAGTACTAGCCACCAGACATATTCAAGGGTCTCGAACTGGGTCGAAATATTACATGAAGACAGTAACGCGTCTATGAAGGCAGTAAAAAAGATTTGTTATGAATTGTGCATATCGATCGAATGTATCGCAAAAGTTGTAAATATAACGCAAACCTGATCACCACTTTAAAAAAGTTACCGCTTTACTAATGGCAATTTAGAAAGTCGGTGCTTTTCTCCCAGTTTAGACACGTAAGGTATATTTTCCTTTGTTGTTAACGGTCATTAGTATAAATGATCAGTTAAAACAGGTTAAACGAAAAGCCCAGCCTGTTTTAGGTTTGAAAAATTTAGGGAGGTTTTTTAACATGAAAACATGGTTTTCTCGATGTTTGAGATTTAAAAATAACGAGCAGTCGCCAAATCAATTATGGAAACCGCTAAGATTAATGAAAACAGGTCGGATGAAACCATGCTGGTAAGTCATTCTTAATCTGAAAATTACATGTAATTTGCCTTTTCAAGTCACAGAGCTGCTTTGTAAGGAAATCGTTAATAATTTCTTCGCATATTTTCCTGAAATTAATTTTTTAGAATAAAGAAATATATATTTGACGCTTTTGAAATATTTCGCTTTGTTTGAAAAAGAAAAACGAAGTCAATGTAATTTCATGGTGGCCTAGCAGCAGGGATTAATGGAATAATCTTTTGATAAATTGTAGACACTGTTGCCATTTAGTTAATTAAAATGAAGTCAGTTGATGTGTTCCCTTAAAATGTCATGACAGGTGAAAGTTAAATAGCTACCATGATGGGAAGGTTAATTACCCTGGAGATACTGACTGGGGGAACGGCGTAAAGCGCCATCATGCAGACATTTATTAATTCTAACGTGATAGTAAGATACTTCTATACACTTGTCAGGCCCTTTTGACAACACTTCCATCGTGGAGAGGTAATAGGCCATTTTCGAGTTCCAGAAACTCTCTCTTTTACAACTAAGCTAAGTTCAATACCGTAAAATTCCTGAAATAAGCCCAGAGGCTTAAATTTTTCATAGGCCCTTTTTGAGGGGCTTATTTTTTGGAAGAGCCTATATTCGGAGGGGCTTATGTACGAAGAGAAATTTGCGTTCAAAAATCGATTGGGCTAGCCTTATTCTTGGTGGGAAATTTACCGTTTTTGCTTTGTTTTACTTTGTATTTGAGGGCAATTTCCAAGTACAAGCCCCCAGGGGGCTTATATTTGGAGGAGCGATTTAACGGAGGGTTTTTCGCGTTACGAGTTTGGGGGCTTATATTTGGAGGGGCTTATGCATGGAGGGGCTTATTTTCGGAATTTTACGGTACCTTTCTTGTGAAAATGAGCTTTAATTTGCATGAGAATCGCATAATTGAATAAAAACTCGTATTCTGATTGGTTAACGAAGCGAGGTATTTAGCGTGGAATAGCGAGTTGAAAACGAGGCTAAGTGATATTGCTTCGCATCTACGTAACAACTATCGTCAAATTCTAACAAAAGGTTTTCTACGATGTCATTTTACAATGTTTTCAAAACCATTGTCACCTTTTGAAGAGTTAAAAACAAACAAAAGCATTTTTTAAAGTGAGCCTGAGATTCTTCCTTGTTTTGAACTGAACTACAAATTCTTGGAGAGGCATAAAAAACCTCTTTCGCTCGCGACTTCGAGAAGCAAGAAAATCCTGTGAACATGGTCCAGAAAATGGCAAGACAAAGCTCAACCAAACAAAACGGAGAAGCGACAACGGAGGAAGTGCCAGGGTCGATTGTCACATATACAGAAGAAGAAATAAATACCTTCGAAGACGACATGGCCTCTGAAAACACGAAAAAGAGTACTCCGCTTGCAGTGGTCCTGAATCGTGGTACTTAGAAAAGTATAAATTAAACAGAGCTGAACTTGAACAGCATTTCAAAAACATTCAAGGTACTTACTTTATATCAATCGCGACGTTAAACTTTCAGTGCTTTCCCTTGGACACTTCATTTCTTTCAGTTTTGCCACCGAAAAGGTAAAAGGTGTAAATTATTTTCCTTCTAGAGCAAATGACCAATTTGAAAAGAAGTTGTTATAGATAAGCGGCTTGTAAATTCAGTGAAATACCGCTATTGATCCTTACGATTAGTGTGAAGCTTGTTTACATTTAAGAAAGTTTGAAAACAAATGTAAAAACCACGGTAAAAACAATCCGATCACCATCTTGTATATGCTGTAGTCAATTTGCGGAGACAAAAATCATGTCCAGTGTTTAAAGAAGTGACAGATTTTAAGAACCTTGATTGTGACAAACTCAGACTTGATCTCAGCACCGCACCCTGGAATGTCTGTGAGATATTTGATGAAGTAGATGATGTTGCTTGGGCATGGGAGTATTTATATAAGGACGTTATGTCTGATCATCTGAAAACTAGAAAAGTAAAAGTACGCACTAATGGTTTGAAGTGGATGAATGGCAGCATCAGGAAGGAGATGAATAAAAGATATGCCCTGCTAAGAAGAGCTCAAAGTAACCCAAGTGATCCTGATGCTTGGAAACAGTATCGACAACAACGAAATCATGTGACTAAGATCATGAGAGAAGCAGAAGCAGAGTATTGGAAAGATAAGTTTGAAAATGCAAACAGCTCGAGCGATTTCTGGAGGGTGGTATGTGAAATGCAAGGCAAATCAAAGGGTAGTGTGGGTGCATTCAAAAATGAGGATGGAAACATCATAACAAATGCTAAAGACAAGGCTGAAAGCTTAAACCATTTCTTCTCTAAAGCTGGTGAAAGTCTCGCAAATGACCTCGTATTGGATAACAGTGTAATGAATATCACCATATTTACCAAGTCACTCCTACTGCTGAGCCATTACAACTAAATGCTCACAAGATCAAAAGAGTTATTGAAAAACGAGTGAAGCCTGAAAAAGGGTGCGGCCCCGACGGCATTGCTGCAAGGGGACTCAGACTAGGGGGTGACGCTGTGGCTGTGGGTTTATCCTGTGTCTTGGGAGAAAGTTTAAAAACTTCAAAGTTTCCTTCCCAATGGAAAATGAGCAAAGTCAAAGCTTTCCCAAAAAAGGGAAACAGTTCCGAAAGAGGCGATTTCAGACCTATTTCCCTGCTGAGTATTCCGAGTAAAATGTACGAGTGTATCATAGGGGATTCCATTGAATGTCACTTTATAAACAAAGGACTGTCCAGCAAAAACCAGTGGGGTTTCAAGCCAAATAGATCTACAGAACAACTAATGCTGCACCTGACTGAAGTATGGAGACAAGAGCTGGATAGAAATAGAATTGTGGGAGTTTTGTTTATCGACTTTAAAAAGGCATTTGATTCCATTTGTCATAAAACAATGGCTCTCAAACTCCAAGCCTGTGGAATTTCAAGAAATATGTATAATCTGATTGTTGATTACTTATCTGGGAGAAAGCAGTTTGTCGAGATTGAGGGTCAAAGATCAAGTGAACAAGAAGTCAAATTCGGTGTACCCCAGGGCTCAGTTCTTGGGCCTAGGCTTTTTAATATTTATGTCAATGATCTTCCACTGGTACCTAGCTGTGGTAAGATGGAAATGTTTGCCGACGACACAACTTTATATTGTATTGGCGATTCCATGGATGACGTCTGTTCCAAGATCCAGGTCTCTATAACTGAAATAGCTAAGTGGTTTAATAGGAACATCTTAACAGTTCATCCCAACAAATCCGAGATTTTGTTTCTTACCCGTAAAGATTTCATTGGTCCTTTAAAACCAATTAAGCTGGGTGATCATGAAATTAGTTTTGTTAACAAGTCGCACTGTCTTGGGTTTACGATTGATAATAAGTTAAGCTGAGAATACCATATAAACGATCTTGCATCATCTATGTCTAAGAAAGTGAAGCAATTACGTAGGTTTAAAAGCCTTCCTTCCCAAATTTTGGAACAAATTTACTTTAAGGGTATTTTTCCGAGTGTGACCTATGGAATAAGTGTATGGAGAAATTGCAGTGAAGCTAAACTAGGCAGTCTAGAGAAAATACATCTTATATAAGATTAGTGCGGCCAAACTCATTTTCAAACAACGGATATCACCCTCTTGGAAATCAATCAGTTATCTCTACAAGAAGAGGCTGCTCTGTCTGACACATAAAGCTTACTGTGGGCTGTGCCCTGATCAAGTTGCAACAATCATAAAGAAAAGTCCAATTTTACGTAATATGAGAGACAACTTTAAACTTACTCTGGACAGACCGAACTGTAATGTTGGAAAACTGTCGTTCAAACACAGATCTGCAATGGCTTGAAACTCTTTACCACAATCAGTTAAATCCATAGAAGACCACAATAGTTTTAAAAACAAACTTCGTTATCTTTCTACATTTATTGACAAAATTTCTTTCAATCAATCGGCAATAATTTACAATAAGGATTTAACAAATTATGTATATTTTTAGGAATTTTAAATTGTATCCTTAATCATGTTTTACTAGGCTTATTAGGTTTAATTATTAGGTAAACTTAGGTAAGGTAAACTTAATTAACCGCAGGTCCACATCAGCTTTATGCTGCCTTATTTCGACCTGCGTAAACAAATAAATGATGTATGTATGTATGTATGTATGTATGTATGTATGTATGTATGTATGTATGTAAGCACAAGGTACAAAAAAAGTTGTGACGTGTACTACTGACCTTGCTTCTTATTCGCTAACGCAATGACAGTTCTGACAGTTGACTTTGAAATGGCTTTCTGGAGCGCGCGCTCAGGATAAAGGCCACTTGCACTAAGAGGTCACGTGACCAATGCCTCCTTTGAACAATGAGTTAGAATCTTGCTGATGCCAAAAATCGGCAGAGCAAATAAGAGTTATCTTACACTCGAAATTTGAGAGGAAACGCATTTAAGGGGGTTATTTTATGGCTCTCTGATTTTTCAGCAAAGTAGTATGATTTTTATTGGCCGCCATGTTAGAGGGCATACTCTTGCCCTCCAACATGGCAGTCAAAACTACTTTTTGCTTATATCTTGTTAAACGTTTGATAGTTACCCTCAGATGTGCTGTAAACGTTACCACATCATGTTTTCAACATCTCATGTGGGGACACAGATCGCCTGGGCCGAGTTGTTCAAAGCTGGGTTAAGATAACCCGGGGTTAGTGCGAGATTTGAATTCAGATTTGAAAGCTCAAAAAGCATTTCAGTTTTAATTATTTTTGTCTACAAGTCGATGATTGGAAGCTCTAAAAAGAACAGAGAAAATTGTCCGAGAAAATCTTTTTGAACATAAGAAAAAGAAACCGGGGTTAAATTTAACCCCGGGTTAAGCGCTAATCAGCCTTCGAACAACTGAGCCCTGAACTGTAAGTATCCTGGAGAGTCCCATACAATTTACTGTAACGACGTTACAGTAAATTGTATGGGACTCTCCAGGATACTTACAGTTCAGGCGATTTGTGTCCCCTCATGCCTTGAAGTTGAAGTGCAAAATTTGCGTTCAGAAAGGGGTAATTCATAATTTTAAAAATCACATTTTGGTCACGTGACCAGATACAAACTTACTCATTTTAAGAAAATGGTGCGGGTTTGAAAAACCAAATCACTATTATTTTGTTTAAGATATGACCCACTAACTGATTTTCGAAGGTAAAATCTTATAACCTTCACTTTCATAAAAACGATGTCACATTACCTCTTAGTGCAAATGGCCTATTGTCTTTTGTTTTTCTGATTTTATTCAATTATGCGATTCAAGGAAAATCCGTTACCTGATTCGTTAATTCCACGTTAAATTGCACTTGAAGACCGATATCACACTCAGATATCGGTTTTCGCGTGCAATTTAACGTGAAATTCCCTCTTCAGGTAATGAATTTTCCTATAGAATGTAAAGCCATTTTCATATCAATAGCTTCGCACTTAGCCTCGCTTAAAAACAGAGACTTGGGGCAACTCGGAAATGGCTCATTCCCACGTTCTTCCGGTTCATTAGTATAACTGGCACAACGTCTGAACGCCGAGACTTCAAAGACTACTTTGCTTCAAATTTTTCATGTTTATAAGGAATTTCAAGGTTCCGGATTTGCTGAACAACAGCCAGCATTGTGTATCTAACACCTTTTTTTCGGAAATCAAGCTAAGAGAAGTCAGTTCTGATGTTCTTTATTTGTTTATTTGTTTTTGTTCTTGTTTTGTTTGTTTGTCTGTTTTCTAGAGCAAAAAAGGGGGAAGCGGAAGCTTCATTTGCTTAAGAACGCTTTCTAGGTAGCGATTATCATATGAACATGAAAATATTGACTGAATATGAAATTAATGGTATTTTGTTTTAACGACACCAGCAACAGGAAATCCCCATCACCAACAGGAAAACAAACAATTGAGCCCACTGAGTAAATGGCAGATCCAGCGGTGTTCCTCTCCAAGCGCAGGATTTTGCCAGGAAGAGTTAGTGAACGACTGGTTAGAAAGGAATCACATCCGGGTAGTTCAACGGCTTCCAAAAATGGATCCAACAGTGCTGGTAGGACTTCAATAGGCCAATTCCGATTTCCAAAAACCCTCACTTTCAAATTGAGGCCAAGTGCACAACCTTTCTTATGAAAATGAGCTTTATTTGCATGAGAATGAAAAATCATTTCCATATCAAAGGCTGAGCACTTAACCTCGTTTTTATACAGAGCGCGGGAGAAATCGGGAACGGCCTATTGTTTACTTGCCACTTAAGAAATGAGAGGAAACTGGACCGACTTAATTTTCACGGAGACTTCTGGGACTTCAAAGCCAATAACATCACGGCTTAACTGCATGACAGGCGACCAATAACATCGCGACTTAATTGACCAATCAAGTCAATAACCAGAGTTCAATACCATCAACTGACATGATACAACTCACTTTGACTCTGAAGATGGCTACCGCAGGGGTTGTCGAGGCGTCAGTCACCGTAAACAACAGTCCTATTCAGGACTACGATCAGCCGGACGATCATGCTTCACCTACTTATTACATGACTCCTGGGTTAAAATCTTTCACACTTCTGGGACCGTTACCAGGGACAGGGAAAACAAATTCGCCGCAATATCTGAATGGGCGTCCCCAATAACAATCCCAGAAACAATTACGGGACGCATTTGGCTCCAGTCCCTTCTCATTTCTAAAGTAGCAAATTTGCGTCATTCCAACTTTAAAAAACATTTGCTTCATTCAATTTTATCTCGACCTCATTAAAAATGGTGAAAAACCACTAAATCGGGACAGTTTCTTGGGGCTGAAAGTTCATTAAAATTTTCAGTCTTTTTTCCTTTGTGTGCTCGGAACCGTCAATCTTTATTGTCTATAGAAAACTAATGAGACAATCTGTTATCATAAAATAAAATTTTCAATGATAACAATATTAAACTACTTACTAACGGACACAACAACTTCCAACATTGTTGCGTCCGTTTTGTAGTGGTGTGCAAACAGATGCAATAGCTCCCAACAACATGCAACAGAGTTTGCCAACGGACGCAACATCTAATATCCAACAATGTTGCGTCCGTTTGTCCCACATATTTCATGTTACTCAATCAAATATCTCTTTCTAATGATTTCTGTTTGTCCGTCTGCTTTTTACCAAACAGACCAGTCGTGGCACGGATGTTTCAAAGTATTTCAGCTTCATCCATCCTCCACCATTTAGCATAAAGGTTCTCTCCCCGGAAGACAAAAGATCAAGAGAGAACACGGAGAGAAGGGTATGTTGTGACAAAGGATGGAGATTTTCTGGCTTATAGTTGCAATAGTAGTATGGAATTGTCTGGAATAGGGTAGGGGGTTTGGAAGCTCTGCCCAAAAGATCGTAGCAAAATGCCGTTTAAGAAGGTCTGGTTTCAGCAATTTTGTGGTTGTGCCTCAGATTGGGTCGGAATTGCATCAAATTACACCATGGGGAAGTCAGTTTTAGGTTACCTGGCGATAGCAACAGTATTCGTAACAGCCAATGAAAGAAGTGATAGCGTCTCCAAAACATTCCCATAGTGCAATTCCACATAACACCGACCGAGTCTCATGCTCAACCTGAAAATGGCCAATAAGCTAGTGGTTCCCAGGTTCCCGCGGTATAAAGCGATCTAACATCATAAAGGGGTCCATGACATGCAAGATTTTGTCAAGATTCTTCAGTTTGATTTCTTTTTCTCGCAGACGGCTCTTCCAGAATTGAATTCACCTTGCCCCCGACTACTCAGAAGCCAGAGGTCGGATAGGGTAAGTTTCAGTCCTAAGAAAAATATTTCAGCTGTGCGAGAGATCCCCTCCCTGGCTCTCTCTGTGTAATTCTACCATCACTGTTCAAACTGTTAAGGAAGGCTTATAGCATATATAATTAGAAGGTGACTGTTCAACGTTGTAAGGTTTCTTCACATAGAAAATAGTTCTTGTTCTCGCAAATGGCCGCCTCGTTAAGGCGCTTAGGGATCGAAACGAAAACGTCACCATGAAAGTGAAGTCGAGCTGCATCTTACTCCATCTCTCTCAATTCGTCAAATGTTGGCAAATTTTTTACTGGAGTTGAATCCTGAAAGACTGCATGAATCGAAGTTCAGGAAAGGAGAAAGAAAGTCTTTTTTTGTGTTCACGTCTTCCACAAAACGTAAGAATATTTATCTTCACGTCGTAGTCGTGCAGTGACGGCAAAAACATGAACAAAAAGGCGTGATGCACGTGCAAAGTTGTTGTTTTGTCAATCTAAACCTGATGCTTTTTTTTTGCCCTTCTCTCTGACGTAGCCCAAGGGACCTTAAGGTGGCTCCCTAGAGTATTTACTAATAATCCGAGCTATCAAGCATACGTTACAGAAGGAAATCTAGTTACTTTGTCTTTGCGATATTGTTCACGAGATTCACCGCTAAGGTTACCCATATAAGAAGGTTCCTTTTTCAAGTTTCATTTTCTGGATTAAGACCGTTGCCATGGAAACATCACATCCTTAAACAGGCAGTAATTTTGTCATTTTTGCCCATTTTTCCTTAATATTTCTAATTTCCCGCGGTGAAATGTCTTTAAACTTTGCCTCTTTATATTAATAATTTTGCTTAACATTTTAAAGTGGAAAAAACTTGGGGTCGTTAAGACGGTTTTGCCAATATTTTGAAATTTGTAATTTTTCTTAATAGAGGAGTTTAGCTCTTACAGATTTTGTCAAAAAAATGACAGTACAAAGGTTCTGCGACTGTTAAGAAATGAAGCGATTTTTAAAAAAATTTACCGAAGGAAACGCGAGAAATTCACGGTTAATTAACTGCGCTGACGTCACAAAAATCCGAAAAACACGCGTGATTCGGGGTCGTGTGAGCAAAATACGCGCGCGAGCCATCACGCCCGCATGCGCATAATGCACAAAGCTACTGAGAACATGTGGTTTCTTTGAAGAGTACGAAAGCCATTGTTTTGAAGCCGTTTATTAGTATTATTACGGTGATATCTCGCCAGTTGAAAAAGGAGAGTTAGCGGATTCAATTTTTTACCTAACACAGGATGTTTTCTTCGAAGTACTTGAGTATTGTAGTTAAAATTCGAACCGTGGTGGTCACTCGTGAGGATGGCGATCGTCGGAGATGAAGACAGTGCAAGGATCGCAATAAGCCCTTCATTTCCTAATCTGCTGTACACTGTTTGCAGATCTTCAAATGTCAGCCCACTTCCGGATACTTTTTCAACCTTGTTCTTCTTCAGGGATAATTTCGACGGTGAAGTTTTTCTTTAAAACTCTGCTGTAGAAGATGGCGCCGATCTATAAATCGTACATCATGTCCATTGTCCTCAGCTACACGTACAAGACCGTAGGTCTCGACGGACAACTATTGCTTTTGTCAAGGGTCAATCTGTGAGTAAAGATTATTTCTCGTTGTGCAAAAACATTTTCTATTGCTTCTTGCATGTGCGTTGAAGGACGTTTGAAAGAAGAAAAAATACAAGCATGTTGGTTCGTCGATGGAAAGGTTCCTTCGATAGGATGCAAATTACGTGAGAAACCTTTTTTCTGATAAGTTTTTAAAACAATGTAATAGAGTCGGCAAAACAAAACAAAAATTTACACTCCCCGTTATCTTGTCTTAAAGCCACTTCTAGAATAATTAAATCAAATAAAATTTAAGAGAAATAAAGTGACCGATCGAGGAGCTCCACCAGTGAAGACAATCTTCTGTGTTTGTTCGGGAATTGGCTCGATCTTTCAGATCTTTCCACTGACCGTGAACCAAAGGCCAGAAACAGCAACATTGCTTCCTTCTAATTTAGTGTACGTACTTCTTTGTTTTCTAAGTAAAGTTTCCACCCACCATTTACTTCGACTATTTAACGTTTGTCTACTTTTGAAGCGAAAGAATTGATGTCTTTGGAAAATTTCTGCTTTGTTTTTGCATACAATTTACTCTTGTGGAGATCGATAGTGACTTGTAACCGGTGTAACATTGTCTCCTCTCATAAATGTTTGACCTACACTAATCAAACTTTTTGCACAATGAGCTTCAACAGAAATTTAATAAAGTTTTTTGGGTGGAATATTTCGAAACTGCGAGGCAATATTTGTTTTAATTTTTGCGTGGACGTCGCGCGGATTTTAAAGCTCGCGCCATACTAGTGCTCAGGCTGCGCACGGCCAATTTACTCTAGGGAGCCACCTTATGCACCTATCAATGTTAAGCCCCAGGGTGGGGGGGGGGGGGGGGGGGGGCCGGGCAGACCCAGGGGAATTTGACATTTTCATGGCAGCCAGAGTCAAATTCCCCACCCCCAGGCACCTACTAAATGTCAATTTCCCGCCCCTCTGGGGTAACTTTTTCTAACAGAGTCAGGACTTAATGCAGGGTTCGTACCCGTTTTTGAACTAAAAATTCAAGAACTTTTCAAGGACTTTCAAGGACACATTTCCCATATTTCAAGGACTCTATTCAATTCAAAAAGAGCCTTAATTCTATGTCTTTTTTTATTTCTTCCACAACATAGGTAATTTTATCTCGAAGGTCTCTCTGTGTTTGCTCCTTTTCCTTTGGAGTCCTACTTAAATTATAAAGTTCGCACCGAAATTCAAGGATTTTCCAGCACCGACTGCAATTTTCAAAGACTTTCAAGGCCTTGAACTTGAACTTAAAATTCAAGGATTTTTAAGGACTTTCGAATTCAAGGTGTGTGCGAACTCTGTTAATAATTGACAGGTTGGAAAGGATATGTCTTTTACAACCTCACATAGAAACAGAAACAGAAGGAACGAAGACTCTTCTATTTATAAACATTTGATCATACAATGAAAGAAGTGATGGTCCATATATATACCGAAAAATAAAACAGATTTCCTCACCTTTCTTTCGCTCATGTTGTCTTGTTACTTTCAAGAAAAGCAGAGGTCATTTACCTCTGGTGACTTCTGGGTATTACCAAGATGGCAGGCCACTCATTTCCAGTTTCTCTCGGTCTTCCAAGATGGCGGCCATGTCAAATTCCCGACCCAGGGGAAGGCACGCTCAGTCAATTTCCCGTGGGTAGCCCGCCCCCCCCCCCCCCCCCCCACCCTGGGGCTTAACATTGATAGGTGCATTAAGCAACAGCGTTTTTGAGCGACGGTCTTCAACCGGAAGTGGACTTTTTGCATCATTGGGCAGTGGTTTGGTTAAAACTCTCGGGTAAATCATCTTTAAAAGAGAAAAGGAAGTTAGCAATGAAAATTTGATAGCGTCAAGGCATATAAAAAGAAAAAAGCCTCACTTCCGGTTGACGTTCGTCGCTCAAAAACGTCTTTGCTTAAGTTCAGAGGTAAACGATCCAATCGTAAAGACAAGTCCATTGTCGGTCAGAACTTATCATTCAGATCATTCTATTCGAAAACACTATGCATGCTAGTGATTGTTTGTTGTTGTTGTTGTTTTTTACAATAACTCTTGAAAAAAAGGTAGCTCCTTTTTCAAAATAAGAGGTCCACACGGCAAGATCTGACTTTTGTTCGCGAACCCCCATATTCGCCAAATTGGAACTGCATCATATTATTAAATTTGCAAAATCAGAGACTGAAGGTGCCTGTTTCCAGTTTTTTAGAGGGAAGGTTACGCAGCACACTGTGTCTACAAGGAAAGTAAACACCAAAGTTTTATTCATGACATTTTTTGTATTGTAGGATACTTTTGCACTAAATCCTGTCATACGAGTTGGCGGAGGTTACCGGAGACTAAGCTGGAAGGTAAAAGGATCTTTTTTCATTTCACAAAATCTTCCCCTTAAATTACCTCCAGTCGAAAATTATAAAGGTTATCTGCTCAACTCTTCCATCGTCAAGACTTACACTACCTGAAGAATTCCAAGCAGATTCAAAACTTATTTTCTCCAAACTGTATAAGGAACCATAAAAATATTGTTTGAGGGGGTATATAATTTACATTTTTTTCAGTTGATTTATTAATTTAAAAATTCAAAGTCTTTAGCACCTTGGGAAGAAGGGTGAGAACGAGTTTTCTAACATTCTTCTGAGATGAATAATAACTTTAATTTTAGTTCTCAAACCAAACACCATTGACTATCAGACAATACAAGTGTAAATTCGTCCTGCTTGTTTTTCGTTTCGCCAGGTTCTCGACGTCCTTCCTGCAATCGGCCAGTATGATCCCGATTTCTCTCCTGGCTACAGGTGTACATCATGTAACGCGAGGTTGCTTGTCACGGAAAAGGTCACGAACTCTCGAGGGAAAATTCGCACGATACTAGCAACCCCCAAACGGTGTCATAAATGTGGAACTCCTACCATGGATTATCAAGCATTCATTGGAAATGACTTACATGAAAGCGTTCTGGGCACTTTGAGCAGAAGGGACTCTAGATTTATCATTGATCATAGGCATTTTAATAATGCACGAGAATCGCCGTCTTCCCCGAAAAATAACGCGAGGGTATCGCCAGTTTCCAGTTCATTAGATTGGCACGATGATATGGAATCTTTCAGACAACATATGAGCAGACAAAGCCAAATAAATGACGAACTGGAAGCTGGATACCAGGTTTCCCAAATACCACGCTCGGAATCAGGTGACAGCGTATTCATAACTGAACCTGGGGCGGACATCGAAAAAATAAGTGAACCTCGTGCTGTGCGACGCGCGTGGGATGATGGTTCAGCTCGAGCGGAAGTGACGAAAGAATATGAGGATAGAAGTGGGGAGTGGGGTGGTGAGGAGCAAACCGGAAGTTGTTGGTCCGATATAACTGATCGTGATGATGACCTTTTGAGTGACTTTGAAATGATAGAAGACTATGATCCGGAATCAGGATTTACAGTGCGCTTGCGCAGAAGGACATTTGGTGAAACTCCAAAGGCTAGTGATTTGATAGAAGGTAGTCAAGATGAGAAAGGTCTGGGAAGGAAGTCAAAAGAACAAAGAACAGAAATAAAGGAGAGAAAACATGATCATTACGAGGAAAAATATGCACGAAGAGAAAAGGCGACCAGTAGGCCAAAAAGAAAGAGAGAAACAAGTAAACAAATTCCCGTCGACCGAAAAACAAACAAGCCATCACGTTCAGGTGAAGTCGTCGACGACGAAGAGGAAATTGATAACGAAGTTAAAAAACATAATACATCTTTACCAAGAATGGATTCATTTTATACGGTGGGCCTGGATCGACGTGATCACGTGTTTTCTTCGGAACCAGTCATCGAAGTGAGTGACGAAGATGATGTCATAATCAATCCCAAGACAAGATTCAGCGGGGACTCGTTATCTGATGCGGAATTCATCGCGGACAGCTGGAGTAGTGTGAGAAGACCCTCCAAGCCTTCCCCATCTGATCAGGTACTATTTTATTCCAAACATGTAAATGATTTAAGTGAATAAATACCATCTTTTTGCTTATAAAGTGCACTCGGTTTTCAGAGGCACCCCAGATTTTTCAACAAAATTTTGTAAAGGTAGAAAAACTGAAAATTTAGCTAGAACACACGATCATAAGGCTCAACAGCGATTTTTGGTGGTTTTCAATGAAATACAAAAACAGGCTTTCCAACGTTGCTAATCGCGGTCATTCTCCTTACTAGTTGTTCCTACTTCTGGAAGGAAAACATAATTTTCATTTCATCTCGTTTTCGGAACATAGATCTTGTTGTTCAATTTTATTTACGGCCTGGTTCGAACATTTTTAGTAGAAGAGACTGGTTAGGAAACCCGGCAAACATCAAAGTTGAAAACAATGGTGCTGTAGGTTATGTTGGAAGCTCCCTGACCGTCTGTTCACAAATTGTGACTGAATAAATTAATGCAATGTTTCTTTGGGTGATAGGAATGCTATTGAACGTTGTGCACGGTCAGGTCCAAGAAATCTAACAAAAACCTATAACAAAGGGTTTCCCAAACATTCCACTTTCATTAACTATGGTTCGAAGTGTTTTTTCGTTTTTGTCTTTGACCCAAGAATACCAGTTTAATTGAACCAAAAGCATAGATCGTTTTCCAGAAATCAAATAAGTTTACTTCAAGACAATGCGCTTTTGAATTGCAAATAGCTTAGTCTGTATCTTTTCATTGCTTTATTAGGAGTACGAAGAATGCTCGTCGTCAATGACAATATCGCCAAGGCAGCAAGACGGCTATCTGGCTGACAGTGAAGAGAACGTTGACCTAAGTTCATTACAGGCTCAGATTCAACAGGCTAGAAACGAAGCGAAGAAAAATCAAAGGAAAAAGGAGGAAGCGAAAGAGATGACGAGAAAGGCATCAAAAGGTGGCAGAGAAAAAGGTAAGACCAGAATATACGGCGGGGCCCGGAGGTAAAAACCCAACTTTAGTTTTTAATAATTTTACCTTTTTTGCTTTGTATACAACGTCTTTAAAAATATGTCACAAATCGGTTTCATCTCTTTTAATATAATATTAATATTTTGATACAATATTTTAATATTATTATCTTATTTGCAGTCGCCGAACGCTCTGATCCACAAAGACTTTCGGGAGAAGATGATTTAAACAAAGCCCCTGTAACCAATGGCGACTGGGACAGCGACTGGGATAGTGATTTCAGTTTACACGTTCATCCTCTTAGTGAGCTTAGTATGTCGAACAGTGAGGAGGATCATTGCCAGAAAGGCACTCACGGGAAAACTAGTAAAACTGAAAGACAAGAGAGGTTAAGAAAAGAATCTGATAAGACTGTTTCAAATGCTGCAAGGAGAAAAGAGAGCAGACCGGTTGATACTGACCAACACAAAGGCACAGTTAATGGAGGTGATGGTAGAGAGGAGATTAGGCAGAGTAGTGCGAGGGAGACCTCTTTAAGACAAAGAAAATCAAGTAGGAAGACGATCGTTAAACCTATTCCAACGATTGGCTCAGGTACAATATAAACGGAAATAGCCTGAGAATAGAGCCGAAATTTCGCGACGCCATTACCAATTTCCCTGATCGCGTGTCACCTACTCTGATCTTGGTAATGCTTTTGATTGGTTTTAAATTTGCTTCAGAAGCACCTCTTCAGATGACCTCGACAGGTCATCGGTATGGAATCGTAGCCCTCTTTCCTCAGACGTCATAAACCATTTCGTGGGAAACCAGTGATGGCGTGACGAAATGTCAGTCTGCTTTTTTTCTCAGGCTGATGAGAATAATGATTTCGTGTAACTTTCATGTGTATGTCATCTCAGTTTTTAGCATTGGCTCACTTATTGAAAGAGCCCAGTTCCTGAAAGGCTGATTAGCGCTAATCCAGGATTATAATTTCATTCCATTTTAGTACTTTACCTTCCTGTGATTGCTCAGAATAACATTTTGTGTTTTCATTCCCAATTCTCGGAGTAAAGGCTCAAGAGCATTTTGTAAGCTCGAGTTGCATGTTCTTAGATGAGAAAACCTTGCTTAAAATTTGGCTTAATCTTGGGTTAAACTTAATCATCTTCCGAGGAACTGAGCCCCGAGCATTTGCTTCTACTGCGTCCACGAGTGGCTCATCTTTCTGCTACCTACTGTTTGATGGTTGAGTTTTTTAGAATTTTGACCTGAAGCATCCAGAATGTTGGACGATGCAAACGACATCAATCTGAAAAAAAAAGAAAAAACGTTTCCGATTTCTTGCATTACAGAGGGATGTGGTTAGAAAAACTACTCATACCTGATCAAGCTTTCCGTTTTGCTAAATGTACTTTTAAGTTAACGCTTATGGTGTTAAAGATAAGGACAATTCATAATAAATGATGATGATTTTTCTAACAATTAGGATCAGAATCTGATGACCTTACACCTCGCCCTAGAATCCGTGCGCCACGTGACGAAGACGACTTAAGCGAAAGTGACCTGACGTATTTTACACAGCAGTTTCAAGCGCCTTATTCGAGGAAGAATCACGGAATTAGTACCACAGAAGACGGCCCTGTAAGGTGTAGAGGAATTGACTGTTATCGATGCGGAACTCATATTTCGGAGTGCCAGGGAGTTTGTGCGAAGTGCGGTACTATGTGTCAGCGGCCGGGTGGACCTTTCAGTGCCTGTGCGGACATCTGCGAGAATTGTAATAAGCCAAGATACAAGTGCACATCCGCTGGTAGAAGGCTGGAAATAAGAGAAGTTGAAGAAGAAGAGGAAGAATACAAAAATGTTGCTTCAGATGGTAAGTGAAAGTAATGCCTGTAAATGCGTCAATACTAAGTGACATTCGCACTTGCATTCATTTTACTCAAGGCATTTTCTCACGAAACTTTGCTGCTAAAGGACGATAACGATGATGATGATGATGATGACGATTATAATCATTACCTAATGATTCTACTGATTATTATGAGTAATAATACTCATAATAATCAAAGCAACGACAGTAATGATTCTGATTTTCGTTTTGCTTTTGATTTTAGACTTATAGCTGTAGCAGATGAGACGATGGCAACAACGCTTAAGTGAAAAAATTTATTCTAAAACCTAACCAACATGGACCAAAAATCTTTTCTGAGTCAGTAGCCCATGAGACCGAAGGCCGAATGGGCTATTGACTCAGAGGCCATGAGGGCGAGAGGAATAATAATTGTTTTAGTAAAATCCAACTAATTGATCAAAAATATCGAGAATAAAATAAGTTTAGCTAGTTAAAGCTTGTCTTTAATCCTTTTTTGCCGCAAAAAGCCCGGCCTAGTAGTAGCTCAACCAATCAGAACGCAGCATTGATAATAGACCACTAGTTGGATTTTACTAAGAAGTTATATCTATTTATATATTGTACATGTGGCAGCAACAGTGTTTTATTCATATACTTCTAGATTTTGACGCTGAACCAACTGTCAAACAGAACAAGAAAAGATCTCCAGTAGGTAAGAGTTGTTACATTATCAAACAAAGAATTCACGCTGCTACGTGTAAATTAGCCGTTTTTCGAGCGACGCATATCACAAGCCCCTGGAGACAAAATGACGAACTAGAACTTACAACGTCATTCGTAATTTACCTTCTGCTATCGTTTCTAGAGAATCCAAGATCCCAGGTCTCCTCCGTAGAAAAAGACGAACTTTGCCTTAGACGCAGCCAATTAGAACATGGTGAAGAAATAAGTATCGCCGATCAGGTATGGAGACTACTGTACAGTCTTGAACAAACCATCTTTGGCAATTCCTTTCACATGCTAGAGTGCCAACTTTCATTTCTATTAGAAAAGAGATCTATACCCTCCCTGACATTTCGTTGTAAACCTTAAATTAAAATCAATAAATTAGGTGTGGTTTTGGTTCTGTAAACAAATTATTACAAATTGAACAGACAATCACACTAGCTTCAAGAAATGCCTCTTGTAAGTTTGGAACTAAGTGGAGGCGATGTAGAATAGTGCTAGGCGCGTTTGAATGAGTTTTCGAACCTCTGCCGTCCCATCCAGATGTTTCTTAGACAAAATTAAGCTCTTCACTGTCTCCCATGAACCAGGAAAGGTGTACATTAGTCGCGACGTGCACGGATAACCCTTCCTAAGGACAAACAAGTATGTATTATTTCATGAGGGGATAATGGGTCCCCTATTTGTTATGTCCAGAGTAGGGAAGTAAAATTTGGGTTAAGCTCCTGCGTAGTTTGGGCTGCCTGTGGCTTATGAGTGCTCCTGTGTTTGTTTTGAAACCAACAGGCAACACAGGCTTCAAATGTATCTTTAAAGCTGGACCCACTGTTAAACTAATTTTATTATTTTAAAGTCCCAGAACCTGCAAACAAGGAGGAAAGAGCGCAAGAGCCGGTAAGAATCCAAATATTTTTCAAAATTGTCCATCCTCAGTTGTTTCACTTTGCAACTTACTTTAACTGATAAATAGTAATTGCAATACCTCTTCCATAGACCGTCTTTTAACTCCGATTAAAGTTTCTCAATTACATTGAGACTGAACTTATTTTCATACAAGTCAGTTCAAGTCAGGTCAAACAGGTTGGCCCTATCAGCCCTTAGCTGGTATCAAAGCTGGTAATATCAGTTGCTCAAAAGACGATTTAAACCCCGGTTTTGTTACCATGACTTAATTGGTCGCACAGGGGTCTTAATATAAGGCCATGCTATGCTGTTGAACAGGCCATAAAGAGGACGAAACAGCTGTCTGTAGTGGCGGATCCAGACCTTCAGATAAGGGGGAGGGGGGGGGGGGGGGGGGGGCCGGTAATCCAGATAAGGAAGGGGGCGGTCTCCAAAAAATTTTTTTGGGCCCTTCGGGCCTCAGTTTTGTCTACAATTAACGGGGGGCTGGGCCCCCCGAGCCCCTCCCCTGGATCCGCCACTGGTCTGGGTCGTGGTTTGGTATCGATGTGTGTCACTTGTTTAGCCTTGTCACTAAATTTATTCAAAATTCAAAGAGTGGGAACTGCCAAACTAAACTGAGTGAAACTCAAAAATAATCGCTTAAAACATGAAAAGAAGGAATAAATAACACAGCGAATACAAAAGAAGGCACGGATGGACAAACTTGAAGAAGATTGACACGAACTGCATTAGTGCTTTTTTGAAACACTAACACGCCTAACAGTTTTTCAAGGTCATTTTTTTGATTGTATCGTTTGATACAATGCTTGGAAGACAAAATTTGTTTGACATGAAGCTGTGTTTTTGTCATTCTCAAGCAATTTCTCACGTTCCATAGCCAACAGGGACGCCTAATTGGCGTTATTAACAAAATGAACTAGAAAACCGTGACACAGTCCCTTAAGGTTTGCTTGTGATAGGCTAAGTTTGAAGTTAACCCGAGATTTCAACTTACCGGTGTCACAGTGACTTGGGCATCCCCGCATTTTGGGCATTCCCATTCCTAAGCCCTAGTGATATGGGCATCCCCTGTAACCCTAAACCTAACCCAAATTGCTAAGGTAATATGAGAAGGGGGTGCCCATATCACTAGGGTTTCGGGATTGGGGATGCCAATATCACTGTAAGACTCGGGCTTCGAACAACTCGGCCTAGGCCTCCCTTTTAAAAAGAGCCTTAGGAAAAGGTTAAAGTTGTCTAATAAATATCCTCGGATCTCGTTTCAAATTGATAGGGTTCCTCCTAGGGAGAGAAAGAAGAAAGACTTGAACAATATTAAACGCGTCAGAGCAAAGCGGCACCAAACTTCTCTAAACGAGGACGAAGAAAATAACCTAGAACAAGAAATAGAGACAGAAATGGACGAGGAGCCGGAGGCACAGGAAGAAAAGGTTTTTAGTCTAGATAATCATTGATGTAACTTTTTGTAAATGCACACAGTACTTATTGATCAAAAATAAATAAATAATAATAAATAAATAATAATAATTAACAATTAGTCGCCGAAGGCGACGTGAATATAGGCGAATAGTCACCGAGACGAAGTCGAGGTGACTATTCGCCAATATTCACGTCGCCTTCGGCGACTAATTGTTTTAGTATAATTACATTGATGATTATTCGAGAAAATAAAATTATTGATCAATTTCCGACACCGAAACATCAAAAAATCTGGCTGCCATTTTGAAAACTGCTAGCCTTCGATGCTATAATCACCGCGCGGTGATTATAGCGGGATAGTGCGAAGCTCCTAGCCAATCACAGCGCTCTATTTTCGATAGTCATCGATGTAATTATACTAATAATCATAACTATAACAAAATCGTCAAATGTGATTGGCTATCAACTGCCCTGATTTCAGCCTTAATTGGACAGTTTAATAGGACAGTACGCGTCATGCCTAAGTAATTGGACAGTACGCGCCATCACGCGCGCGCTTAAATGGCTTCTTTTTTTTTCACTGCTAGCAAAACAAAATTTCGAATTTCTTGTGTTTTGATTTAAAAAATAGCCTATTGTATTACAAATTTTGTTAAAGTTATGATTAATTGGTAACAGAACTTCGTGTCGTCCAATTCGGTCTGTAATCATACTCGTGATTAAACAAATCGGACTCCCGCTACGCGGTCGTCCGATTTTGTTAATCACTCGTATGATTACAGACCGAATTGGACTCCACTCAGTCCTGTTACCATTACTAATAGATAATAAATAATATTGATAAAGAAAGATGGTCGATTTTAAGCTTGGGGAAGAAATGAACACATCACCCCTTCTTCAGGACTTATATTAAGCACAAAATAAACAAATATCGTCTCGAGGACCTAATAGCCTCTATCTCCATATAGTTGTGAAATTCCGTTTTTTTTCCTGATGGCGGTGACGAATTAAGGCGTGTGGAAATAGAGAGGCGGGAAGCAAAGAAACCTCGTCAAGTTCGTCAATCTATTTCACCGCCCTGAGGCCGGTAAACTTCTCATCTTTGTGAAAGGACAAAATGCATGGAGCATTTCTTTGATCAGGGCTAGCTCTCATTTAGGGAAAGATTAGTGTTTCTTAAGTCCTCATACTCATTGAGACGCGATGAAACAGTATTTGTTTGGGACAGCTGTGGCTATTGGCTTATTTTTGTCTTTTACAAAAAATAAATAATAAGAAAAAGAAAAAGAAAAAACGATAGTACTGAACCATGATTTAATTGCTATTTCTAAAGGACCCTGAATTGTCCGAACCGTTGGCGGAAGAGGATGTTCCCTCCAAACCTGAATCGTCTGTGTACTCCAGCAATTCAATTAGAAAAGCAAGACCTTCCAAGAAAGTCATATCACGGACTGTTGTTTATAAAGAAAGAGAAAAACCTTCAAAAACGAAACTAAAAGAAGCAGAAGAAGAACCTGAAGAAGAAGATAATGGCAGCAAAAACGATTCTGTGGTTGTTAGTCAAACGCCATTCGAAGGAACTGAGGAGATTACTGAAGAAAGACCTGTAACTGTAAGCGAGGAGACTGGTAAAGATGAACTGTCCACAGAGCAGAGGACTGGGGAGGAGACGGTACCTAATAGAAATAATAGTAATAAGGATGAGGTCAAAACAGAGTTGGAAGAAACAAAGAGGAATGAAACCAACGAAAATGTAGAGAAAGAAAAGGAGGTGAAAGAACAAGAGAAAAAAGAGCAGGAAAGAAAAAAGCAAGTTGTTCCAAAGGGTAGGTTACTTGTTATTAAAATGTGAATCGGAAACAGGAATATTGTTTTTGGATGAATAATGGTACTTAGTTACATGCCGTTAATTGGTTCCTTTTTTTCCCCTCAGTTCGTGGAGTGATGCGAGTGAACGCGGCATTTAAGGAACGAGCAGAACTGGGAAAGAGACTAAAAAGTGTCTTAAAGTAAGGAAACGTGTAGCCTTTGTTATTTACGAAAGTTCTTCCGTTTTTTCTAGTGCCTGAATACCAGTGGGGTAGAAGATAGCCGACTTATAATTGCTTTATATCAAGTTTTCAACGACCAAGCCGATACCCTTCTATAAGGAGGAAAACATAAGCGAAAACTGACAAATCGTAAGCAAGTCTTGCGTAGTACCAACTATTTTACCTACCGTACATTGATCTCTCTCTTACATAACATTAATCTCCTATAGCATCATCAATTTGCTTCCTTTCTGTGAATGATTTGAACCCAGGAGTCATGTAACAAATAAGTGGAATATGATCGTCCCGATGAGTGTAGTCCAGAAAAAAACTGCGGTGTTTGACGTTCGCACAATCTATGGGGTAGTCATGTTCAAAATCAAAGTTAGTTGTATCTCGTCAACTCTTGACTAGTTATCGACCTGATTGGTCAGTTAACCAGCGTTGTTATTGGTCGTCTGTCAGTTAAGTCATGATTTTGTTGGCTACGAAGACTCTTAGATGAGCGTGGTGCGTTTCGATCCGTCTTTTGTCATAGTAAAGCGTTTCTGTTTTCGACAGGGAAGCCATCAATGACGTGATTGGACAAGCCGACATAAAAACGCGTAAAGGTATTTTATTTGATTGATGAACCGATGAAATAATAATAATAAAAAATGTCCTTTGTCAATAATGATTAAAAATTAATTAATAAATTTTTATTTGATTCAAAAACCGATTAAATAGAAAATTTTCCTTAATGTTTATAAGCGACCGTTCTGTTGTAGTTTGTTTTGACATACCCTTTTGTAATATGACCAAAAAATGAAAAAAACTCCCGATAAATCATTGCTTATTTTGCAGACTCCACGATTGATTATATAGCGCAGTATCGACTCGTAGACCGGAGTCATCTGGAAATGTACGGCCGTGCGTTCACACTTGAAGATGAAGATGAGGATGGGCTTATAACATATGAGGTAATGCCTGCTTTTTGTGACAATCACTGCAGTTATTGAATGTAACATAAATCTGGAAAAACACTTTGGTTCAAAATGGAGCATAAAGATAATTCTCTTCCCAAAGCAATTGCTATCAGTCAGAAAACGGAAAAGAAACGCGTTGTAAAGTTAAAGGTTGCTACGTTTACAGGAGTTCGTAAGTTAAAAAATCAGAACAAAAGTAATACCAACAAGAAAGGTTTAGAACTTAATGCTGAAAGAACTGAAATCGAAAGGTGTAGAGAAAGATCGGCCTTCCTCGTACCTTGGGTCTGTGTTCCTTAGGGATTCATGCTTTAAAAACCTTTTGAGGTTAAACCGGCTATTTTTATTATTTGCACAGCAAATGCTGCTAGCCTTGGAGGGAGTACCGAGCGTTGCAGGAATGTCTAGGAAACAGCTCTTGTTCGTTTTACAGGTAAGGAATCTGCAGGCCCTGGTTCGTGGAAAGATGGTTAAGTTTAACCCAGGATTAAGCCAAATTTTAAGCAAGGTTTTCTTGCCCAAGAACAAAGCTCTCGAGCTTACAAAACACTGTTGAGCTTTTACTTCGTGATACGGAAATATAACACAAAGTGTTACTCTAAGCAGTACATAGGAAGATAAAATACAAAAACAGAACAAAATTTTTAATCCTGGATTAATGCTAATCGACCTTTCAGGAACCAGGTACGGGTGGCTGGGAAAATAGTTATCGCAGATGTAGTTGTGCTTTTATTAAACGTTACTTTAATTTATATATACGGAATAACAAACAAGAAAGCATGGATGACACTAAAGGCACGGTAAAACGGGAGTCGAAAAAGTTCATGTTACGTTGTTTCGTAGCATTGCTGCAAACGTGTTGGAAAGCGATGTTCCGCGTTTTAGCGCACACGAATCAAATCTGTCTTACAACAAATCAGTTTGCTGCAAGTTGCGAAAAGCTGTTGTAGAAAGTAGAGGGTAGTTCTAATTGTTGGAACAAAATTTGAACATGTTGCTCGTTTTACCGGCCAAAGGCAAACTTGTTTTGCAATAAGTGACATCACTCCACTGTATAACTTGACTCGATCCCGCGTAATTTCAGTTATAAAAGTCAGTTTTCACGGCACGAAACTTGCAACAATCTGATTTGTTTCAAGATAGGTTTGGTTTGTGGGCGGTAAAAACGCGCACTGTCGGTTTTCCACTCGTTTGCCGCAATGTTGCCTGTTTTCATTGCCTCTTTTCACGTAGCTCAAGGTGGTGGGAAGGTTATTAAAACGCCAGTATTGTGCTATATAAATTCACCTGATCCAAATATATATTGATCACCTGCTTGTGAGCCCAAAGAGAGAGAGCCTCTGTCCACTTTTGCTGGGTCTGGAGATGCTGATTTTGAATTAAGTTTCTCATTTATTATTAAGATAAGCGCGGAAAATTTTTATTCAAACTACAGTTTTAGAACTCTATGTAGAGAAAAAGAATTTTCTCATACCGGTATAAGAGTGATTTTCTTTTTCCAAAGACTGTTTTAATGTACGGTACAGAAAATGGCTCTGTTGAATTTTTTATGAGTCTTTTATAACAAACGGATATTTTATGAACAAAATATTATTGAACAGATCTCGATCGAAAAATTCTGAACATGGGTTCATATGTACTCGTAATATTTTCAGCCCTTTTTAGATTTTCGGGGGTAACAGTGATCAGGGGAGCTGTACTGTCTGTATGATGATCAACCCGTGAAGAAAAAAAAAAAAAAAGATAACAAAAGGCGAAGGCTGCTTATTAGCAAGTAGATTGAACTCCGAATTTTAATTTATAAATATGTGCATAAGGCTGTTTATTTTTACTTCGCCTTTGACATTTAATTATGAAATCATGAATACGCTTTATTTTAAGTGCGGATTACCAGGGATATAATCGCAAATAAGCTCTTTAATTTTCCCACCAACTATGCACTACTGTTTTTTGACGAAAACTTCAAAGTTTATTTGTATTTTTCCATAAAATTTATGATTTATCTAACAACTTTTATTATTTTGCGACAAAATGCTGCCTCCTTTCTTCAATCTAATCTGCTTGAGAATTTGTTTTTTTTCCCTTTGAATTTAATGCATGTAATAGATATTCGAAACGGATTTTTTTAATCAGAACGTCCAAGCGTTCAGATCATACGGAATAATAAACTCACGAATTCGTCTTTAGTGGGCCATTTATCGTTTGATATGCTTGTCGTTGTTAATGTTTCCGGCGCTGTCGCAGCTCTTTGTTGTTGAAGTAAAATAGCGTTGTTCATCATGAAGTTCTCGTTTGAGCGAGATTTTGGCTCATCCTTTCTCATCCCATGCTTAGACGAATGGCTGTGATCGTTATTTCCAAAATTTGTTGATGATAAGTTACCTGAACGGGCATAGTTTAACTCTCGCTGGTCTTTCTGACTCTCCAAAAGGGATATTTTCCGATGAATTCGCTTTAAAATTTCGGAAGGTTTTCTTTTCCCAAAATAAGGGTCATCAACTTTAGTACAACCCTTTTTCTTGCCTTGAAATTCCATGCTCCTGATTCAATTAAAAATAACGCCAAGTCAACTTCTTTCAAATATGCATGCAATGTATTCTTTGCGTGAACTTTGTCGTTGGCTCCTGTTTTTTCTGCTTCCGACTCTGTGACTTTAATTCGTTGTTAATCTCGGACTCTTTAAAGTCATCGCTTTTATCTTTCTTTTTACGGCAACCTTTGTAACCGACTTTAGATGGTGTTTTTGTCGAAAACAACGACAAAAAGTTGGTCACAATGAAGCGGCTGTACTGTTCGTTGTTTCTAAAATATCAATTATAGCTTTTGTAAATTGCTTAAGCTCTTCTAAAGCACAGAACAATAGGGTTAAGTGAAAGTCCCTATTCTTGTGGAAATGTGTTGTTTTTAGAGGAAACAAAAAAAGTCGGGCGAAGATAATTTTCCGTAGAATACGTCCTTCAAGTAGTTTTTGCTCAGACAAATTTGAAATTATTTGGCATCAAAAACATGATGGATGTACGTAAGTCTGCTTGATTTTGTCACAACCTCTTAATTTGGCTTGTTCAAGGTTGGCTGCAGTCTTTGTGTGAAATTAAAGTTACCATGGTGTTTTTTATTGTTTAAGCCCACCATGTCGCGGCTTAAATCGGCAGGTGAGATTCAATATTTGCATTCGAAAAAGGACGGCTTAGAACAATAATAATCGTGGACCGTCTTGCAAGTGGCAAGAAAGTCATAACGGGGTGCTAATTGATTTCGCCAAATAATTTCCAAACCCTTCTTCTGTTAAATTAAGTTTAACACGAAAGCAGTAATTTTTTGATGGATGGAAAAGAAATGACTAGAACTCAAGGACTTGTGAACTCAGGAAAGCTTGTGAAGGATGATCGCTAACAGTGGCGCAGTGTGAGGTTTTGAAAGTGTACGCACGGAAATAGGGTAGATGCGCTCTAAACTGGGTGGGGGTTGGGGGGGGGGGGGGGGTTGGGGGCATGCTCCCCCACAAAATTTTTAAGTTTAGGGTCTTCGGAAATGCCATTTCCTGCGTTTTCAGCGGGATATTGTCAGTAATTAAATACGAAGGAAAATGCAGCAGTTAATTGTTTGTTTTACCCATCTCTAGCGTTATGAATAATAAAAGGATAAGAGGAATTACTAAAACAAAGACACCTATATAATGCGAAAAATTTATCAGTCATCACAATTTGATGATAAAAATGTTTTCAGGGAAAAAGAAATTCCAGATTTCGGCTGTACGCACGGGCGTATGTGCGTAAGTGGATGCTACGCTCCTGCCTAATTTCCTCAGAACCGCGCATTTACATGTAACACGGGCATTGCTAACGAACTTTCGTACCCAGTGTCCCAGTCTGCTCGATGCGTCTTAATCAGCTTGTTGCAGTATCTTAGACATCTAAAAATAAATTATGCTAAACGAGGCTACGTTCACATGGCGCCGTGCGACTTTTCGACCGGACAGTTTTCAATATTTTGGCTCTGTTCACACGGAGTTTTAAACGGCTAGGCGTCTACATTTTCGTCCCGTTAAGGTGGTTCAGTCTGAACGGAACTCCTAAACGCGCGAACTTTCAACCGGTCGAAAATTTGTCCAGTGTCTTGTGGACACAGCCTGAGTGGTTTTATCTGGTTGTTTATAAAACAGCGATGCAATGAGTCGGATTTTCGGTGAATTTCGTTGGTTATTATCGTCACAAACTAACAAGATCAAATGTCGGCAAAAAATGCTTTCAGTCGTTGGTGTTAGTTAAGCTTTGAAGCTGTGCTTTCAGTTCTAAATTCCTTTTGACTTATGTACAAAATAATAAAAAAATAGTAACCCTAAGACTTGTTGTAACCCGCTCCTAAGGACTATAAACCAGGCTGAACATCTTGCCTGAGTCTACAAGGAATGGATATAATAGTCACTATAAATCATAATTCAAAAAGGCAAAGAGAGATGGTCTATTCCTTCGATATTTTTAACCTTTTTTAGGGAACGTTAATTGTACACCTTTACGATAATTCACCTTTGTCACCGAGACCATAATGCACTTTGTTTTCCCCATAAAATTGTACATAACCATTGTTTCCAATTTCCCCTGGGCATTACAGTGGTCCCAAGAAAAAGTGAAAAATTTTGGGGGGTAGGCAAGGTTCATTATGGTCCGTTGAAAATGGTCAGCGCACGGTACAACGCGTCAGCTTTCTGACGAAAATAATTTCGCAACGTTAAGATAGAAAACTGGATTAGAGATTGAAAACTTGTAACAGTTATAGTCAATAAAAACTAATATTGGTTCAAAAACATGGCCATTTCTTCTTTTAGTTTTTAACTCTGGCTCCCACGATCAACTTTAAGCCTTTCAGAAGGTGTTAAAAGGACACCGGGGCGACTTTCGCCCCGAAGCGAGCTCACTCCGTTTCCCTCTCATGGCTCTATATTTGTTTACATGATACCACCACAAAATGTCATGCCGGCGCGAGTCACCTCGGCGTGAGCTCACTCCGGTTCTTGTACCGGGGCGAGAATTTCACTCCGGTACGAAATCTCGCAACGGTATCATGTAAACGCGAAAGTCTGTAGACTGGAACGGGTAGCGCATGCGTAATGTTTGCGATTTTGAATCATACGTGTATTTTACCAACATGAAGT
This sequence comes from Porites divaricata, assembly GCA_038088405.1. Classification (NCBI taxonomy): domain Eukaryota; kingdom Metazoa; phylum Cnidaria; class Anthozoa; order Scleractinia; family Poritidae; genus Porites; species Porites divaricata. Next base: position 4,488,110 of record JBBMOI010000001.1, on the reverse strand, counting down.
GTACCTTTAAATAACGAGATGTGAAATGACCCAGTCATCGTGTAAACACGATACGAAATCAAAAAGTCATCCCGGTATGAAAGTCGCGCTGGTGCGAGTTTCCTCATGTAAACACCCCCTAGCTCAGTTAGGGTTTGGTGCTCAGTTCCTTCGCCCTACCCGCGTATCAGAACAGCCGCCATCTTAGATGTCGCAATGTTATGCGCAGTAGAGGGTGCGCAGTGCAAAACAAGGGAATTACCTTAAATGCTATTTTGCGCCTTATGAATAATAAATTATTGTTATTATTATTAATCACCTAAAATTACTTTACTGAAGCATACGTTTCTCTCTATACCAGGTATTGGACCTTTTCCCAGGATCAAGAATAACATTTAAGATGTTTTCGGTGACCACTGCGTTGTGTGAGAAAGTTATGACTCTTGAGTAAGTTATCGTTTTATCTATAGCTTTGCTGTGCATTTATTTGCCTACCTACTATACCTACAAATTGAAAGGTTTGTCTTAAATTTTTCTTGTTTCAGTGAGTTTGTCAGGCAGCTGGTAGAAGAAATCGACCTATTTGAACTGGAGTGCAAGTTGGACATGTTTAGGGTAATTTATTAGTTTAGTTCGTCGCATATGAAGCTCGAAGTTTCTCCCACAGACGATCTTCAGACGTTCCATCCGTTTGATGGACGATCCAAACGTCGAACTTTTCATGAACTTAACTTACCAAGTTTGGTTCGTCTCATGAATAGCTCAAAGTTAAATGGCCTAGACCTAACATGTGACTTGACTTCCTAAATTAAAACAGTTCTGTGATTTCGAGTTTATATTTCATGAAACTTTGTTCTGAACGTCTCTTTTCAGAAAATGTTCTTCGTGACTGGGGACTATTCGGTGAATTTCATCACTGCTGACCAGCTAAGAATCGAACTTAAGGCCGGTGGGCTCAACCAACAGCAAGAAAATCACGTGATTGGTCACATACTGCATTCTACTCAGGCGTGGGAGGTAAGTGCTAAAAAGGAACGATAATGATTCAAGGACAATTGTTCAAATACTTTTCTTGTACAATTTTCTAGTACAGTAAAAGACACGTCAGTTTGTTGTGATCACAGTGAGCATTTCTATTGGTGGCCTTGGGTGATTCTTACACCATGTCGATGGCGCGAGAAAGAAAGAGAAAGGTAAATACACAGAGATGTGGTTACGTCGTCCATAAAGCGCCGCATAAGGAAATGTTCACGTCGTGTTCGTGTAGGGACAGCATTTACCGAAAAACGTGCTGCAAAATTGTTGTTTTGTTTATTAAACCCATTGATTTTTTGACGTTCTCGTTACCGTTGCTGTCGACGTCGTTGTTAAAGCTCCCTAGTGATTACAATCAGAGACTCCTACTCGCAAGACTCATTCAGTACAACATAACGTAACATTCTGAGTAAAATAGAGCTAATTAAAGCATTGTCATAAATATTCTCCTTTCCCCCCTTTTTTCATATTCTAGATTTCGTTCTTGGATTACATGGCATACTTACCACTATTTCTTTCGATCCATCAAAACATTTGTGACAACGCCCTTGATATGTCACGTAACAAGTACCAGCGCCATGATACCACGTGACAAAGAAGCCAAGGTCTAGTTCTGGGGTGCTGGAAGGCCGGCCAGGAGCCAATGGGGAGCACGTTTTGAAAAGTGCCCTGCAATGTTTACGTATACCCAGAAGGGAAAAAACTAAAGCGTAATCGTTCACTTTGAAGAAAAAGAATCCTTACAGTGGAAATGCGTTTTCCATGTGTCGGAATGGGAATCAGTTAAACTAAAGAACTCAGACTTTCAATAATTTGATAAATTGATCATCTGAGTATCAAATGAAACTGATTGCAGCGAAAATGAAGTAGAGGTTGAAGTAATATCTGATACAAATTTGTCATGTCAATCATCAAAGAATGAGAAAACATTACCCTCGATTTTTCTATCTCTCTTCTTCTTGTCTTCATGGGTACCAGATGGCTGTTTTTTCTCGCGTGCGACATCCGCCATTCATGACTTCTAATTAACAGCTATGGAGGGACGTATGCAAGGCTAATTTTAAGGAGCTTTGTCGGTCGCAGGCCAACACGTTCGGCCACGAGTGGCGAACCCGCTTTTCGCGTGGTTCGCTTTTTAAGACTTAACCAAAACCGGAAACCGCGAATGAAAAGCCTCTGGCACCCAGAGTACTTCCTGTCCATTTCCCATCTCCCACGCGCTTTTCGGGACGGGAAGAAGAAAGACCCTGGGGACGAGACGTAGCAAGCAAATGCGGTAGTGTTGTTTTAAAGATACTTTAGGTAAAAGATGGAGTGATAGTGGTAAATTCTGAACACTTCGAGATTGTGCTCGAGGGAAACAGTAAACTTGCATGTTTCCTGAGAGGATCAACGCCACAGATTTTGTAGTGTTCCTCGCTCTGAAATTTCGGTGGGAAGCAGTTTTTTAGATGTCATGTGACCCGAAAAAGAAAAAAAACTATGCGTGATGAGAGAGCGCTTAGTTTGAAAAAAATTCCAGCTTTATAGCAATAGATATCAAATAATAGACCAATAATTATAAAGGGTTGTTTCTACTATAATTGCATTGTAATTTTACGTCTTCAGCTTGTGACTGACCTTCTTATAGTACTGGAAAAAAAACACGTGTGCAGGGGGAATGAGTTTTCAACTCTTTCAATTGCAATCTATGTCTATCCCAGTTATTTGAATTATCTTTTTTTTGATAACTAAATGACAAATTACTGATCACTTCTGGATATTCGTCTCTTCTCTTTTTGGGTATCATGTGACTTGCGTTGGAGAAAAGGTGCAATAATAATAGTAATAAAATTATGGTTATTATTAATAAATAAATAAATAAATAAATAAATAAGATGCGCGCAATAGTGCTTGTGAAATTGCTCTTTTCACACAACAGTCTTAGCGGCTCTCCTTTTGAATTTGGGGAATCTAGCGGACGCGTTGAGATAAAAGATAAGGACTTCTTTGCGTAGGAAGGGGTGGGATGAGGAGTTCAAATGAAGGTGAATCATCTGAAAGAGGCACCATGCATACGGAGGCAGGGTAACAAAGGTGAGATGCGATGATTATAATAAACCATCCCCCCTCCCCCTCCCCCCTCCCCCCTCCCCCCTCCCCCCTCCGTGTCTGCAATATAGAAATCAGAATTTATTCAGTGTGAATTACTATTTCCCACTCCCCTCAGTCTCTAAATCCAAAGCGTGCTTTTAGCAATTTTTATAATATAACGGACGACTGCGATATTCACCACTACTTAGTTCATATTAACCTTAAGCCATCATGATAAAAATCTTTTTTACGCACGTTTAGTGCGTATGGTGATTAAGTTTTCAGAAAATAAGATGACATTTCCTGCGATTTCCGTCACTTACTTTCGACTTAGTCGCCCGACAATTGAAGAAAATGGCGAAGAACTTTCTAGGGGTGTTGGATATATAATTCACCATTAAGAATGTGATAAAATTATGAGCACACAAAAGAGAGAATAAAAGACGACCGGAAATTCTATTTCGCCTCAAACTAAGAGGTGTGATGTCTACCGCCAGCCAGCTAGTCTCGAATATTGACCCAGGAGTAGACAATAACACATACAGCACTCTGGAACAGAACATCGAAAATCACTCCAAGGCATTCATGTTTAACTTTTCCCCAAAAACGTCTTTCGTTCTTAAATGTATTACATCTGGTTTATACATGCCCTGGGACATATCAAAACCTAGTATAGATCACCTCCATTATTATGTGCTTTACGATAACAAAAAAACAAAAATTGGTATTTTCTCAGCTGAGTCAATTAGATTAAAACCTGACGCGAAAAGAATCAACAAATGACAATTAAGCGCTACCCCTTCACCAGTCAGCTTCGGCGTCTATGTTTTTGACTTTTACCTTATCAAACAAAATTGTCATGTTTAACTTTCCTTACTTTTATTAAACTAAGCCGTAACCTTTCTTTGTAAGACTGAGGAAGTTTCATTGTTACCAAGCCTTAAATTTATCAAGACTCCCTGATGTACATGTTGAGAATAATTTGGAGTAATAACTTATCTTTTAGCTTGTATATTGATCTAAAAATGAACTTTAGTCCAAGGCCGTTTGTTAATTGACACCAGGTGACGGAAAATTACGGGCTCGGAAGTCAGACGTGAAGAGGTGATGTCAGAAACAATCTCGGAATATTTTCAATTCTGACATCATGTAAAGATCAATTTCAATAAAAAAATCGTTATCATTTTACGTCATCGTAAAGTGCATTGATCTATAATTACATCTATTCAGTAAATAAAGGTTTTCATCGGTGTTATGATGCAAGGCCGTTTTTTCCTCATCGGAATAAGAAAAGTTACAGAGGAGACCTTCTAATAGCCTGTGCTTTGTTGACCACCCGTTGCACCAAATAAATGGGGAATTTAACTGAAGACAGAAACTCCTTTTTTTCAGCGACATGGATGTTTCCATTTTTCCTCATAAATATGCTTCTATCCATCACGGCATCCCTTGGCAATTTTCTTATTCTGATTGCCCTTCGTAAGGTAACTTCTCTTCATCCACCGACAAAGCTGATGTTCCAATGCCTGGCGGTGTCCGATCTTGGTGTTGGTCTTATTTCCCAGCCACTCTTTTGTCTCATATTCATGAAATACTACTTCTACGAAAAGATAACTTGGGATCTCGATGTACTTTACATCGCCAACTGGACTTCGTCGATCATTTTTTGTGGAATGTCTATATCGACAACAACCGCCTTGAGTGTGGACAGACTTCTAGCCCTGTTCCTGGGGCTAAGCTACAGAAGAGCTGTAACACTATGGCGAATCCGTGCAACTATTTGCTTCTTTTGGTTCATTGCTGTCTCGTGTACTCTTGTAATGTTATTTTGCAGTTACCACCTATTCCTGACTACAATTACCACTGTGATAGTTCTTTCGTTAACAATTTCAGTGGTTTCCTACTCAAAGATATTCCTTAGACTTAGACAACATCAGCTTAGTGTACATGGGAATGCTCCTAACCGACAGCCAAACGGACAAAGAATTCCACTGAACATAGCACTTTACAAAAAGACAGTCATTAGTATAGCGTTGGTACAGCTTGCCTTATTTGTATGCTATGTTCCGTTGATAATTTCTCTAATAACCATACGACCGAGTGATCATGACAATAGTCTTAGCACTACACTGATCATCGTTCGAGAGGCTGCCACCACTATGTTTTACTTAAACTCGTCTCTTAACCCATTTTTGTACTTTTGGAGGATGAAAGAACTAAGACAAGTAGTGAAGTCGATAATCAAAAGGATTTTCTCGTGCCTTAGTTAAATTTCAATGCAGAGAACATATCCTGACTAGAAATTTCGTAAACTTCTCCAAACACCCAGGATTTAATATATTTTAGAACCTCTTACTGTAACAGCTTACAGTGTATTTACAGGTTTGCTTGTAACGAGAAAAATATGTGATTTATAGGCGAATCCTCATTTACATTTTTTTGTCTCATTAGCATAGGCTTATTATTATCTGATAAAGCTAATAAAATGAAATTTCTGAATATTGAAAGAGGATAACAATTTCAGTTACCTATGAAAACTTGACCCGATATACCACGTAGTTTCGAAGAATTTCTCTTTAAACCCCCAAAATTTAAAAAAAAATTATGAGCTCAATAACGTTTTCCCACCTAGTAATTTTGCCGTTTTTAATTTGTTCAAAAATTGGCAAATTTTCCATCTTTTTATTTAAGGCAAAATAGGCCAGGAAAATGCGTTTCGAAATATTCTAGAAAGAAAAAACGCATTTCTAAATAATAAAAACAAGACGTTTAAAAAGTCGAAAAATTTGGGATTTTTCCAAAGGGGTTGGTTCATGGTTTTCGTCAAACATTGACAATTACTCCATCTTTTTTTTTAGGCAAAATAGGCCAGGAAAATGTCTTTTATGATATTCTAGAACGAAAAATGTGTTATTCCACTTTTTGAACTTTTTTTATTGTCTAGAGAGGCGTTTTTTCTTTCTAGAATATCCTGAGAAACATTAATTTTCCTCGCGTGTTTTGCTTCAAAATATAAAGATCGAAATACTGCTAAATTTTGGACAAAAAATGGACAAAACCCTTGGGAAAAATTCCAATTTTTCGACTTATTTAACAGGTTGTTTTTATAGCCTAGAAAGGCGTTCTTTCATTCTAGAATATCGTGAAACTCATTTTCCTTGCATATTTTGCTTAAAAAAAATGGAAAAATTGCCAATTTTTGACCAAAACGAGGTAAACCCATGGACTAACGTTAACCACTTTATAAAAATCCGTCTTAACTCTTTTAACCTGTTGTATTTATAGTCTAAAAAAGCGTTATTTTCTTTCCAGAATATCAAGAAACACATTTTCCTGGCCTTCTTTGCCTAAAACAAATAAAACATGGAAAAATTGCCAATTTTTAAGCGAAACCATGGCCTAACCCCTTTGGAAAAATCCCAATATTTCGGCTTTTTTAACTTGTCATTTTTATAGTCTAGAAAGGCGTTTTTTCTTTCTAGAATATCATAAAAAACATTTTCCTGGACTATATTGCATAAAAAAAAAATATGGAAAAAAGGCCAATTCTGGGCCAAACCCATAGACTAACCTCTTTGAAAAAATCTCAATTTTTCGAATTTTTGAACTTCTTGTTTTTTATAACCTAGAAAAGCATTTCTTCGTTCTAGAATATCATAAAACACATTTCCTGGCCTATATTGCCTTAAAAAAAAAAAAAAAAAGATCGAAAAATGGCCAATTTTGGGCCAAAACCATGGACTAACCCCTTTGGGAAAGTGTCAATTTTAACCTAGAAAGGCGTTTTTTCGTTCTAGAATATGATAAATTACATTTCCTTGCCTATACTGCCTAAAAAAAAGATCGAAAAATGGCCAATTTTGGACCCAAACCATGGGCTAACCCATTTGAAAAAATGTTATGTTTTCGACTTTTTTATCTTCTTGTTTTTATAGCCTGGAAAGACGTTTTTTGCGTTCTAGAATATCATAAAACACATTCTGCTGGCCCATATTGCCTAAAACTAAGGTGGAAAAATGGCCAATTTTGGACCCAAACCATGGACTAACCCCTTTGAAAAAATGTTATTTAAGAAAATGTTATTTAAAAAATGTTATTTAAGATGTTATTAAAAAAATGTTATTTAAGAAAATGTTAAGTTTTCGACTTTTTCATCTTCTTGTTTTTATAGCCTAGAAAGGCGTTTTTTTCGTTCTAGAATATCATAAAACACATTCTGCTGGCCCATATTGCCTAAAAATAAGGTGGAAAAATGGCCAATATTGTACCCAAACCATGGACTAACCGCTATGGAAACATGTCAATTTATCGACTTTTTGAACTTCTTGTTTTAATTGCGTAGAAATGCGTGTTTTCGTTCAAGAATATCATAAAACATATTTTCCTGCATTATATTGCTTAAAAAAAGAAAGGTGGAAAAATGGCCAATTTTGGACCAAAATCATGGACTGACCCCTTTGGAAAAATGTCAATTTTTCGACTGTTTGAACTTCTTGTATTTATAGCCTAGAGAGGCGCTTTTTCGTTCTAGAATATCAAAAACCACATTTTCTTGGCCTATATTGCCCAAAAAAAAGGTGGAAATATTGCCAATTTTGAAGCAAAACCATGGACCAACCCCTTCGAAAAAATGTTATGTTTTCGACTTTTTTTATCTTCTTGTTTTTATAGCCTAGAAAGGCGTTTTTTTCGTTCTAGAATATCATAAAACACATTCTGCTGGCCCATATTGCTTAAAAATAAGGTGGAAAAATGGCCAATTTTGGACCAAAACCATGGACTAACCCCTTTGAAAAAATGTTATGTTTTCGACTTTTTTTATCTTCTTGTTTTTATAGCCTAGAAAGGCGTTTTTTTCGTTCTAGAATATCATAAAGCACATTCTGCTGGCCCATATTGCCTAAAAATAAGGTGGAAAAATGGCCAATATTGTACCCAAACCATGGACTAACCGCTATGGAAACATGTCAATTTATCGACTTTTTGAACTTCTTGTTTTAATTGCGTAGAAATGCGTGTTTTCGTTCAAGAATATCATAAAACATATTTTCCTGCATTATATTGCTTAAAAATAAGATGGAAAATGGCCAGTTTTGGACCCAAACCATGGACTAATCCTTTTGGAAAAATGTCAATTTTCGACATGTTGAACTTCAGGGTAATTCCACGGTAATGTGAAACTAAACATTGGTTTTTGAAAAATACCAAACTTGTCTAATATTACCTAAAAACTAAAAGCGAAATGTCCAAAGTTGACATTTTAAGCACTATCATACAATTCCCAGGTCATATTTTTGCAAAAATTATAATTTATTCTGCATGTGTTGCCAAAAGCCGTTGCGGAGAAGACAAATTTATTTTTGACTTATTTGAAAAGCTAAAAACTTTTTTAAAAAATCCGCTCTGGGTTTTCAATATTTTAGACATGGTCTATACGATTTACGTACCCAGCTTGAGTAATTAAAAACGAGTGCAAAGAATAAGACTTTCCAAAGTCAAAATCCCGTTTTACCCTTAACAAGACAGTTTTTTTTACAGCGAGCCCTTTTGTCTTCTCCGCAACGTCTTCTCCGCAACGGGACCGCATGCATCAAATCATTGCAAAATTTCGAGTACATTTAAAAGGAATAACGAAAGATTTTTTTTGGTTGACAATTAATTATACAGAACTCTTCCTTTTCAAGGAAAGAGTCATTTTAAAAGATGCCCGAATTCGAAAGAATCTAACCTTGAAGTGAAAGAATAATAATTCGCGCTTCTTGCGAGTCTTCTCCGCAACGGGAAATCATTCGTTGATTGTATCTCTCCGTAAAGAGCAGGAGTAGATTTATCTTGTGTTATAGATACACTTAGCTCACATCTACCTTAAAAAAAATAGAAAAGGTGTACTTCTCCTATTAGTAGTTTACAGACGATCGATTTTTTGTTTCCAAAGCGTCTTCTCCGCAACGACAGATTATCGTGAAATGACCCTTCTTGTTCTTATAGCCTAGAAAGGCGTGTTTTCGTTCTAGAATATCATGTAACACATTTTCCTGGCCTATATTAATAAAACAAAAAGGTGGAAAAATGGCCAATTTTGGACAAAAACCATGGACTAACCCTTTGGAAAAATGTCAATTTTTTGACTTTTTGAACTCCTTGTTTTTATATCCTAGAAAGGCGTTTTTACCTTTTAGAATATCATAAAACACCCTTTTTCCTGGCCTATATTGCCTACAAAAAGAGGTGGAAAAATGGCCAATTTTGGATCAAACCCATGGACTAACCCCTTCGGAAGGAAATCAGTTACTGTTAAGGAAATCAGTTACAGGCAGCTAAAGTCTATTGACATGGATGCACTCAGAGCTGATTTAACGACGTCTGAATTGTGTACCAATGTTTTTACGGATTTGGATATGATGGTCTCCTGCTACAACTACACATTGTCGTCGTTACTTGATAAATATGCCCCCCTGCGAACTAAGTCTGTCGCTAATAGGAAGCGTGTGCCTTGGTTTAACCACAAAATTAACGATGCTATGAAGGCTAGGCGGAGAGCTGAGAGGAAATGGCGCTATTCTAAATCTGCACAGGATCTAATTGTTTTCAAAAAAAAGAAAAATTATGCAATATACTTGATGAACCAAGCTTGCTGTGATTATTACACCAATCATATCCAGCAAAACAGTTCTGATCAGAGACAACTGTTTAATGTTACAAAGTTCCTGTTGTGTGACACCAACACTGCTTCGTTTCCTCGTGTTGACACTGTTCAGCTTGCCAATGATTTTGGAAATTTCTTTGCACAGAAGATTGATAATATAAACGCGTCTTTGGCTAATTGACATTACTTGCCTGAAAGAACAGTTTACCGGTTTCAGAACTCTCTCTCAAGAACAAGTGCGCATGTTGATTAGTAGAGCAGCGGGTAAATCTTGTCAACTCGACCCCATTCCCACTCTGATTGTTGTCAAGTTGCTTGATGTTCTATTGCCAGTTATCACTAAGCTGATCAACCTCTCTTTTGACACCGGTCGATTTGTGGAGGCCTGGAAAGAGGCGCTTGTGTTACCATCTCTCAAGAAGCCTGGTTTGGACTTTGCGTTCAAAACGTTTCGTCCAGTCAGTAACCTCTCTTATATTTCTAAATTGTCGGAGAGGGCTGGGGCTGAGCAGTTTATGGAGCATCTGACTGCCAACAATTTACTCTGCTTCAATCGGCGTATAAACAGCAACACAGCACGGAGTCGGCAATACTTAAAGTTAAGAATGACATTTTGATGTCTATGGATGAGCAACATGTCACCTTGCTTGAATTATTAGATTTAAGTGCAGCTTTTGACACGATACATCATGATAAGCTGATTGGTCGTCTTGAGTCTGATTTGGGAATAACTGACAATGCGCTTGCCTGGTTTAAATCGTATCTATCTGACCGGTTCCAGCGTGTCTCTGTAAATGGTAGTCTCTCAGATCAGTTTCCTTTAAAACAACGTGTTCCTCAAGGATCATGTTTGGGCTCCTTGCTTTTCATTATCTACACGCGCAAACTGTTTCAGATCGTTGAACGCCACCTCCCACAAGTTCACTGCTACGCGGACGATACACAGTTGTATCATTCAGCCCCAATCGATCTGCGGATGCTGATTTTGCCATCAAGTCCATGACTGACTGCATCAGTGACATTAGGAGTTGGATGATTTCAGATAATCTTATGTTAAACGATGATAAAACAGAATTTTTAATTATAGGTACTAGGCAGTAGCTGGCCAAGGTTAACATCAATTGCATTAGGGTTGGGTCGACTGATATTTGTCCTGTAACAGTAGCTAGAAACCTAGGCTCATGGTTTGATGAGCAGATCACTACGTCAACTCATATTAGCAAGTTATGTAGTGTTGCCTTTTACCATTTGCATAATATCAAACGCATTCGCAAGTATTTGTCTGGAGAATCAACGGAAATGCTTGTCCATGCATTTATTACATCTCGAGTTTATTATTGTAACAGTCTTTTGTATGGGCTACCCAACTACCAGCTTAACAAATTGCAGAGAGTTTTGAATGCCTCAGCCAGGCTAGTTTGTAATGCCCCTAGGTTTTGCCACATCTCACCCCTTCTTCGTGGTCTACATTGGCTTCCTGTTAAAGCCCGGATAGAATTTAAGATACTGCTTATTACGTTCAAAGCAATTCACGGCCTTGCTCCTAAATATCTACGCGATTTACTAACATTTAAATCGTCCTTATATAACCTTAGATCTTCAGATAGTATTTTACTTTCTATGCCAGTTGCTCGATCGAAGACGATAGGTGAAAGAGCTTTTATGGTGGCAGCGCCAAGCCCCTGGAATTCTCTTCCAAAAGAACTTCGTGCGATTACTAATGTGAACAGTTTTAAGGCGCATATTAGGACTATCATAAAACTAGAATATCAATAAAACACATTTTCCTGCTTTTTTTGGCCAAAAAAAAAAAGTTGGAAAAATGGCCAATTTTCGACCAAAACAAAGGGTTAACCCCTTTGGAAAAATGTCAGTTTTTCGACTTTTTGAACTTCTTGTTTTTATAGCCTAAAATGGCGTGTTTTCGTTATAGAATATCATAAAACACATTTTTGTGGCCTATTTATATCTAAAAAAATGGTGGAAAAATGGCCAATTTTAAACCAAAACCATGGACTAACCCCTTCGAAAAAATGTCAATTTCTCGACTTTTTGAACTTCTTGTTTTTATAGCCTAGAACGACGTTTTTTTCTTCTAGAATATTATAAAACACATTTTCTTGGCTTATATTGCCTAAAAAAAGAAAGGTGGAAAAAGGGCAATTTTGGAACAAAGCCATGGACTAACCCCTTTAAAAAAATGTCAATTTTTCGACCTTTTGAACTTCTTGTTTTTATAGCCTTGAAAGGCGTTTTTTCGTTATAGAATATCATAAAACAAATTTTCTTGGCCTATATTGCCTTTAAAAAAAAGGTGAAAAATGGCCAATTGTGGACGAAAACCATGGAGTAACCCCTTTGGAAAAACGTCAAGTTTTCGACTTTTTGAAATTCTTTTTTTATAGCCTAGAAAGGCGTTTTTTCGTTATAGAATATCAAAAAACACATTTTCCTGGCCTATATTGCCTAAAGAAGGGTAAAAACTTCGAAAAGAACTATTGCATCAATACTTAGTCTAAAATATTTTTATTCTTTAAAATTGCTTCAAGGAAATTAGTTTTTATGAACCAAATGGCATTGATTGGCGATGATTTGATTCGCAAATATCTCTCAATGCAAAAATTCATTCAGTAATCAGTTTTAGTTTTTAGATTTTGTTCTGTTTATATACCATTTTTTGAGGGAAATCGCCAGTCTGAAACTGAACATGGAAGTGTGTGACGCTATCCCAGGGACCCTAAATGTTGTATCTGAAGAAAATGCTGCAATCAATGAGAATAATAGGTTTACTGAAAGATTTAATTTCGAACTGGCTTTTAATCTGCCTTTAAGTAAATTGTTTAAAGCATATCTATCGGTAACACTGGCGTGACGGGCCGTGTAACGCTATTTTTAACCACGGCAATGTCGCGTTTTTTTTGCAAAATTAGGGTTGAACTCAACGTCTTGCGGGCTACTTAAAATCATTTGTCCAGAGATTTGTTTCCATTTTCTGATAGATTGGGGCCTAGTTAAGCAGTAGAAAGTCAATTTGCGCAATTTTAACTTATGGCGCATTGTAAAAATTTGCTTTATTTTATCCCTATAATTTTGAACGGCAGAAATTGTCAATAGGGCCTATTTTTAACAATACCTTTTTGGTCACAAAATTATTACAGCTTTCACAAATTTATCGCCTTATAATAAAGAAAGGGTCATAAAAATTATTCGTGTTGTACAAAGGCTGCCAAATCGTTGTGGTTTGACGTACGAGTCAATTGAATTTGTTTAAATTTCGCTTTACCGGAAGTGGATTTTGAGCTCCGAACAGGCAAAATGAGTTTTCTCGAATTTTAACAAAAGAATACGTTATTTGGGAAAACTAACTACAGCATGTTTCATTACTCATTAAGGGTTATCGATGAGCCAAATAAGAGCGAAATCAAATTTTCACCTTGTGCCGACCGTGGGTCGATATTTACGGAAAGCCACTCTTAACTTGTTTTTTTTTTATGATTTCTGGCATCCTGTGTAAAAAATGGTCGAACTTTAAAAAATGGCTATTTATTTTCTTCTACATACGTAAATTGATGATGCTTATAGTAGAACCCTTCGAACAGCACTAAACGTTTCTTGGAGGGACCACATTACAAATGAGGATCTATATTTCTAGATCCGGCCATTAAGCCCTAAAACATAAAGTTAGGAAATTTTAAATTTTTGACTAAAATCACGGGTTAAACCCTTTAGAAAAAGTCGGATTTTGGCACAGTTAAAAAAGGATACTTTTATGGCCAAGAAAGGCACGTTTCGTATCTACAACTTTATTTAGACCGAAATAATTTTTTTCTGAAAGGGTTTTTTTTTGCCCCTTCCAATGAGGTATAGCCTTGTATGAAACTTTCAGTAACAGCAGAGATATAATTTTTTAAAGTTACATGGTCAATTTACTTTAAATCCATGCGGGAAGACAAAGAAATCATGAGTTAACCCCGTAGGAAAAAGTCGGATTTTGGCGCGTTTACAAATTGATATTTTTATACTTAAGAAAAGCCCGTTTCCTATCTACAATTTTATTAAACTACAACCCTGGTCAGACATCTTGGGACACTATAAGAAAATGAGGCGCGAAAACGCACCTTGCTAATTAAATCGTATTTTACTTGTTATAAATGCTTGGAAATGTTGTTGAAAGAGCCCATTTCTGCTGTTTTGGCGTGCTCAAGTGCACTGTGCCAGCTCAGACAATTATTTTTGCTCAGGCCACTTACGGCATGATTACCTACTGTGTAGTTAAATATGCATATTTTGAGGAAAGGCTATTTAGAACGGTTTGCTTTTATCAATGATCCTGAAAATTGAACTACAAACGTAGCTTAATAGCCTTAGCAATATGAGGCACTTTAGAGGCTCAAATTTTCGTCACATGACCGATAATTGAGAATAAACGGTCAAAATATTTATTCTAAAATGGGAAAGGGATAATGAAAGAGCAACAAATCATTTTAGGTACATTTAAGAGGCTTTTTAAAAGGTTCTGAAAAAATCGCCTTGTATTTGTTTTTACGTTATAACGGAATTGGTAAATAAATTAAAGGGGAAAGGGTCACGTGACTTAATAATGAGTTAGGTAGTTAATGGGGTAAATAACATTTCCAATCATACAAGGCGAATTTTCGATTTACACTGTTTATGTAACATTTTGGTAGTGAAAATTCCTAAGAATAAGGTTTGCAACCCATCCCCGTTTAGGAAAACGTGTTTTGTGGCGTCATTGATGAACCAACGTCACGTGTTATTTGAAATCACTTTTCACGTGTTTTTTTCGTTGAGCCACATTTGTTCACTTTTCAGGATCGCTGATGAAAGCAAACCGTTCTAAATAGCATTTAACAAGATATGCATATTTAATTAGGTAGTCATGCCTTAAGTACCCTTTAAGTTTTATAATAAATACTACTGATCTACCATAATCTGAACTATAATATCAGTACCTGCTGAATAACTTTGCTCTTGTTCACCGAGCAGAGAGCATTCCATGCCACATTCAACTTAGAGGACCTGATTTTCATGTTCTTCCATGGCTAAGAAGATAGGATAAAATCTTTAGTTGGGCAAGAATTTTTCCTCATCCCCTACTTGTGTATACACCTATTGTTGAAAGAAAACATGTCAGAACAATACTGAGCCTGAAGTTGTGATTTCTGGTTTACGGGGAATTGTTTTTAAGAATAAACGAGCTGAGCCTGACAATATTCCTGGAAATATTATTTACTACACTGTACCCTACTAATTAAATATACATATCTTCTTACTGTAAATGCTATTTAGAACGGTTTGCCTTTATCAGTGATCCTGAAAAGTGAACAACAAATGTGGCTCAACGAAAAAAACACGTGAAACGTGTTCTCAAATAACACGTGACGTTGGTTCATCAATGACGTCACAAAACACGTTTTAAAGGGCCACTGCTCGCAGGGTATGCCTTAAGTGGCCTGCGTGGATGCCCATTGAGGAAAATTACTTCCGCGTCCTCTGCTCCTAGCCAAGCAAATGAACCAGTGGTGGCATTACAAAAGGACTTATAAATGACCTTTAACAAAGCTAAGATAACGATTTGCCGCAATTTTTGTCGCCATAAATAAAGATATTTCTGTATTTTCCTCTTCCCTTCCTCAAAGAGGTGTAAATTGCAGTACAAAAATCTTCTTTTGTAATATTGTGCCTTTGCAATAATAGCTAAGCTGCTTCTAATCCCCTTCCCCCCACAACCAAGGAAACATTCGTTCGTGGTTTGTTCTTGTAATAACTCGATCCGGAGTTAGGCCGGAGGCACTTTGCCTAGCTCTGCTTCGTCAAATTCTTTCGCCATCTCGATAGCTTCCTCTACTGCTTTATTTTTCCGGTTTGCGATAAACTGTGCCAGAGAACTTTTACCCTCTCGATTTTGCTCAGCAGCCAAGCAAACAAGTTCCAGTCGTGACGTTATACCCTTGTGTTGAACAATTTGACAGACATCATAAACACTGAGACGCTCAGATCTTTGACTTCGTTCTTAACCCTGGCCTTTCCCCTTGTCTTTTGCGTTTTTTCCCGAGAAGTTATGGCAGCTTCGGTCCGTGGAACCGCATCAAACAGGTCAGGATGTCCTGAGCAGTGTGACGCTTCGCGATCTTCCTTAGTGACATACCGGTAGGCTGTGTAGTATGAATTAATTTATAATTGTCACTGAAATTCACTTGAATTCCAAACTTCTCGTCCAAGTAGTTTCTTACTTGAAGCCATCTCCCGCTCTTTGACAGTTTTAAAGCCATATAGAAATGATATAGGTTCATCTCCTCTCCACTCTTACACTCATTGTTGCTGTTATGTGCCTCGACGCATGTAACCCCGTGTATCATTCTAGTTCCAAAATGCTGCCAGCTTCTACAATAGCTGCCTAGGAACTCTCTTTACTTGGAAACTTGGCTGTATCTGCACGACTATAGAGTGTTTTCACATGACGTCACGGCGGCTATATTGGTGTCGCAAAACAATGAAACGGCGGCCATTTTGGTGTCCCAAACAAATCCTGTGGGAGTTGAACTCTTTTCTTATGCAAACGCTTTCTTTTCTTCCAGTACATTTGCATAGATGCTAGCCACATGAGTGAAAACAGTCTATACATATTCAGTGTACGTAATTACATACAGTATACTACTTTGAATTTTACTACTTGAATTTCGAATGATCCAAGGATGCCATATTCAGCTACTTATGACGTCTTAGCTCGTAACCATAGCAACTGACCATAAGTCAACTTGTTTGTGCGCGAGGGGTCAATAAACAGTTACTCAAAACATCAGCCACTGAAGTTTTATCCTCTAGAAAAACTCAGAAAAAACTTATGGGGGGTGGCAAACACCGCACCCACCCCAGACCCCCCCCCCCCCCCCCCCCCCCCCTCTTGTACGTCCGAGGCTTAAAATAATATTTCACGTGGCCCGGTGGATTTGTTATTAGAAAGCTATACAAAGGCGTTTTTGAGCGACGGACGTCAACCGGAACTATGGCTTTACCCTTTTTTATATACCTTGACGTTTCCAAAGTTGTATTGCTTAGGGTCGTTACTCTTATAGGGAGGAATTAACCCAAAATTTAAGCAAAAGTGTCTAAGAATGCAAAAAGTCTACTCCTTTTGACGTGCGTTGCTCAGAAACGCTTTTTCTGATGCTCCCCAGATAGTCTGTCCAAGCATGATCATTTATGATTTCCTTCGAAGCTGGAAACGCTTCTTCTTAAGCTTTCCAGCTAATCTGTCCAATCAGCAACATGATCGATTTCCTTGGCCTGGAAACGTTTTCAACTGGAAACGCTTCTTACACTCACTAGCTAGCCTGTGCAAGCAGGAACATATATGGTTACCTTCGAATTTTACTGATATTTGAATATCTTTTCAGCAATATTTCCGTCTTTTTTAATCTGCAGAATATAGTGACTTTCTCAAAGATCTCCACAAAGAGAACCGCTTATACGAGTACAACAACACAAAGGGTGTTATGGAGAAAATCCTATCACATTTCTACAAAGACTGTCGCCTTCGGATTGAGAATCTCAAAGCTAGACATCGACGAGAACTCCGGTTCTTGGCCCGATTACAACGAGAATCCACGGAAAAAGGAGAAATATAGCCCCCAAAACAAAGGGAAGCTTACGGAACTTAGGCAGGGTTGTTTTCGTGTTTACACTTCGACATAATGTCATAGTGCAGGCAAATGGCATTTCTCATTAACCCTTTAAACCCTAATATCAAAACTCAAATTCTCATTTGTTTCCCCTATAGGTTTCTTATGAATGTAGTGGGGAGAAGTTGTTGAAGTATCAATAATTTTATCTTCGAATTCTGTGACCGTGTTCTTAATTCTCATGACCACTCTGTTTTATAAAGCATAGAAAATACAAGGACAAACTTGATGCTGATCTGTTTTAGGGCTTAACGTCAGACCTGGGAAGCTGAGCTGGGGTCTGGGGAAGAGAGTCGGTCCCTGCCGGGACCATTGCACATACCAACTTGCCAAAATGGGTTGTTTTTTGCTTAAGTAAAGGATAAAAAAAGTTAAAGATCCTTATTTTTGTGGCTAAGGCTCTAGAAATAAAATCTAAACTAAATTTCATTTAGCCAATAAGCCATCGAATTTGTGAATGAGTAAGTTCGTAACAAAAGCGGATAGGTCCGCAATGAATCCTCAGTATCAATAACAACAAAATCTTCGCCTGAACAACTCGTAAAGCTGTAAGCCTCGATGCATCATGCCGTACCAAGGATTCCAAATTAATAGTGATAGGCTAGAATTCGCTGGAAAGCAATTCTTTCTAAATGTCCATTTCGTCTTGTAACCACATACACTCTTTCACAAAAATACGACAAAACAAGATTATCCCATACGAGGTAGCCTGGATAGCAGACGTACTTAATTAAACTGCATACGGGAAAATATACTGCCTTCATATTATCTGCTTTCAAGCTTGATATTGGTTAACTTCTTTCTATGTTTTAATTTTAACTCCTTGGCCTGCGACCAAGCTCTTGGGCGGCAACAGGACAGAGGAGGGATTGGACCGTCCTCTCTCCCTCACCCCTCCCTACCCCTCCCTCACCCCTCCCTCACCCCTCCCTCACCCCTCCCTCACCCCTCCCTCACCCCTCCCTCACCCCTCCCTCGCCCCTCCCTCACCCCTCCCTCACCCCTCCCTCACCCCTCCCTCACCCCTCCCTCGCCCCTTGTCCTCCACAAAGCTTCCTCAAGCCAGCTTGCAAGCATCAGGTCTAATATTACTCAGATATCCTTTGGCGTTTGATTCAAACGATCTTACTGAGTATGAATAACTAGATATATATAGGAAGAGAAGTTCACGAATAAGATCGGTGTTACTGGTAATAATGTTAAATGAGCCCACAAATGAAAACCGTTCTCGTTTTCAATCTTGGACTGCAGATACTTAATGCCCCCTAGACTGTATTCAAGGAACAAAATGAAACAATTACGACAATTAGGAAACCGTTTGTACAGAAGCATTTGGTAGTAACGGAAGGTCCTTTACAGTGTGTAGTAGCAAAAGGGAAAAAGCTAACAGAGGGAGTCCCTGTGCGCCATGATATTTATTGGTAGTAGAAAGTAGTTTTACAATTCTGAATGTAATTTTAATGTACGTGTGGCAAGAAGAAATGCTTCAAGTGCAGGCCTAGATGGATTATTTTTATTTTGTGCGTGAAACCACCGGCCGCCACCTTTTCGATGCCCGCTATCTCGGTACATATGGAACCGAGGTGGCGCACTGGAACAAAAAGCGCTTGAACTCGACGGTCTTATAATTACTGAAAAATAGGGGACTGTGAGCAGTCTACGAGAAAAAAAGAAACGACGCCAATATTTAGTACAAACATTAACCACAAGGGACTGCAATGGACCGCAAACGAATATGCCGAAAAACGTAGGATCTGTAAAGACCTCATAAGCAAAAATAAAAATGTAGACATATAATTCTGCAAGCAGAATACTGCAATGCTGATCGTACTACGTGAAAATTAACTCTGCAAGACATCAACAAGACACCGAAAGAACTCAAAACATAGCGGGTATGTAGCCATAGACAGCTGTTTCGCCCTTTTTTGGGGCCCCAAAAAGGGCGAAACAGCTGTCTATGGCTACATACCCGCTATGTTTTGAGTTCTTTCGGTGTCTTGTTGATGTCTTGCAGAGTTAATTTTCACGTAGTACGATCAGCATTGCAGTATTCTGCTTGCAGAATTATATGCCAATATTTAGCCAGGAAGACCAAGCTAGCAGGCGGAAAATAAAAGATTAATTATGTGGCCAAAATTAAAGAGACCTATATCTTGCGGGATGACGCGGGAATTCCTAGCGGGGAAGACAGACCAAGAAAAATAATGCGAGACAACACCGACACTCTCTCCAACGCAAAGTTTCAACATGGAGTTGTTCATGTTCGTCCCCAGAGCCGCTCACTTTAAGAAACCAAGAAACGACCGGCTCTTGGGAAGAGAATGGGAATTGTCATGTTAGGCCTGTTTCAAACGTCGTGCTACTGCCGTGCTAAGCTGGCTCGACTGTAGCTCGACTGCAGCACGACACTAGCACGACTTGGTTTCAGACGTCAAATTTAATTCAGTCGAATAGAACGGCTGTTGCCGAAAACAAAACACAGTAATAAAGAAACGGTTCAGGAAACTTTAAAATGCATTCTAATGCATTTGTAATTTATGAATTGAGTTCGGCACGGCGGTAGCACGACGTTTGAAACCAAGTCGAGCTACTGCCGTGTAGCAAGGCAAGGCTTGCCCTGCTACACGGCAGTAGCACGACTTGGTTTCAAACGTCGCGCTACTGCCGTGCTAAAGTCGAATTTAATTCGATCAATTGAGCTCGACACGGCAGTAGCACGACGTTTGAAATGGGCCTTAAGCAACTCGCTTATCTCAGGCATTTCTCAGTGAAGTAAACAGTTCGGTAATTTAATCACATTGCCAAAGTAAATTGCAGGCTTGCACAGTAAAACGTCCGTGAAAATATATTGGTGAAGGGTTAAAATGTAATGTAATAGTATATATGTATATATGTATATGTGCTATACATTAAAGTGAACTTATATTAAAAGTGATGGAACGATATGAAAGCATATCACCTATACAAGTCATACAGATCTTTGATGAAATAAACTGCTGGTGAAAACTATTTGCAGGGGTGTCATTTTTGCAACGCAGATAAGAGCAAAGCGTAACATACCAAAGGTAACGTAATAAAGGAGATGCGCAATTATTTCCTTTAGTCCAAATTCGTTTTCTTTGACTTTCTTGATATACTTTTAAAAAAAGCATTTCTTGGCTTGTTTAAGGTAATTGATATCAGCAAACTTGCAACCTTGTCAATAGCCGTGTTACTCTTTCTCTGGGATACCGTCGGAATGGAAATGAATGAATAATAAACCCTTTTTGGATACATTGTTTATTTTTTCGACGAAAAATCCTAATGATCCGGATTTTCGATCTGATCTTGGATTTTAGTAAAGAAACGCACCCTAAATCATCATCACCGCGATCATCACTATCATCGTCATTATCCTCGTCATCATCACCATCATGATCACAACTAGCATCAAAACCACCATCAAACTCAGCATCATCATCATCACCATCATGTTCTTCTTCTTTATCATCAACATCGCCAACATTATCATCATTGTCACCATTCTGTCATCAAGTCTCATTAGCATTCGTCTTAAGAGGATGTATGGGAACAAACTCCTGATGGGAAGTAACTTTCCTCCCCCCGCCCGTCGGTCAGTTTGCTGTCAGGAATCGGCTTTTCATCGATTAGCCGTGGACAGTATTGAAAACAGCGCGCAAAATAAATCTGTATTTGTTAAAGGGGAAAAAATTGATAAAAACTGTTTCAAACTATTTTAATTAAACTATAATGGATGAAATTGGCATGAATTGAAGCTGCTCTGTGGAACGGTTTGGTCACGTGGTATAATTTCTAAATCTCTTTATGAGGGAGACTTGGGACCAAGAATCAACCAAGATGGCGCCTGAAAAACGTGCTTGTTCAAAACCTGAACTTTACAGTAATTTCAGCTTTTGTACCGAACTTCAACACCTTGGCTTAAACGGTAAACCATCTGGTGGCTTATTCGTCGTCGTTTAGCTCCTTCATGTGTATAGAAATGGGCTACTTCAGCAACGGGAAACAAGCTTTGACGCAAAACAGCACAAAAAGTCTGTCGACCCGGAGGTTAAATTAAAGGTAAGGCTTTTCTGAGATCGTAGAAATGTCGTAGAACTAAGATTATTTTAGTAATGTAAGAATTTAAATTTTACAACGGCTACATGCAGGGCTGTCAACCCCCCATGTCTTTAAATAATATTATTGAGAATTGATTGGGAAGGGAAGATAGATGACGTCATAACGTATAGTACGACACATGCCTTCATTTGTGCAAAAAATACTTTTTGACTCCAATCATCAGGAATATGCTTTGAAACGAACGCGCAAAAGTGATGTTGTTGGCATTGTAACATTTGACCTGATTGGTGTACTTCCCACCAAGTTTCTGCACACACTAAGTCATGAAGTATTGCTCTACTAGTTTATAAGAATCTGAGTGGAAAATATCATGTGTATTTTGATCCCTCAGTCTGAATTTATCAGGATGTGTCACTGGGACACTATTAATTTTTTGGTTTTGTTGTTTTAACCTCATGGTAATAACACACTACTGGAAACGATTGTTATTAACCTTGAAAACCTAGAGCTTATTACAATGAATAAAAATATTTGAATTTTGAGCAAAAACTGCGCTAAATTTGAAACTAAAGCAGAGAAAGGCTCAAAAGTCTATTTTATCTGGAAGATTTTATTACCCATATAGGAGAACTGGATATCAGTGCTGTATTTACATTTGGGAGACGCCTGGATAATCTGGGAGAGTTGGCATAAACAGGCTTTTTTAAAGGCTTTCAAATGCTCCAACAAAACAGGGACTTTAGGAATTTTACACTGCAGATATGCTGAATGCAGAAAGAATTGAAAAATCCTTTTGCTCGTGATGCTGGCCAGAGTTTTTACACAAATATCAGATGGGCGGGCCTCATTTTGGGTTGAATTCCCCTCTGTACAAGGAATAGTCTGCAAAAACAGCCATTTCTCCTTGCTCCCCTCCACTGGGGACGTTTTTGCATGATCCTGTAGGATCCTACATAGGATTTCTACCAGGGAATGAACGTCTGCTACTCAGAGACAGAAATTCCACACTGATAATGTAAATCAGCGCTTACATAATAAATCTTGTAGTCATGGGGTTCCAAATACAAAATGGTTTGTTCAATGTATGTTTCCCCTGGTCAATTTTATTAAAATATAATTGTTGTGTTCATTTGCAAACGAGCTCCAGCAAAACTCAAATGCTTCTTCTACAGAAGAATAATTATATTCCACAAATATTGAGTCTGTTTTGTTATATATTCATGGCATTTACGTTCTTTGTGGTCTTTTGTCTTTTGTCTGTCATTTGTAGGCAATAACTAAAACAAATGAATGTAACTTCTCCATCAACCAATCAGTGCTTCTGACCCAATTCCAGACTGATTTTACATCATGATTATGGAATTTTTTGGTGCTGAGTCATAGAAGTTCTCCTTGCAAAATTAATGTCTCCATGCACAGGCAAGTAGCGAGGAAAAATGCATTATCGTTGTTTTCACAGGCTACACAGTCAGACAGAGCAAAACTCCAGTCAAATCCCTGGGGTATGCCTAAGGGAAGATTGGAGGTTTTGGAATTGACTGATATATTTACCCCTCTCTTAAATAACCCCCCCATTCTCTGATATAGGAAACCTTCCTTTTCAGGGAGGGAAGTTCCTGTCCCCCCTGTATTTTGTCATAGACTGTGTTTATTAATCACCCAACATGACTGAATCTAGGGCTTTCTGGCTTTAATAGGCACTTTGAGATCCAACAATGCAACGGCATTGAGAATGTCAAAATCACTACAGGTGTAATAAGCAAACCAACAATTTCTTTGCATGTTCGTCAGCCTGTTTGTTACTTTTCTTTGCTATCTTTGGACTACTTCATGTACGACATGAAAATACCTATTTTGCATTTTATGGAAGCAACATCAAAGTTTTTATTTCTCTTTCTGAACTTGTATATTATGGTCCCTTGGAATTCAACTTTAGTAGGGTTTTGCCTACATTGACAAAGCATTGGTAGGTAGAAATAATCGTGTAAGACCTGAAAGAACGCAAATTCACTTTTTAAACAATAATCTAGTTGCCAATGTGTCTTTGGATCTCAGAGCCCCTAATATTGTAAATGATGTATTCCAACCTACAGTATACTAACAGCCAACTCTCTATAATGGCCACCTTTCTACACAACATATACTTTTTTAGTGGATAATCATTCACTCTTGTTTAAACCTCTTAACAAAGGCCACCTCTCAGATGTTGTATAATTTGGATACCTCTCTCGGCTGACATGTCTGCCCACTCTTGGTCAGCTATTGGCCAAGATATCGGCTAACATGTCAACCGACACTTGGCTGACTGATTTAGACTAACATATCAACTGATACTCAGCTGCTATGTCGACTGATATTTGACCGATACAGCTGTATGTCGACAGAGTATCAGCTGAGTGTGTCACCAATACTCAGCTACGGGGTGCCCAAACCAAGAGAAAGATCTCAAAAAACAGCCACTTTCTTCTGTTGCCAAGGTGGCCATTGTGGAGAGGGTCAACTTTATTTTTAAATACAAGGTGCACTGTATTTTTTTTTAAAAAAATACCTTGGAAACTTGTCTAAAAGCTTTGCTCAATCTATTATTTATCTATTATTTATCTATTATTTTCTCTTTTCAGGCAGAAGAGAATACCAAGATTAATTGTCTTGAACAGGGTTGGGGCAAATCTTTAGATGTTGAAAAGTGGCTCCAACAATATTATATTATAGAGGAGGAGCTGAAGTGATGAACATCATGGCAACAGGAAGGAGATCACAAGTTGCCAGGTTGGTTTGTGAACCTTCATTGGTAATACTCTCAGTGGTTACCTAGTGAATTTTAGAAAAAAATTTAGTTCTGGAAATGTTTGCTGACACAGGCCAGGAAGTCATTTCAATGTGGCAGGGCTTTTGCTGAAATTTCAAGTTACATTGTGGTAGGTATATAAAATTAGTAGGGGGGAATTAGCCTGCGAAAACAGCCATTTCTCCTTGATCCACCCACGTGACAAGGCTACGTATTCTTGGTTTGCAGCCACATGGCAAGGCGGCCATGTTGGGGGTGGAATTGTTTCTCAAAGAATTATTACAAGACTGTTGTGATGTCAGCTGCAAACCAATAATTGAATACGGTAAATTTTCCCTTGTATCAGTCAATTCCAAAACTGCCCATTCGCAATTCGCATTTCTCCCATAATACACCTTGTTTGCCTCCCAAAACTTTGCATAACCTTTGTTTTTAATTTCTTGTGGGTATTACAGTGGCCTTAAGAGAAGTAAAAGACAATGCTTTTGCAAAATTATGGGGGGCAAACAAGGTCTATTATGGGAGATATGCAAACAGTCTCTGTGAAAACCCCCAGCACCCCACTTTTGCCAAAATATTTTAAGTCTCAGAAGGCTGTCTTACGCGGAGTCATATCAATGCAGAGTCATTGAAATGCAGGAACCACTTTCATGAAATAAAACAACTGGCCTTACAGAGAAAATTTGAAATCCTCATATTCTCTGAAACATGGTTCAATTCAACAATTACTAATGTGGGTGTCGAGATAGAGGGTTATAATATCTACAGACTAGATCTTTTAAGGAAACCTGGCAGATGAGTTTACGCTTATGTCAATAGTGGCTTCAAGGTTAAAGTTTTAAAGGATCTTACTGGAATTGGTGAATCTGGTCTTCACCAATTTTGGCTCCAAGTGCAGAACAGGAAACTATGGTCTATCTTAATGTACACGTCACGTGTTGTCTACAGACCCCCCGACATAGGTCTCTCTTGCTTGGAAAACAAACTTGAGCCAAAGTACGTGAAAGCCTTGTCTCTTAATAAGGATATAGTATTGGCCAGTGATATTAACTGTGACCTACTCACGTACAAAGGCGATGTGTTACATTTATTTTGCAACTCAGTAAACGCTACACAATTGATTGACAAGCCCACAAGGATTCCAAACTCATAGATGTAATATTGATAGCTAACCAAAGTGTCCTCAATACACTAAAGACACAAGCACACTGGCGAATGAATTTAACCGTTTTATCGTTTCTTTCGGTGAAACAGCAGCAGGTAAGGCTACTGATTTTGCTAAGTCTCATGGCTTGAATAACAGCTACTGCCTCAAGAACATCAGCATGATGCATACTGACAACGACCTGTTTGAATTCCACCCAGTGTCTTACATTGAAGTACAGAAAGTGATCATGGCCTTTCCTTCTAACAAGGTGCCAGGTTATGACAAAGTGCCCATCTCATTAATAAAAGATTGTCTTGAGCACATCCTGCTGACAAAATCTGGCATAATCAACCACTCATTTACCCATTCGATTTTTCCTTGTGCCTGGAAAAAGGGTGAAGTGTTCCCTCATCTTAAAGATGGGGATCATGAAGTACCAAATAACCTGTCACCAAACTGGAAACCGGAAGCACCACTCGACAGAAACTTTCAGCTTGCTAGTAAGCAATCACATCTTTAGTGCCATGGATAAAAAGCAAATTACAGCTGCAATGGTGCTTATTGATTTGAGCAAAGCCTTCGACAGCCTGTGCCATTCAACCCTACTTTGAAAAATACAAAACTGGGTACTTCCAACAAAGCTCTTCTTTGGTTCGAAAGTTATCTTACAAACAGGCAACAGTCCACTTGTGTTGCAACTTCATTGTCAGAATCACTCACTATTACACATGGCATACCTCAAGGCTCAATTCTTGGCCCAATGCTTTTCAGCCTGTACATGAATGATTCACCTAAAGTCATCTAGTTTAGTAACATTGAATCTTACGTTGATGACACCAAGATATATTTTTCATTCGCGTTAGAGGACAATTTGATTCATGTCTATGCCAAGTTGCCGAGGATCTCAAACATGTTTCAGAGTGGTGTTGCACTAACCACCTTTTGATCAATCCTGAAAAAACCAAGTTTGTCCTGTTTGGGGTGAGGCAACTTATCTTCAAGTTGCCCAGTAACATTGCCGTACCTTTCTTGGTGAAGACCTAGAGAGGATAAAGGGGCTCTCTTGTCAAGACCTAGTACCTGTAACGTCCATCAAAGACCTTGGCATCACACTAATTTGAATCTGGCCTTCAATGGCCATATCACTTCACTAACCTCCTCTCTTTTGTCAACATTAGTTCAAATAAATAGGGTACAACACTTGTTCTCTAAAGATGTACTGTTACGTAATCCTAAATTCTTTAGTATTTAGCAAACTGTTCTACTGCTCGACCGTATCATCTGGAACTTCTAAAGAAAACATTCATAAACTACAATTCATGAAAAACTTTGCTGGCTGAATACCTACTATCACAAAAAAGTTTGATCACATTTTATACACCAGTCTTACATGAACTTGGTTGGCTCACCATCGAAGAGCTACTGCATGGATGCTTACATGATGTAACTATGATCTTTAAATGTCTCAATGGTCTTGTGCCCAGTTATTAATTTAAGTACTAAGTTTGTAAAATGCTCAGAAACTCACTTGTATTGCACTAAACAGAACAATCAACTTGACCTTCCTCAGTGCCGAACCTTGCCGCACAGTGTGCCTTCCGTATCAGGGCGTCTAAATATTGGAACAGTTTTCCCAATGATATTACAAACTCTGCCTCTATTGAGGTTTTTAAAAGGAGTGCCAGGCCAGATATAATCAGAAGGCGGAAATAGAAAATTTACCCATAGTTTGTTGGTCTTTGTGATTATTAATTGTTTATTAGGTTTTTAATTTTTTATAATTGTAATTCTAGCATTCAATTTTATACATGTAATTTTAACCTATTTTGCACATTATACTTAGTGAATAATAGTGTATTGTATGTTTGTTCATTATTTTGAATAAAATTGTTCATTCCAGAAAGCCCACATTATTTTCAGATGATGCTAATCTCTGGAGATGTAAAATGTAGAGACTCTCTCTTTTGTACTACACTTCTCCCCAGAATGTCAGCCCCAAAATTATGACATGGGAATGGATTAGGACATTATACGAAGTCTCATGTGAGGTGCATAGCATGAAAATTCACTTCATCATTGTAATGGTAAAATAATCTTTGTTAGCCTGTGAGCAGGCTCACCATTTTGGCGAGCAAAAGGGAGCCACACAAGTGAAGTAAGCGAGAGCTAAGGGGCGGAGGAAAGGAGAGCTTGCAACGATCTCTCACAAATTTTCATTAATTTTGTACTTCGCCCAGACAAACGGAAATACCATTGGCTAAAAAATGACGTTCTTGAAATTAAAGTTGATTTATAACTCCAGACTCCTCTTTCATCCAACCAACTAAAGAAGTATATTCACTTGTCTTTTCATAAAGAGATTTGGGCCTTATCGTCAGTTTCCACAGTGAATTGCCACTGAAAGACCATATTCTAAATGTTTTTAAACTTTTGGAGTCTTATACTTTTATGTGAGTCACCAGTAATGTGCAATGTACTTTGGGAACAATTAAAGATGATGGATAATAGAAAAACGGCAACGCGATTTAAAATTTTGTATGTGCACAGGCTAAGTCGTGAAGTATTGCTCTACTAGTTAAGAATCAGAGAGGAAAAATACTATTTATATGCATTTTGATCCCTCAGTCTGAATAATATATTAGGGTATGTCACTTGGAAAGTATTGTTTTTCAGTTTTGTTATTCTAACCTCATGGTAATGACACGGTACCGGAAATGATTGTTATAATATTACTAACCTTGAAATCCTAGAACCTAGTAGTATGAATAAAAAGATTTGAATTTTGATCAAAAAATGGGCTAAATTTCAAACTAAAGCAGAGAAAAGCTCAGAAGTCTACTTTGCCTGGAGGATATGATGACCATATGGGAGAACCGGATATCAGTGCTGTATTTACATGTAGGAGACTCCTGGATAATCTGGGAGAGTTGGTATAAACAGGCTTTTTTAAAGGCTCTCAAATGCTCCAACAAAACAGTGAATATAGGAGCAATGAACTGTTAATGTGGTGCATACACTACAGATATGGTGAATGTGGAAAGAATTGCAAAATCCTTTTGCTTTTGATGCTGACCAGAGTTTCGACAAACGGGTGGGCCTCATTTTGGGTTGAATTCCGGTCCCGTTTGTACAGAGAATAGTCTGCAAAAACAGCTGTTTCTCTGCACTTTTCTCCTCTGGGGACGTTTTCACAAGGATGAATGTCTCCTACTCAGAGACAGAAATTCCATACTGATGATGTAAATCAATGTTTACATAATAAATCTAGTAGTCATGGGGTTCCAAATACAAAATGATTTGTTCAATTGTATTTTTCTCCTGGTCAATTACATTAAAATTGTTTTGTTCATCTGCAATCGATCTCCAGCTAAACTCAAATCCTTCTTCTAGAGAAGAAGAATTATTTTCCACAAATATTGACTGTTTTGTTATAATTATATTCATGGCAATTACAGTACATTTTTTTGTGGCCTTTTGTCTTTTGTCTGTCATTTGTAAGACAGTAATAACTTAAACAATGTAACTTCTCCATTGACCAATCAGTGCTTCTGACCCGATTTTAGTACTGATTTTCCATCATCATTAAGGATTTTTTTGTCGCTGAGTTGCAGAGGTTCCTCCTTGCAAAACGTCTCCATGCAGCTGCAAGTAGAGGGGGAAATGGCTGTTTTCACAGGCTACACAGAGCAAAGCTCCAGTCAAATACCTGGGGTATGCCTGGCGGAAGATTGGAGGTTTTGAAATTGACTGATATATTTACCCCTCTCTTTAAAATAAACCCCCACTCTCTGATATAGCTGGGAAGCCTTCCTTTTCAGGGAGGGTAGCTACATGTATCAAGCTCCACACTCTTTTAAGCTTCCTGTCCCCCTCCCCCCCCCCCCCCTGTATTTTGTGATAGACAGTGTTAATTAATCACCTGACTGTGACACATAATAAACCAGTCTGGTATTAAGCTAATAGGCACTTTGGGATCCAACAACGCAATGGCAATAATAATTACTAGAGGTGTAATAAGCAAACCAACAACTTTGCACATGTGTCAGCCCGTTTTTTACTTTTCTTTGCCATCTTTGTACTACTTCATGTATGACATGAAAATGCCTATTTTGCATTTTATGGAAGCAGCAACAAAATTTTATTTCTCTTTCTGAAATTGTATATTATAGTCCCCTGGAATTCAACTTTAGGAGGGTTTTGCCTACATTGACAATTTAAAGTAAGTGGGTAGAAATAATTATGTAAGACTGAAAGAACACAAATTCACTTTTTAAGCAATATTCTTGTTGCCAATGTGTCTTTGGATCTTATAGTCCCTAATATTGTGAATGATATAGTCCAATCTACAGTATACTAACAGCCAACTCTCTACAATGGCCACCTTTCTACAACATCTACTTTTTTAGTGGATAGTCATTCACTCTTGTTTAAACCTGCTGAGAATGGCCACCTCTCAGATGTTGTATAATTTGGATACCTCGTGGCTGACATGTCTGCCCTTGGCTGAAATGTCAACCGACACTCGGGTGACTGATATAGACTGACATACAGTTGTATCAACTGATACTCAGCTGCAATGTCGACTGATATTTGACCGATAAGTCAATAGAGTATTGGCTGATATAATGCCAACCAATACTCAGCTACGGGGTACCCAAATTACGAAAGATCTCAAAAACAGCCACTTTCATCTTTCCCCAAGGTGGCCGTTGTGGAGAGGTTCAACTCTATTTAAAAATACCTTGGACGTCTAAAAGCTTTGCTCAATCTTCAATTTCTTATTTTCTCTTTTCAGGCAGAAGAGAATAGCGAAGAACAATTGTCTGAACAGGGTTGGGGCAGATCTTCAGTTGTTAAAAAGTGGCTCCAGCAATATAGAGGAGTAGCTGAAGTGATGAATATCATGGCAACAGGAAAGAGGTCACAAGCTTAAGTCACCAGGTTAGTTTGTGAACCTTCACTTGTCTGGTAATACTCTCAGTGGTTACCTGCTGAATTTTAGGGAAAAGAAAAAGAATTAGTTATGGAAATGTTTGCTGACACAGGCCAGGAAGTCATTGAATGTGGCAGGGCTTTTGCTGAAATTTCAAGTTACATTGTACTAGGTATACAAAATTAATTAGTAGGGGGGAATTAGCCTCCTTGCTCCTTGCCGCTGACAATGTTTTGTGAGGAGGAATGTCTGCGACTTAGTGACAGAAAATCCATACTGATGGCATAAATCAATGTTTACATCATCCATGACATGCATTGGGTTCCAAATGCAAATTCGTTCAATTTTACATTTCTTCTGGTTGATTTTGGTGAAGTGTTGTGTTCCTCTGCCAATGAGCTCCAGCAAAACTCAAAACAATGTTTCTTCTGGAGAACAATATATTCCACAAATATTGACTGTTTTGTCATACAGCTGAAGATTCATTGAGTTTAGAGTTTACATTTGACTTGTCTTTCATCCATAAACAATAGGTAAAACAACATAACTACTCCATTGTCCAATCAGTGCTTATGACCGAATTCCGGACACATTTTACATCATCAGTGTTGAATTTCTGTCGCTGAGTTGTAGACATTAATTCCTCAGTGGTGGTGAGCAAAGAGAAACATTTGTTTTCGCATTCTAGTGGGGAATTAAGCAGTTAAGATGTCTCTTTGGTTTTATTTATTTTTTGTTTGGTATGAATTATGTAGTCAGGTGGTAAAAACTTTGTAGTAGACTGAGATGGAAAAAGTTCGCACCTGTTTCTAGGGTGGTCTGGGCACATGAACTCTCCTTCCCCCAGGCCTCCGGCCTTAATTGACATTCCTAATGTGAGGTACGTTGAGCTGGTGTCGTTCCACAATCCTTATTCTGGTGAAATCTTTTAATGTTGAAATTAATGTTGTAGTTTGCTTTTGAACAGGGTGGGACAGATCTTCAAATGTATATTCATGAGTGGCTTCAACAATGGAGGCAGCTGTGAAAACTAAAGGACATCATTGCCACAGGAAAGAGATCACACATTCATAGGTTGGTTTGTGACCTTCATTGGTGTTACTACTAGCATGGTAAAGTAGAATTGAATTGGGCTTTTCTGATCATAATTATAATAATCATGTACTTCTTTACATCCTCAAGTGTACTATAGTTTCTGAATGTGATGTGTTCAACCTCATTGAATGGAGTTATTAGTACTATCTGTATTATTATTATTATTATTATTATTATTATCATTATCATAAATTATTTTATCATGGCTACAATCTGTCACAAAAAGGCTTGAGGCACCAACTTATTTATTTGGCCAAAATGGTTTATCAGACATTGCATAATTCAAGATGCTCTTGCCGATTAGATTCCAAGAATGTAAAATTAATAACAACTTTTGTTGGGCAGGGTGAAATGAAAATTTTAAAAATTGCTTACCCTTTTGTTTAGATGTTGTTTGCTTTTACTAGCCTGGAGTAGTCTTGCAGGCCTTCCAACCCTCGTTTTCAGCTTCCATCTTACATAAAAGTAAATTAATTTACTTTACCTTGGCAAAATGTTGCTTGGCCATTGGAGGTAAACATGCTACTGGCCCAAAGGGGGGATAATTCCTTGTATTCCTAAAATTCTCTCACACTAGATTATAACAAGCTCTTTTTTAAACTAAGTGTGTCTCAGACATTTTGCATTTAGCTTGTAGGAAATTTGTTTTCAGGTTGGAATTTTATAACATAAGTTGATTCTCAATTTCTTTTGTCCCCCAGGGCTAGGAGACCTAAGAAATTGAGAATCAATAATCAAAATTACCCTGAAAACAAATGACATAAAACATGTACTTTTTGCAGTAAAAACAAAAAATCTGTGTTTTATTCAGCCGAAACCCACCTTAAAAACACGTGCTTGAGGTGGCTGAACACAGTTTTGCAGGTGTTCAGCGGTAACTTGTGACGGTGCATGTTTTAAAATTAGACAAACAACTGTGGCGGCGAAAAAGCAATGGTACACAGAAGATGATTTCTCAAAATCTGCTTATTAGAATTTTGCGATATTTGGTAGAATTTTTCCTTTTATCGTATTTTAAGCAATGAGAACTTTAAAATGGAAGTTGAACAGACGAACTTTGTGACACATTTAATTATTACAGAACAATGAAATTATTGATCATCTAAAAACCTGTCTGTTAAAATTTGGTCAAATAAGTTTCAAATGGAGTTTATAAGAAGATCTAATGAGTGAATTTTATGTAAACTGAGAAAAAGTGAAATTTTAAGGTTGTATTCGATCGTTCGTGTTGCCATGGAAACTCTGAAAACATTAATTTTTACCTGTCAATCAAAATCTTTCATCAGTACATTTTTCACTTGCCAAGTTTCAGCTTGTGAGCAGCCACCTTTCTCTTTCTGTGATTTGGCAAATGACTTATAATCACAAACTGTCAAAACTGTGTTCAGCCACCTTAATACAACACCTCATTATTACAGACAGTTTGCTTTGTCCCCAGGGAAAGAAGCCACCAAATTTTTTGTCTTCATTCAATCCACTTAATGTGGACACCTGTTAATACGAACCTTTTCTTATGGCCCCGTTGGTGTCTATATATTGATTAACAGCATTTGACTGTTATGGTTCTTACAAAATATATGAACTGATAAATAGAATAATTATTATTGTAATGTTTATGTTTATAACTTGACTTACATGCTTACTGTATGTATGCTCATGTTTTTCTCATCCAGATCAGATGCATTATGCCGCAAACAGACAGGATCAAGTCTTCAACATTTAGGCTTCAGAAGTTATCTTAAGTACCGTATTACTTTGTAATCCAGCTCTTGAGTGAACCAGATAAACAAAATGTGGCTTGCTTGTTCAAAAGACAGTTATTATTAATCTTATCCAGGACACAAAATTAAAAATGTATTTAAATGCACTTTAAAGGAGTTAATGATAAAGTGCATCTTTAAGGGGTTGGTTGGTTTGCACACACTGAGTAGTTCACTACAAAATTCACATGATACATGGCATGTGGAGATATTTTAGTGTAGGGCCTTTCATCCTACGAGGCTTTTTAATACAATTCTTTCACTACAAAATTCACATGATACAAGGCATGTGGAGATTTCTTTGTGCAGGGCTTTTCATCCTACAAGGTTTCTCAATACAATTCTTTCTGCTGCAGAAATAATATCAGTTAAGTAAAGCATATAGGGCAAAAGTATCAACAGCTGATTCCTCATATGTAGTTGAGGGCAAAACTACTTTAGTTGCTGTTGTGCTGAAGAATCAGGAACATCTCAAGGAACTGAAGTTAATTGATAAAAGTGAGTTGAATCAAAGTTTATTTTCAGAGCATCTGGTGGCTGAGTGGAGTTGGAGAAATTCACTTGACCCTAAATATAACCTATAAAACAGTCTGTATTTGAAGCTCAAAAGGCAATCCAAATCATCACCACACAAAATGAAGGAAAACTGTCCAAAACACTTTTAATTGTTCATACCACTTGAAAATTAATTTGAGAGTTTCAATGAATTGTGGAGCAAGTTACATGTAGCTGTTTAACATTGATTGTCGGACTGGATTCTGGAATTATAACAGCGTTCATCTTATTGAAAGAAAATGCCTATAAAAATTCAATTTTATAATCCTATTGTGCAAAGAACCACTCCATTTTAAAAAAAATTTGGCTTGATAATTAATCATGCCAAACAGATTTTTGATTTTACTCCTGGATAAGTATTAGCTTGCTTTTGATCAGTTTTGCCACAGCTACACGTATGCTATAGATATAAGCTAAGTTCTGCTATAGTTTAATTTAAAAAAAACCAGTTTTACGTCATTTTCATGTTCCAATTTTTGCAATTGCAAAATCATTGCAAAAATTTAGAACTACCACATTGTCAATGACCCAAAAATAATATTGAAAACTTTAATTAAAGCTCACAATCATTGTGCCAACAAAAATGAGGAAAGGTGAAAGAAAACAAGGGACAGTTTGGCTTAAAGGGTCAAAACAAGCCTTTAATTTTTTCCTACGTAAAGACAAATTTATGCAATGTGCTCCAAGATTACATTAATGTGCAATGAAGTTTCATGATTATAATTCAGCCAAGCCAATTTCTGGTTCAAAGAACCTAATACATGTATGTATTCTGCAGTTGCACTCAGAAAGTTTAAGGGAAAGTTTTACAACAGAAAGTGATAAATTCAGTTCATCAAAGTGTTGCTGAAAAGAAAATCTGCAACTCGAAGTGTCAGCCTTAACTCAATAACCTAAAAAAATGGTTGAACTTAGCACTTTATCAAAACAACTTTGTTAAAATATTAAAAAGGGCTGATCACTAAAATCTCATTCCAAATTTTGCAAAATCTGAAATTTGAAACCATTTTGTTGGCACTGTGGTTAGATCTTTGTTCAAAGTTCTCATGATTTTGACATGGAGGATGAAGAGATGTAAAACTGACTGTGGGTTAGATCAGACATGCAATCTACATTGTGCCTTATGCAACCAGCAGCACTAACTTACTGACTTGTTTACTGCGTGGATGAATAACATACTGACTGGCTGACTAGAAGGCTGACTGACTGGTTGACTGACAGTCTGACTGGCTGACTGACAGACTGACTGACTGGTGAAATGACTGACTGCCCGACTGGCTAATGACTGACTGACTGCCCACTGACTCAGGGTTCGCACAGTCTTGAAAAGTCCTTGAAGTTTCTTCAACTTTGAATGTAGTGGCCTGGAAAGTGCTTTTTGATGCTTTTTGGCTGTCCAAGACAGAGTATAAATCATAGCTCAGAGAATTTAAAGGTTATTGACACTAAGTGTTCAATGTTTTATGCAATAATTAACTATCAATTTAAGACAGGTGAACTGAAAAATAAATGTAGAGAATTTGGAAGAGCAAACATTTCAAGCGTTAAAGCCTTATCAGAATAGACTAGGAATGTGCATTTTTGTACAATCTGTGAAATTATATTTCTAGTAGGTGGTCTTTGAAAATCTAATGTGGTCCTTGAAAAGTCCTTGAAAAATGGTTGCAATTTTTTTATGAACCTTGTGACTTACTGGCTAATTGACTAACTGATTGCCTGACTGGCTAACTGACTGGCTTGTTGACTGACTGACTGGCTGGTTGACTGACTGACTGACTGACTGACTAGATGACTGACTGACTTAATGACCAAATGACTGACTAGCTGACCAACTGACGTACTCGCTAATTGACTAACTGAATGACTGACTGATAATTGAATGACAGACTGACTGATTGACTGGCTGACTGACTGACTGGCTGATTGATTGACTCCCTTAGTGGCTAATGACTGACTGAGTGACTGGCTGACAGACTGACTGACTGATTGACTGGCTGACTCACTGACTGACTGACTGACTGGCTGATTGACTGATTGACTCCCTTACTGGCTAATGACTGAGTGAGTG
The DNA here is from genome assembly GCA_038088405.1 of Porites divaricata. Classification (NCBI taxonomy): domain Eukaryota; kingdom Metazoa; phylum Cnidaria; class Anthozoa; order Scleractinia; family Poritidae; genus Porites; species Porites divaricata. The sequence continues at coordinate 4,452,248 of JBBMOI010000001.1, read as the reverse complement.
AGTGACTGACTGGCTAACTGAAAGGCCGACTGACAGACTGACTGATTAGATGACTGACTGACTTACTGACTGACCAGCTGACCAATTGGCTTACTGGCTAATTGAGTAAATGACTGACTAACTGACTGACTGAATGAATGAATGAATTAGTGACTGACTGACTGACTGACTGGTTGAATGACTGACTGCCTGATTGGCTAATGTCTGACTGACTGAGTGACTGACTGGCTATAACTTACTAGATGACTGACTGACTTACTGACTGAATGACTGACTAGCTGACCAACTAGCTTACTGGCTAATTGACTACAATGTAACTGACTTACTAACTGACCAACGTCCTGAATGAATGAATTAATGACTGACTGACTGGCTGACTGACTAGATGACTGACTGACTTACTGACCGAATGACTGACTAGCTGACCAACTGACTTACTGGCTAATTGACTAACTGAATGACTGACTGATTAACTGGCTGACAGACTGACTGATTGACTGGCTGACTGACTGACTGGCTGATTGACAGACTGACTGACTGGCTGACTGGCTGACTGGCTGACTGATTGACTCCCTTAGTGGCTAATGACTGACTGACTGACTGGCTGACTGGCTGATTGACGTGCTAACTTGATTACTGACTGATGGGCTTGTGTGCAAGAGAAAAAAACTAACTTATTAATCCTCATATTGTTAGTACCTTAAGTTAGGTGATGGAATGACTGACTAACTGGCTGACTGAATGCTGACTCTACTGTCTGGGGGTTGACAGACTGATACACTGACTGAAAATTTTAGGGCTGACTGTTTCACTGTGATTTTGGGTTAAACCCTTTAAAAATCAAATATGGCCACTATGAAAAAAACATAATTTTAATATTTGAATCATAGAGGGCTTGTTTTTTTTCTTTAACTACATGTAGATGATCATCTGAAATTATTTCTAGGCCTATTTTGTCCCAAAGCAAACTAAGTAAAAATTTGAAATTTTTGCCCATAGTCGCCATTCAATATGGCAACTATGTAAAATTCTAATTTTGTAGGCTAGGACAGCTTGTTTTCTGTCTAGACAATCATCAAACACTACTTCAAGGCCCATTTTGTCCTAAGACAAACAAAGAGGAGGTTTGCAATTTTTGACCAAAATTACGGTTGACGCCTATCCACCACCGTGGTAACTACGTAAAATCAATATTTTTATAGTCTAGGAAAGCTTGGTCTCTAACTAGATGATCAGCAAACATTATCTCTAGGCCTCTATTATCCAAAAACAAACAAACAGGAAATTTGCAGTTTTTGACGAAAATCATGGTTTAACCCCTATGAAAAAATACAGTTTGGTGACTTTGTAAAATTAATTTTACATTTTTTTAGTCTAGGAGGGCTAGTTTTCTACTTGGATGATCATCAGACATTATCTCAACACTCATTTTGTCCAAAATCAAAGTGAGGTGAAATTTCCAGTTTTGACTAAAATCATGGGTTAATCCCTTTGAAAATCTCAACGTGTCCACTGACTCAAACCGATTTTTTTTAGTCTGGGAAGGCTTCTTTTCTAATTGGATGATCAGCAAGCATTATTTCAAAGCCCATTTTGTTCAATTGGTTTAATCCCTTTGGAAAGGTCTAGTTTGTTAACTCTGTAAATTCAATATTTTTGTACTTTAGGAGGGCTTGTTTTCTAACTGGATGATCATCGAACATTATTTCAAAGTTCAATTTGTGCGAAAACAAACAAATGGGGCTATTTGAAACTTTTGACGACCGTCATGGGTTTCCCTTTGGAAAAATCTCAATATGGCGACTTTGTAAAATCCATATTTTTTTTAGTCTAGAAAGGCTTGTTTTCGTACTGGATGGTCGGCAAACAGTATTTCAAGGCCCATTTTGTTTCAAAACAAACAGAGGAAAATTCCACTTTTTGAGCTAAATCATGGGTTAACCCCTTTGAAAAAAATACAGTATGATGACTATATAAAATCCATATTTTGATAGTCTAGGAGGACTATTTTTTAACTAGATGATCATCAGACATTATATTATTTCTAGGGCTATTTTTGTATAAAAATAAGCAAATATAAATTTCCAATCTTCGACCAAAATCATGGGTCAACCCCTTTGAAAAAATCTGAATATGGCCACTGTTTTAAATCAATATTTGTATAGTCTAGGAAGGCTTGTTTTCTACTTGGATGATCATCAAACATAATTTCAAGGCTCGTTTGTCCAAAATCGAACTGAGATAAAAAGTTTTTCCAACTTTTGAACAAAATCATTGGTTACCCCTTTGAAACAATCCCAATATGTCCACTGTGTAAAATGAACATATATTTTTTCATCTAGCAAGGCTTTTTTTCTAACTGGATTATCAGCAAAGATTGTTTCAAGGCCCAGTTTGTCCAAAAACAATCAAAGAGGAAAATTCCAATTTTTTACCAAAATCATGGTTTAATCCCTTTAAAAAATCCAGTATGGCGACTATGTGAAATTCATATTTTTATAGTCCAGGAGGGCTTGTTTTCGTAACTAGTTGGCCAATTTACCTCGTTACTTGCTGACTGCATAACATACTGATATACCTTTCTAACTGGGATATCGACGTATTGACTGAATATCTCAGTGATTTATTGACTTTGATTTTATTTACTGCATGTAACAGAATGAACGACTTGTCTTGACTGTATGGCTCTTGGTGGATTGCATGACTGTGCTAGTTTATGTCTTGTTTTATTTACTGTGAACTTTATGATGCAACCCAAATCTGCCTTGCATTGCGCAAATTGTAAGGGGAGTGGATACTAGCTTTTGGCGCCATGAACTATGGGATCGTATGAGTAACAGTCAATAAGATTTGAAGCTGGAAGGGTGGTCAGAGTAAGAAAACAGCCATTTAGGGTATTGGTTTGGCACGCGAGAAATCACTACTATTATGAATGGACATTGAGAATTAGCAAGGAGAATTAGCATTTTCACCACTTGGAGAAGAAGTTCACAGTATCAAGACAAAATGTCTTGGATGACGCTTTGTGTAATTTCAGTCTGACTTTATCAATGATTGATTTATATCGCAAAATGCGCCACAGATGTGTGTGAGTGTTATGAATTCTTTTGATTTGTAATTTAGTGCAAAGTCGTAGTCTTAATTGCAATTGTCCTTGAGATCGTCACGTAAGGCGTTTGTATCTGCGTGACGACCCCAAGAGCCATTTCAAGGAAGACTGCACCATTTTATTTCATACGAATAAGTCAGTCAAGATATTTTTTTGTCGATTTCGTTTCTGAAAAACACTCGTTTGTGGCGTACTTTTTGTCGAATGGAAACTGCTTGATAAAGATGAGTCTGATTTTTACCACAAAGATGAAGTAAGAGTTTATCAAAAGCAGAACTTAGCGTCCTCTCTTGATTTAAACCAGCTTGTACTTTAAGCTCAAAATACGAGTGTTGGTGCGAATTTGAGAAAGACGTTAAACGTTTGCCGCTCAACAAAAATGAAAGAATTCGCGTGGGCGAGAGTTTTCCTAATAGATTTTCCAAGCCCTTTAACTCGCGAGAGTGGTTTTTATTTTTCGCGAATTAATGTTTATCCAAATTTGCATCGACACTTGAACTTTGTTGTTGAAGTACTTATGGTTTTGTCAAACACAAAGGCTTGGACACAGTGAAGCATTGTGCCCAGTAAATTTACGTCGTTCTTTTAGCGCTGAGATTGTTGTGAGCGATGTGTAAAGAAAAGCAATTTGTTAAATTCGATTTATCTTTTACAACATTCTAGGCAACAATCGCTTGGTTGGAAAACGGTGTAATTTAAAGATCAGTTTATACTAACGACTTAAACGCAAGCAAAACCGGTACAGCTGAGTCCAGTGAGATCGTCAACAACAAATGCGTAAGCTGAAACATGGGAAGAAGGAACACACTAAATCTTTCCTTGATCATTACTAATTCACACTGTTAAAGAGCAAACACAAGAAGAATAAAACGAACCCGTTTGATTTTCTTGTTCTTGTGCTTTAAATGCGTTAATTACTGGTGAGGATAGAAAGAATGAGTGCGTACTTTCTCCTGTGTTTTTGTTTATTCTTGTGCTGTTACGTCCGCACTTACTTGTGCTTGTGTTTATGTCACTGGTGTAAACCAATCTTTACTGCGCGCAATGTTTTACTGTGTCCAAGCCTTTAGGGTGTTTATCTGGTTCACTCAAGTAGTTGGATTACAAAGTACACAACACCGATACTGAAGATAACAATACTTTATTGAAGAAATAAAACTTGTCTCTGTTGTCCATTTTTCACAATAAAAAAAAATTAAAAAAAAAAAACAATCTAGCCTCCCTCGCCCCTGCCAGACTGCTTCCACCCTGCTCCAAGTCGATGTTCACTCTTCTGTCCTCATTTAATATTCCAACTTTAAAATCCTGGTCTGTTCTACCTGACCCCTTCATTCAAGCTGGAGGCAGTTGGACACTTAGAAAATTCAGCCGTTTGTTCCCAAGTGGGGTGGGCAGCGTGAAGGAAAGTGAGAGTTTGCTCCTCATGCCCTCAGGGTCTCATTCATTTACGTCACAATACCACACCGGCCAAAAATAATTCTCTGTGAAAAATATAATTTGTTTTGGTTGAACACGCGTATCTACAAGGTCAATATATCGTGAAAATATCCAGAGACTCGGACAAGAAAAAAGAAGGTGCTAGAGAGTGCAACTCACTTTTCGAGTGGGTCTCCGTCAGAAACGAAGGCAGAGAATTGAACAAAGAATCGCCCTGGTCTGACTGACCTTCATTTCACAAACTTCACCAAAGAGCACAAGTCAATAATAATCTCTCCTCGGCGAAGCAACTGGTGGATTTCTCTCGCCTATTTTAACGTTTAGTGTTTAATGTTTAGGTGTCAATGAAATGAAATTTGCTGCCGAAAATAAAGTTTTATTCTAGCGCCGTTTATTATCATTTATCCTAAAATGCCGAAGTGCCGCGATTGAGTTTTGGTCGTTATGTTTCGTTTAAAATTCAATACCTAAATTTTGCCTGCCCTATTATGAATTCGGATGCCGTTATTTAAAATCAGTGCCGAATAGATTTCGCCTTCAATTTTCGCCAAAGGGATTAGATATAGAGCGACGTTGTAAATAAATATTTCATTTAAGTTAAAGTTTGGATCCTTTTAATTTCAATGAAAATAACGGACAAATTTTCGCATTTCGAGACGAAAAAGGAAATTAGCGGAAAAATATATATATTTTTTATCCTATAAAGTAAAATTAAATGTTAGCTGGAAAAACTTGGGTTTGATTTTAAGTCTTAATTTATGCTGCTGGCCGCTATAATGAAAATTTGCCGGAATAATAATTTGGACCAATTTCCCTAGAGATGTTTTAGCTGTCGTGACCGGAATGGATACTTTACATCAGGTTTCCCCCTGAAGACTGGAACTAGCCAAATGCGTTTTTTAAATGAACAATAAATAAGATGAATCTTCCATTCCTTTATGGGAAAGCCGATTTTAAAGTATCAATTGAAGTCACTGCCGAGAAATTAGCTGGAAATTTAAAGAAGAATCTATGCTTATGATAAACGTTGTTTATTTATTTATGCCTAAAACCGAACCTAAAGCATGAAGGTCAAATTAACTTGATTTATCACACAAGCCAAGGAAATCTATTCTATGTCCCTATATAAAAAAAAAAGGAAATAGAGAAGACTTCCACAGCAGTCTGATTAATCAAGTTAATTTAATCGTAGTAATTTGCTCCTAAATATAAATACGGTTTAGTTATCTTGGTTTTCGAAGGCTTAAATAATATCAAAGAGAAGCTAGTCTTTAACATCAACAGCCAAGTTTGTTTGACTGTTGTTTCCAGTTGACACAAAAACAACAGACAAACAAACAACAGATGTTGATGTAATACTACCTTAGTTTTGATCATTTTTAGATAATTCAGGTAGGAAATATGAGAATGAAATGATAATTACAATAATAAATGAATCCTAAATTGAAATGGTTTAGTTATCTTGCTTTCCGAAGGTTTAAATAGTATCAAAGAGAACTTAGTCTTTAACATCAACAGCCAAGTTTGTTTGCCTGTTGTTTCCAGTTGACACAAAAACAACAGACAAAAAAACAACAGATGTTGATGCAGTAAAACCTTAGTTTTGATCATTTTTAGATAATTCAGGTAGGAAATATAAGAATGAAACGATAATTAAGATAATAAATAATTGATTTGTATATGATTTTTATTCTATCCGATGGTTTGAACGGTTACTTATTATTAGGCCTAAGCAAGCTTGAGATAGATGCGAAATTTTTAGGTTTAGAAGAGAACTCCATTACCAGTTACCCCCCATTAGAGAGATTCTTTATGACTATCAGCTCAATTTGATGTCATTTGTAAAAATCCACCCACGCCACACCAGTGAAATTCAGTGTCCAGTCCTCTGTCCTCGAATCCTCCATCGACTCACCTACTTCGTTAGTGGCACAATGTTAGCACTCCCGTTTTTCATCCTACCGCAGTGGAACATTCCCAGACATATGGTTTGCAGACAAGCACCTTACTGTTTTTTTTGGAAAAAGGTGTGGGTAGTATTATGACAAAATGAATGAAGCCCCAAGATCATAAGAAACAAACTCTCACCTTCCTCCACACTGTCCTCCCCACTTGGGAACAAACGGCCAAATCTTCCAAGTGCCCAACTGCCCCAAGCATGAATTACAGGATCAGATAAAGTTTCCCAGGATTTCTCTGTTGGAATATCTCAGAGGACGTCAGAATTCACACCTTCTCAAAGGCAGAGCTTCCACAACCCAGCAGGGACGAGGTCGGCTAGATTTAAACATGACTTTGCCCAAGTGATGGGCTCCTAATCTTGTGCGTGTGCCACCTGAGGTCTGAAATTAAATAAGAACTTGAAAAAAAAAAAAAAAAAATAATGAAAAGCTAATGGCCTAAGAAAACAACCGATAATTCTTGACGACACCACTGGTTTCCCCGAGAAATGACCCAGAAAAACGAATAAGTAAAGAAATTCTACACTAATGATGTGTCATTACCCAGATCTGGATAGTGCTTCTAATTCCCCGTAATGCCACAAGGAAGATGGACTACAACCAATCAGAAGCCCTACTTAGGTCTGAGTAGTGACATGCCATCACTATGGAAGGTCATTTCGCGAGGAAACCAGTGGTAGCGTCAGGAAATCTCAGCTGTTTTCAAAGCCTTAGCTAATGCAAGCCTAACAACAAATATCATTAATTAACATTAAAGCAACTAATGCAAGCTCATTAGCGTATTAAACAAAAATAGATATTTCTTGGTACCACAAACGTCTCCGTATTGTACCTATGTAGTCAGTCAACAAATGCTCTGTTTATATGAGTAAAAAATAGAAATAGAGAATGCCACGGAGTCAATTCCTAAAACTAACTATGGAAAATAAAATAATAATAATAAAAAAAGAATACCGAGTGAATGCAGCACCAAGAAAATTAACTATTAAAATATAATATAAATATAAGCAAAAGTCTCCAGTCTGCTTTGTTCTCAAAATTTAGTGATAAAAAAGGAAGTTTCAGTTGTGAAATTATCAGCAATTTCGAAAAAAAACATTTTGCTGCAAGTTGCCTAGAAAAAAAAAAGCACAAGCAGACTAGAGATTGCCTTATAGACATTATGTACATGTAAACTAATGAAAAATGTACTTTGTGTTGTAATACTTAAGATCCTACTATTGGGCCAATTTTTTTTACCAGCCTCACTGCCTCTTAAGATAATTTCCTTCTGCTTCGGAGTTCTTTCTTAAAATTAAATCATTTGTGCACCAATAGGACCTAACTTTGAGGTTCCAACGGAGACCAAAATCAATCATCAACTTATTACTAACCAAACAAAAGTGAAACTATACCTTCTTGATACTTGCATACATACTCCTTACTGGAGGATCAGTAAGGAGAATTTGGCAATTGGTATTGCGACTTCAATAATCAAGGGGTCATTGTGGTTATAAAATAATGCTTTCCTATTCCTATCCAAATTGTGCTTTGTAGATTTAGCCTACAAAATTTAGATGCAATTCCAGCTGTAGCTTTGGGGCCACTGAAAGTTAGGGATGCCTTTGGCTGAAAAAAAAACAACAACTTATATCTCCCCTCAACGAAAAATCATCAAACGTTTTATGGTATATGGTCTATTCATTTTACCCTTATAAATTTTAGCTCATAAGCTGTATTGCTACGTTTATGTCGGGAGCTTAATGATATATGCCTATCCAGTACTTATTTCTCTTAACCTGTATAGAGCCTGAGTTTAGACATTAATGATTTAAAGGTAAAATTTTGCTAATGAGCTTGCTTAATTGTAGAGTCTTAATTTCAGAAATAAGTTATAACTAATACTGTATCAGTGAAATCCTGATTCTCCAAACCTCTTGATAATTCGAACCAAAATTTGTTTTCCTACCCTTAAGTCACCGAACTTTTTAATATTTCCCCTTGGGCTTTCTCAACAAGAAAATGGCAAGAAAGGCCAAAAACCAAAACGAAGCTTAGTGTCTCTGTAATCCTTTGAATCCCAATTTTCTAAAATCTTCAATTTTACAAGAGGTTCAAAAAATCATTAGTTCCACTATGTTGATATAGCCCAGAAAGCGCAACAATTCCTATGAAAAAGTAGAGTTGAGATAGAAGGTGGACTTGTGGAAAGAACTATAGTGTGTGGCTTCTACTTTGACAAAAGGAATAACATTTAAGTAAAGCTAAATATTCCTGCCTGTATGATTTATTTTTGCTGTGATCTGGTTGTGACGCTTCCTGTGCCTTAAAGATACAAGCAACATTGTGCTGTCAAGTGATCTTAGAAACTGAAAGTCAGTGAATGGCCAATGAAATTATAGTCTCAGACAACAAATTATTACAAGAACACTTAGTCCACCCCCACTTTTACTGGCAGCACAGTGTTAATAACTGTATAACATGTAAAACCTCCATTAAGCCCCACCTACCCCACCCCCAAACCATTTCTTAAAGACTAATTTTGTAACCTGATCCTCTTACATGACATCCTCCACAACTTACCTGAAATGCCATTCCTCTTGCAGAAAACGATTTCCATCAAACCAATGCAAGATTGAAGGTTGGATCAAAAATAACACTTTTCCCCTATGTTTTCCCTAAAACATTATATAATAAGAATCCCTTCTTCATTCCCCTAATCTAAACCCCCCCCCCCCCCCCCACCTCAAAATCCTTTAAACCTCTTTATAAGGTAGATGGGGGCTCAATTGAGCTTTTACAGTTTTATGTGCAAAATAATCTATAAAACTAATATCCACACTCACCTGACTACTGGCACTATAAAAACATAACCTCACGATCGTTATTATTAATTTTAAGCAAGATTTCCTTTGAGCAGTGAAGTACCAGGCCCAAGGGTAGTTAACTTTGAAACATTTTGGAGTGGGATGTGCCGGCAGGTGCACCCTGAAACCCCTAGCCCATACCAGACTTAAGCGATCAACTCAGTTTTGCTTGATCTACAGTATACTACACCAGATTGGTCTAAAAGCTAATTTTTGAAAGCATTCTTCTCAAGTGATTGAATGACATACTGTGTAGCAGATTTTGATAAAATTGCTAATTCCTGAGGAAAATGTCTTTTATAAACACTTATGATAATTAGTCTTGGATAGAGCTTTTCACTGACTTTGTCTGACACAAAGTTTTATGAACCCCTTTTCTTCCCTAGAGTGTATAATTAAATATAATAGACGTCTGTATACTACTGAAACTACACACTCACTCAAAGGAATCTTGCATTTGAACTCAATAATTATTAATATGAAATTACATGTAGTGTACTTAATAAGCATCCACAATCATTTCCAAATTAATTTGTCGCCATAAACTTACTAAATTTAGGAAAACTTTGATAAGCTGATCGCTGTCCGGTTAAAAATAAAACTGGATGAATACTTATGAACATAGGAAAATTATGTCATAAAATTTCAATCTCAAAATTTTGTAAAGGATGCTTATTTTGTACAAATATGGTGGCACACACACTGTATAATTATTATATCATTACTATTGCAAAACTGCAGATACTTTAGTATTCCCTCCAACAGTGAATTAAAGAATCCCGCCTAATTAAAAATACCCTTATTGATTTCACCACATATTCAGCAAAAATGTGCTGAAAATACTAGCTGATTTTTGATCGGACCAAAAAAAATTAATTAGGTTTTCTTTGTATGTACAAAGGTCAGTCATTTAAAAACTACTGAAGATATAGGTAAAAGGAAAAATATTGCAAGTGAATCTATTCACTCTTGTTAGGAATACCATGGACCTGCAAATATGCATGAGGCTCCTATTTGTTGAAACGGTCAATCATCAGGTTTTGTTTTTGTTTTTGTTGTTGTTTTTCAATGCCAAATTAAATGAATTTGTCTAATTGCTGCTGAATGGGGGTTGTGGAACAACAGCTGGGTGAAAAACCTCCCCGTACGTCCACTTGCTCCTAGGAGGAAAACCCCCGGGCCAGCTGTACCCCGCATTCAATGACCTCCCGGGCTGGGTCAGAAATATTCTTAAATCAAGTACCTGCTTTGAGGTAAGGTACTAGCTGTACCTGTTAGCATTAATAATTATGATTCTATAAATAATCAACCAGGTGTTCATTGTAAGTTGACTTTAATAGTATCATCATCTAGTTATACCAGCCTCTTCACTCTTGACTTTTGAACTCCTCCATTTAGCTACTGATGAGTTGTGGACATGCCAAATCGGTTATTCATCTGTACCTAAGGAAAAAAAATTCATTTTCACTCAATTGGAAACTCATATGTGACTCAAATGATGCCTTTTGGCTAGTAGGTATTTAAAGGGATAGAGACAAGGAAGGGATGTACTAATGGTATGATGTCTAAGATCTAGTCATTTAACCAATGCAACAAAATAAATGTAAACGAAGGCCCCATAGCATCACAAGTACATTCTGAAATAAGACTACAAGCCTAACTGCAATGACAAGAATGTCTAAGATAACAAGGGTGACTAAGATAACTGGAATGACCAGGATACCTGGCATGACTAAGATGAAAAGGGTGACTTGGATGACTAGGGTTATTAGGATAAGCAGGCTAACTGGGTTGACTAGGATGACTGCCAAGATGATAAAGGTGACAACAGTGAATGGGTTGACTGTGTTGATAATGATGACTAGAATGGCTGGGATGACTGGGATGCAGGTTTGGATGACTGGGTTCACTGAGATGACTAGGATTGCTGTCATGACTAAGACAACAAGATTGACTGGGATGACTGAGGTGACTGGGATGATTAGGATGACAACAGTGAATGGGTTGACTGTAATGGCAAGGATGACTAGGATGGCTGGGATGACTTGCATGGCTGGAATGACTGGGATGCAGGTTTGGATGACTGGTTTGACTAGGAAGACTAGGATGACAACAGTAAATGGGTTGACTGTGATCACAAGGACGACTAGAATGGCTGGGATGACTGGAATGCAGGTTTGGATGACTGGGATAATTAAGATTACAGGGATGCCTAAGATGACAAGGTTGACTGGGATGACAGGGGTGACTGTGATGATTAGAATGACAACAGTGAATGGGTTAACTGTGATGATAAGGATGACTAGAATGGCTGGGATGACTGGGATGCAGGTTTGGTTGACTGAAATTACTGGCATGACTAGGATTACTGGGATGATTGAGACTACAAAATTGACTGGGATGACTAGAATGGCAACAGTGAATGGGTTGACTGTGATCATAAGGATAACTAGAATGGCTGGAATGACTGGGATAACTAGGATTACTAGGATGGAAAGGGATAAGAGTCCAGGTTAACTGGGGTGACAGGCATGCCTGGGATGGTTTGAATAAATGGAATGACTAGGATTACTAGGATGACAAAGATGGCGAGGTTAACTGGAATGACTGGGGTGAAAAGAATGACCTGAGTGACTGGAATAACTATTATTAATGGCATAGCTAGCATGACTGGGATAACTAGGATGACTAAGAACACTAGTCAAGAGTGACTGTGTTGAATGGGATAAATAGGATGCCTGAAATGATGACTAGAATGGCTATGATGACTATGATAACTGGAATGACTAGGATTACTGGGTTGACTGGGATCACTAGTATGACTGTGATGACTGGGGTGACTAGTATGACTAGGGTGACTGGGATGAGTGGGATGACTTGGCTGACTAGGATGACTAGGATGGCTAGGGTGACTTAAGGTGACTAGGATAACTAGGGTGACTGGGATGACTAGGGTGACTAGGATGACTAGGGTGACTAGGGTGACTAGCATGACTAGTGTGACTGGGATGAGTGGGATGACTTGGCTGACTAGGATGACTAGGGTGACTAGGATGGCTAGGGTGACTGGGACGACTAGGGTGACTAGGATGACTAGGGTGACTAGGATGACTAGGGTGACTAGGGTGACTAGGATGACTAGGGTGACTAGCATGACCAGTGTGACTGGGATGAGTGGGATGACTTGCCTGACTAGGATGACTAGGGTGACTAGGATGGCTACGGTGACTTAAGGTGACTAGGATAACTAGGGTGACTGGGATGACTAGGGTGACTAGGGTGACTAGCATGACTAGTGTGACTGGGATGAGTGGGATGACTTGGCTCAGACTAGGATTACTAGGGTGACTAGGATGGCTAGGGTGACTTAAGGTGACTAGGATAACTAGGGTGACTGGGATGACTAGGGTGACTAGGATGACTAGGGTGACTGGGATGAGTGGGATGACTAGGGTGACTAGGATGACTTAGGATGACTAGGGTGACTAGGGTGACTAGGATGACTAGGGTGACTAGGGTGACTAGCATGACTAGTGTGACTGGGATGAGTGGGATGACTTGGGTGACTAGGATGACTAGGATGCCTCGGGTGACTAGGATGACTAGGGTGACTGGGATGAGTGGGATGACTTGGGTGACTAGGATGACTAGGGTGACTAGGGTGACTAGGATGACTAGGATGACTAGGGTGACTAGGATGGCTAGGATGACTAGGGTGACTAGGGTGACTAGCATGACTAGTGCGACTGGGATGAGTGGGATGACTTGGGTGACTAGGGTGCTAGGGTGACTAGGATGACTAGTGTGACTGGGATGTGTGGGATGACTAGGGTGACTAGGGTGACAAGGGGGACTAGGATGACTAGGGTGACTAGGGTGACTAGCATGACTAGCGTGATTGGGATGAGTAGGATGACTAGGGTGACTACGATGACCAGGGTGACTAGGGTGACTAGGGTGACTAGGGTGACTAGGGTGACTGGGATGGCTAGGGTGACTAGGGTGATTAGGGTGACTAGGGTGACTAGGATGACTAGCGTGACTGGGATGAGTGGGATGACTTGGGTGACTAGGGTGACTAGAATGACTAGGGTGACTAGGATGACTAGCATGACTAGCGTGATTGGGATGAGTAGGATGACTAGGGTGACTAGAATGACTAGGGTGACTACGATGACCAGGGTGACTAGGGTGACTAGGGTGACTAGGGTGACTAGGGTGACTGGGATGGCTAGGGTGACTAGGGTGATTAGGGTGACTAGGGTGACTAGGATGACTAGCGTGACTGGGATGAGTGGGATGACTTGGGTGACTAGGGTGACTAGAATGACTAGGGTGACTAGGATGACTAGCATGACTAGCGTGATTGGGATGAGTAGGATGACTAGGGTGACTAGAATGACTAGGGTGACTACGATGACCAGGGTGACTAGGGTGACTAGGGTGACTAGGGTGACTAGGGTGACTGGGATGGCTAGGGTGACTAGGGTGATTAGGGTGACTAGGGTGACTAGGATGACTAGCGTGACTGGGATGAGTGGGATGACTTGGGTGACTAGGGTGACTGGGATGACTTGGGTGACTAGGGTGACTAGAATGACTAGGGTGACTAGGATGACTAGGGTGACTAGGGTGACTAGCATGACTAGCGTGATTGGGATGAGTAGGATGACTAGGGTGACTAGAATGACTAGGGTGACTACGATGACCAGGGTGACTAGGGTGACTAGGATGACTAGGGTGACTAGGGTGACTAGGGTGACTAGGATGACTAGGGTGATGAGATAACTGAGATGACTTGGGTGAAAAGAATGATTAGGGGGAATGATTAGAAAGTTAAAAAGGTTGAAAAATTGGGATAAATATTTTTTGGAAATCAGCCAACAAAATGTGTTTGACGATATTCTAGAAAGAAAAAAGGCGTTTTTAGACTCTAAAATCAGAAAGTTAAAAAACTCAAAGAATAAGGATTTTTCCGAAAAAATTTTTCCATCTTTTAATTTTTGCAAAATCAGACAGGAAAATGTGTTTGACGATATTCTAGGAAGGAAAAAAGTGTTTTTTAGACTCTAAAATCAGAAAGTTAAAAAAAGTCGAAGAATCAGGATTTTTCCAAAGGGGTTTAAGTCCATGGTTTTGGTAAAAAAAAAATTGAATTTTTTCCAAAATGTGTTTGAAGATATTCTAGGAAGGGAAGAAGCTTTTTTAGACTCTAAAATCAGAAAGTTAAAATAGTTGAAGAATCGGAATTTTTCCAAAGGAGTCCATGGTTTGGGTAAAAAATTGAAATTTTCCATTTTTTTTTTTTATTTTTGGCAAAATCAGCTGGTAAAATGTGTTTGACGTTATTCTAGAAAGTAAAAAAGTGTTTTAGAAGTATAAAAAACAGAAAGTTAAAAAAGTCCAAAAGCTGGGATAATTTTTCCAAAGGGGTTAGTCCATGGTTTTGGTCAAAAATGTGAAATTTTTCCATGTTTTTATTTTTGCCAAAATCAGCCAGCAAAACGTGTTTGAAGATATTCTAGAAAGTAAAAAAAAGACGTTTTTTTAAATCATGTACATGTAGTGACTGTATAAAAAAATGATAAAGAACAATAAGCTATACCATCATTTCATGGCATACACCGAGTTGAATTTTTATCAATTTGATACTTTAATTTCATGGGTGAAATTTGCCACTGCATGTGAAAGATAACAAATATACTACACACTGCTCATTAGCCAACAATTTGAGGTATATTTTGTTTCTTTTCACGTGGGTTTGTTCATCTACAAAATCAAGGAAACTACAAAGTTATTTTCATTTTTAGGAAAAGGAAAGGTCATGATTGAATGCACTGCCAAAATTAATGTCAATCACTATCAAATAGAAAACTCAGAGACTCCAATTAAACAGTATACAAATGACAAGCTCAAAGAAAACTTCCTGAAAGAAACTTAAAATAACGCAAAGTCTAATGCTCGTTTTCTTCAGTCTTCCAAGTAATGCTACACAAAAATAATGGTTTATTGCTGGATGTGATGTCAGTAATTTATGCCAACAATTACCGCTTCAATGATTCTCACTATGCGATTCTTACAGTCATGAAACAATATGCAACTGGTAACTTACTTTTGAGCATAAGTAGGATGACCAGGGTGACTGGGATAACTGA
Source organism: Porites divaricata (assembly GCA_038088405.1). NCBI lineage: Eukaryota > Metazoa > Cnidaria > Anthozoa > Scleractinia > Poritidae > Porites > Porites divaricata. Next base: position 4,436,740 of record JBBMOI010000001.1, on the reverse strand, counting down.
CTGGAATGACTGGGATTACAAGGATGACTGGATGGCTTGGATGACTGGGATGATGTGGACAACTAAGGATGACTAGGGTTCATGACTAATATTAATGAGGATGACAAGGGTGACTGTGATTACTAGGATGACTGAGGTGACTGGGGTGGCTGGGAATGACCAGGATCACAGGCATTGCACTGGTGACTTTGGTGACTAGGACAGAGATGCCAACCTCTGGAGACCTAAAATTGGGAGACTGTCTTTTTTTACTCCCCCCCGGAATTTCAACGACCCCCCCCCAAAAAAAAACATTGACCCAGCCCCCAATGGGAATGGGGACATTATATGACGTCTTACATGATGCACATACTATCAAAAGTCGAATGCTAGAAATAATCTTTGTCAATGACAAAAATGCCCCAGAAACAGTATTGCGAATAAGAAAAATTTAAGTTTTGAGCTAAAAATGGGCTACATCTCAAACTAAGTCTGTTTTATTTTTTACTAAAATAATAAATATTCAATATTTATAGTGGATGGAAAAAGCGGGAGATTTATGTACCAAAGCGGGAGAGCGGGAGACGAGGTAAAAAAGCGCAAGTCTCCCACCAAAAGCGGGAGAGTTGGCATCACTGCTAGGATGACTAGGGAGGGTGGGATAAGGTGAATGTTTCTATGACTGGGAAACATGGGATGATTGGAATGAATGAGATACCTGTGGCGACTAGGATGGCAAGGGTGACTATGATGAACCTGCGATAAGTGGGATTTACTGGGTTGACTGGGATGACTAAGATGACTAGGACTAGGTTTATCACCTGCTAGACACCCGAGTCACAGAACAAAGTGTCTCATATCACTTTAGAAGGTTACATTCTGTAGAATAAAAAGCTTTTGATACCTGGAATGCCTGAAACCATTAGTGAGACACTGCCATCCTCAGCTGTCACTTTTGATGTCGTCCCTTTAATTGTAGAAATGTTTTGATATCCATCTTGTGATGGGCAAGGAAATTTCCAAAACACTCCCAGATACTGTAAAATGGGCAGAAATGTAAGAGATAAATTAAACAAAAAAAATTCAAAATGCCAAGTAGAAAGGAAGAATAAAAGTTTTCCTACCTACATGTATAACGGATGCCCTTTTTTGCAAAAATTAATGTTTCCTTAATGTGAATAAATAAAGCCTTGCTTTGATCTTTTTACTGACAAACCACAAACCCAAGCAAACACCAGTAATATTTCTGGAACATGTGTTGTAAGGAAAAAAAAAGACTTGTAATCAGGCATGAGCAAAACTAATCTGCAAGCAAAGATGATAAATAGGTTTGTGGTTTTCTGGCAAACCAACATGTCCTGATATTTGCTGTGATTGATCATAAGACAACAAACATTCCCAAAATATCTGAAGTGTTCGTGCTTTTGTCAGAGTTTCACCGCAAAATTCATTGAAGATGTTTACAAAAGACTACAAAAGCCTGCCTGCAGTAATTAGTTACTAAGGACCTTAAGCATCAACAACGAAATGGGAAAATGACACCGACTGGAAGTGAAATTTTCCAGCGCGAACCTTCTGGGCATGCACAAGGTTGAAAAAACGTACTCTAGCCTTCGTTGGCGAACAAATTCAGGGAGGTTTGCAGCTGTCACTAAAACGTAAGTATAAAACTATACTTTTTGCATGTAAATCACTCTCTTTCCCCTTGTCATTCAGTACAAGTAGAAATATATTCTTTGTGGATTAGCAGAATCCAAATGCTAAGTACTTTGTCAATTTCTTCGCCTGTTAACTAATTTTCTTTTTCAGGTTCAGTTTGTTTGAAAACCTGAGAAATGGCAGAACAACCAGTTGGAAAGACAAGTAAGCTTTCCTCTGCTATCTTCTAAACCTGTTAGACTAGATGCTTTTCATTCCGTGACAGTCTATGCTTGCTCGTGTATTTTAGGTTGTACTATAGGATATATATAATAATTGTTCATTTTTCGTACTAAAATTAATTTCCCATGTTGTTTTTAGCTGCTAGTAAAGGCAACTATTTCCAGTGGACTCCTGAACATGATATGGTTATGAGGAGCTTTGAGAGAGGACAAATATGGGAGAACATTGCAGCAGCACTGAATTCCTTCAGCAGCCAAAATTTAGAGTAACCGCAAGTCAAGAGCTGTTCGAGATCGGTAGTCACGTTTAACTTCAAAACAAAAACAAAAGCTGCATGGCGAAGAGAAAGCCTCCAGAATGGGACAATACAGGTCATATTAAATAGAACAATGAATTTGCCATTGTCAATGGCAAATAAGATGCAAATTACGGAGGTCTTTGAATGCTATAACAAGTTCTTTGCTTGTAAAGCCAGAAAAAGACGTCGTCTGTACTGTCTGAAAAGCTACAATGCTTAAACTTCGTTTAAAATGAAACCCTTGACCCAGTCTACCTTGGTTGCGAAGCGTTATCGTCGTCCATTTTGTTCTCGATGCTTAAGGTCCCTAATAGGACTACAGTACATTCTGACAATTTGGATATAATTAGATGACAAAAAATTCCAAGGAGAGCCAAAATTGTCAGAGGAATTTTTTTAATTCAATTATTTCCAAATTGGACAAGCTTGTAGTCCTTTTATTTATCAATTATATAGCTGCTTAGTTAATCCAAATTTTCATCAGCAGAACAAAACAAAACAACATTCAGAGCAACAAGAAGCCAAAGTGTTCACCGACAAACCGCCGTCACTCAAAAAGACGTTTTCTGGCGTGTTGTCACAGAGACTTTGCGCTGATTGCCTATTTTTTTTTTTTTCTAGCATTATTTTTTATTGGTTCAGACCAGCTGTCCTATTTTTCTTAAATTTGACAGTTTGCCTATTTGTAAAGGAAAGTCAGACCATCGGAAACTATCCAAATTAATCAGTCATTGGACAGTTCGTAAAAATTAATTGATAATCGCTTTGCTGACAATATCAGATTGTAAACTAACAGCTATATAATATCATTTTATAAATAATAATAATAATAATAATAATTAAAATTTGAAGGCAGCTTAGTACTAACTTGGGGGTTAGGCATTTGGGTAACATTAGGATAACAATGAAATATCCTAAAACTATCTTTGCACAGAGTTCAAAAAAATTTCCTGCATTAATAGACCAGCTGAATGGCTGACTATTTTTAACTTTAGTTATTGTTTGATTCATTGATTTATTAACTTACTGGCTAACTGTTTGAATGGTTCATAGACTGACGAATTACTGAATGATTGATTAACTGACTGACTAACTGTTTGAATGGTTGATAGACTGATGGACTGGCTGTTTGATTGACTAACTGACTGGCTAACATTCTGAGTGGTTGTTAGACTGATGAACTACTGGATGATTGATCAATTGACTGGCTAACTGTTTGAATGACATTTTAGCATGAAATAAAAGTTAATGCTGGCAAGCATTAACCTGTGAGCTTGAAGATCACTCCGGTTTTACCCCACGTGGTATTTCCTTAGCACTGTGCCTTACATATTATGCTATATGCCTGCTCAGTTGGCACTTTCTTTGATCACTGCAAGTTCAAGCAGCAAAGTTAACACGAATGGAATACTCTGCCCTGACCAATGAAGTCCTCTGCCTGAATTAGTGGATACATGGATTTGCCGCATCACACTCAGAGCTCAGATGCTTTCGAACCTCCCTCAAAATAGGCACGCACTTAGCCACAGTTCTCAATCTGCATCCACTTCTGCTACTGAGCCTGTTGTCATCAGCTACTGTCAACGACATGGCTGAACCTCCTACCTCAAACACATCATCACAGCAATTGAAGCTTGGCGACATGGTGGCCACAAAGGGGGGTGTTTCCCCAAATGCTCTCAAGATTCTTATCCTCTGTATTCCTGATCAAAAACTTCAATCTGTCAAGCTGGCAACCTCGCCCTCAGTTGCGGAGAATGGAATATACAATTATACCTCCTAAAGTTTACTGGTCAAACTAAGTCTTCTTGCTCTGTTTACAGGAGCATTGACCATTTTTCTCATGGCGGCTCCCTCTCTCCCCTTAGGCCAACTTCCACCCGAGGAGGAGTGTTCAATAATTTCAACCGTGGTACCAAATGTAGCCAAGACCCCTGCCCCTTCAGCCACTGCTGCAAGATCTGTGATGGGGTTCTCCCCTCCTACCAATATGTTGCTCACCAGGGAAAAGCTAGAAGTTAGGCAGATAAAAAGTCTTCAAACCGCTGAAGTTCTACAGTCTGATAAGCCTCACACCCCTATAAATGTTCCCCTTTTACAGGACCTTAAATCCCACCCTAATCAAGATTTCGTCAATAAACCTTTGCACTGGGTTACAGTATGGTTTCCAGCTAGGTTACAAGGTTAACCGATTCCTTAGGGTTTCTGGGAACCTTCTGCAACCAGCAACTGGAAGTTATTGAGGCCAACCTACTTGAGGAGGTCCGGCTACAGTCATGTAGGTCAGGTAGCTGGTCCCTTTGAATCCCTCCCTTTGAAAAACTTTCAAATTCATCCCCTTGGCCTGGTCTCCAAGAAAGAGAGCCATAAAGGCGAACTATCTTTCACTTATCTTACCCCAAAAGGTCTTGGAAAGCCTGTATGCTAACATCCGAATTGAGGAATACACCCTTCAATAAATACAGGTTAACGACACTATTGCCCTGGTACTCGCTCATGGCCCTGGTTGTTATAATGATATCCATCAACATTCAAGTCCACCCAAAAGGATTGGGAACTTTTGGGCATGTCCTGGGGGGGGGGGGGGGGGGGGGGTCAATATTATTTTTATGAAGCCTTCCCCTTTGGACTCAGAAGTGCTCCCTTTCTCTTCAACTAATAGTCGGATGCCCTGGAAAGGCTAGTCAAAAATTACCATAATATATCATCCACTATATCATCAGTTTCATATCATCCATTCATATCCTTGATGACTTTTTTTTGCCCAACAGCACCCTTCTCCCTCTGCGCAACAGCTCTGTGTTGGGTCCTTACCTTGTTTGAGGACTTGAACATCCTGATTGCCCCTAAAAAAATCTGTGGACCTTCCCAGGCCCTGGAATTCACGGATATCACCCTGGACTATGTTTAATAACATGCTGGCCCGTCTCCTTAAGGATAAGCTTAACAAAGCACCCACTAAGTGGGTTTGCCACCTGTGGCACCTCCAGTCTCTTGGGACCATTCAGTTTGCCTGTCACGTCATTTCCCCGGGTGAGAAAGGACCTTTATTTGTGGCAACTTCTTCTCGATCACTGGAATGGTATCAGCCTCTTTCTTTCCCCTTACACTGAAACATCTCCAGACACCCACCTCTATACTAATGCCGCTGGGGAGAAAGGTTATGGAGCCTTTTATGATAATGAGTGGTTTCAATGCAAATGGCTTCCTTGCCACCAGCTCAGTTCGCTTACAGGTGTTAGCATTACCTGGCAGGAGTTGTACCCTATGTATCATGTCTGCATGATTTACAGGCTCCTCTTTGGGTCAATAAAAGAATTTGTTTATACTGTGACAACCAGGCTGTCGTTGCTTTCTGCCAAGAGCTCCAAAAATAATTCCCTGTGTGATGAGCCTTGTATGGTTGATCACTTTTCAAACACTCAGTTTTAATTTTACATACTGCTAAGCATGTCCCTGGGGTTACTAATGTCATTGCTGATAGCTTGTCTCGTTTCCAGATGTCACTGTTCTGCCTTCCTGCACCAGATGTATCGCCAGCTCCCTGTCCGATCCCTACATTGTTGACCAAAGTTTAACCATGCAAGCTGCTCACTATAAATTATTGTCCAGTGTATTGCTACCTCTACTTGTTGCACTTACTCAACCGAGGAGAGCCATTTATGTGATTCTGCCTTTTTAACAACCTTATTAGTTTCCTCTGAGAACCTCTTTTACCTGTCTGGGAGTCCACCTTAATCCATTTAGTCACCTACCTAGCCAACTCACTTTCTTATGGCACCATCAAAGTTTATCTGGCAGCAGTTAAAGAATCTTCATACTGAGGCATGAGGCATCCCCTCGGCATGGCGCCATGTGCCAAGGCCCCTCATCCAGTGGGTTATCCGGTCGGTGGGTTCTATCCAAGTCTTGCTGGCTTTTCCCTTGCCCAATTTCACCCACTAAAGCCTAGTGCGTTGCATTATTAGTTGTTGGCCAGCGTGCCATAACATTAAATGGTTGATAGACTGATGGAAGTGACTGTTTGATTGATTAACTGACCGGCTAACTGTTTGAGTGGTTGATAGACTGATGAATTACTGAATGACTGATAAATTGACTGGCTAACTGTTTGAATGGTTGATAGATTGACACACTGACTTTATGATTAATTAACTGAATTGGCTAACAGTCTGTTACTGTTTGAATGGTTGATTGACAAATGGATTGACTGCTTCATTGATTAACTGGCCAGGTAACTGTTTCAATGGTTGATAGATTGGTGGACTAACTGATTGATTGATTAACTGACTGGCTAACTGTTTGAATGGTTGATTAAATGACAGACAGACTGTTTAACTGATTAACTGACTGGCTAACTGTTTGAATGGTTGATCGATGGACTGATGCAGTTAACTGACTGTTTGATTGATTATTGCCTGGTTAACATGTAACTGTTTATTATAAATGGTTAATGGACTGATATGTTATTAGAGGGGCTACCAAAAATTTGTGTCAAAGTGACTGAAGGTAAAAGGCTAGGAAGAGGGGAAAATAAAGAATGCAGGGGATAAGTGGGTATAGAGAGAGATAAAAGGAGATGGCACCCTTTCACTTTTCTCGGTATCCTTTCAGGGGTACCCAACAACTGTTTTCTGTAAAGTAATTATCTGTTCGGTGAAACAAATACTGCCTAGAAGTTTTCCTTTGCTTGAGGACGGCTAAAAATTTCTCAAGGAATATTCAATTCATGTGCATTTTTTGAACCTTATCTTCGCTATTTTCATAGACTACCTTTTTGTGCATGCAGATTAATACATTCTACAGCTGCATGTTTGAAAATGAAAACATTATTTCTATAAGAGGACAGTGTATTGCATCATAACAAAAGAAATTGCTTCCTTTTTTAGCCAGATTATTACTTCTTTTAACAATGCTTTTGGAGACCATTTTCATCAATAACATGGTGATGGTGGTGGAGGAGGGGCAGTGGGAGGCTTGGGTCATCATATTTTGTGCACATTTGTGGGAGTCGGAATGGGAAGGCACATTTGCAGGAACAAAAATCACACCATCCAAAGATAATTATAACTGAAGGGGGTGGGGATTAAAGACAATGCAAAGGAAAAATTAAATCTAAAATCATTCTAGTCTCCCATCTACATAAATAATACTATGAGCCCTCCTTTTAATCTAATTGATTTTATCAAGGGTGCATTTATTCAAGTAAATAATAATTATGGTATGTCACACATATTACTGTAAAAAAATAATAATAATAAAATTAAAAAAAATAGAGTTATTTACCTTGTCCTCAGAGCCCACTTTTCTTGCACAGTGCAGTCCATCACTGAAAGAAAATCCATTGACAAAAATTTGCAACTTTTTTAAGGTTAGAACTTGTATAAGACACCCCTGGCAGTCAAAAAGACAATATTTCTCCCCCCACCAAGGCAAAATCAGCTCGCCCAAAGGGTAACATACTGTAATATTGTTTAACATTGTTATTGTTTTGTGGATAATGCAAACAAATGACGTACTTTTCTCACTACTGGACTTCATATGGTTCTTATGAGTTCGACACAAAGAAAGCACTGAAGCACACGTACCAACTCAAGTGGTATGGCCAATACCATACGCATGTGCACAACCACATCACCTGGGCAGTGGCAGCCATGGACAGCTGTTTCACCCTTCTTGGGGCTCATCAGCATGGCATAGCCAGCACGGTCACACTTGCAATCACAGACCCTGCCTCTTACTTCCGACGCTGATGCATAAGCACCCCTTTAAGTGCCAGCTCCACACTAAACATGCGGCAGCTGTTGGTTGGGAACTGAAAAACACTTCTCCTACGGCATGCATATAGAGATGGGATCTATGATTTTGCCTACATTTGACAGTTTGAGTGAGTTGGAATAATCAAAATGAAGTTTCAAAAAAAGTAAATTCACTTTTTGAGTGATGTTTTCACTTGCTCCCCTGTTGTGGTATCTTTAACTGTGAATTTTTATACTATTATTCCAACTCACTCACTTTGTTAAATGTAGGCAGTCTCATAAGAACCGTATCCAAGTCCAGAAAGAGAAAGAAAAATGCTCATTAAATGTTTGTTTACATTATCCACAAGACAATAAATAGGGTGCAATATCGGTGGTTTGAGGCTCTCAGTTTTACAGCTTATTTTATTTTTTATTTGCTGGGGTTGGGGGGGGGGGGGGGAAGGGGGTGCCTGCATGCATTTTTTCGACAGATTTTTTGGGTCTGAGTTTTCCAGAATTTTTTTTCCTTTTTTCTTTTTTTTTTTTTGGGGGGGGGGGGGGGGGGGGGCGGGTCTGAGCTTTTGGGTCTGTGTTTTCTACATAAAAGTCCCTCCATCAGGAATCAAAATCCGAAATATAGTTTTAGCTTATCTCAGTTATTTATTTTAGTTACTTCTCAACTCAACAGAGCAATGACCTGCACTTGTGAGCTATCACCTGTAACGTGTATTCTGTACCTGCCAAATTTCATGTTTCACCTTAATTTGTACATGTACCAGATCTCCTGGATTTAGGGCCTGTTTACATGAAGGTGGGGGACCCCAGGTAGGTGAGGTAGCATGTGTCGGGTTACCCCACCTAACATATGTAAACGTGATCACATTAAAATGAGAGATTATATGGACAGGCGGGTTACCTCACCTAAGCGGGTTACCTCACCTATGTGGGGTCCCCCACCTCCATGTAAACAGGCCCTTACTTGATTATTTTATTACCATCACCAATATTACTTGCTTATGAGACCATCGTTTTCGGCGAAATAGTCTTAAATTTAAGCTTAAGCTTGACTTTATAAGCTAATTAAACATGAGCTTACCTCACAAGACCCGTGCCAGATTTTTCACGACTTCTGTCATGCCACTTGCGCGAATTTTAGGATCATGAATAAAGCCAAGTGTTGACGAGTAAGTAAAAGAACTGCTACAGCTCAAATCCGAGTTCCAGTAGTCTAATTATGTTACTTTAGATCCAATTTACTACACACGTGTCGTGGTCAATATAACTCCGTCGCCATATTGGTTTCGTTTAGAACCCAGTCTCTTGATTGGCCCGTGCGTCTCGCGCGCAGGCTTTCGAAGTACTCGTCTCGCGTTTCTCGAGTACTCGTGAAACGCGCTCAATGGAGTCAGGAAAATAACATTTTCATGCTTATTACTTGTTCCATGGATAATAGAAAGACTGGGTCTTTCTATCATCCATGCTTGTTCCTACACTTTCGCGATTTATTAGTGGGATAAATAGTAAATATTACTTCTAAAAGTGACGAGTACTTCAATTCAGCAATGAAACCAGCACATGAGGAATGTGAATTCGGAAACCCATATGTGCTTATGTGAACGTAAAATATGGTTCTCGCATGCCCAGGAATCGAACCATGATCTTAAATGTGAGAGTAATCTATTACCCTTGCAATTGCCTTTAATTAGTAAAATAGACAGGCTATCTCTCATTATCATTGAATTGAACCTAGTCCAGGAGCTAGAGTCCGCAATTCATTGGTCAGACGGCTATACCATGCTGATTGGTTCGACGCTGAGAACTTGCTGATATTTCATATGTTGATGATCCTAATAAGGAAGCCCCTGGGTCGAGGCAGCTGTCTGCCAACACCAGGGTGATATAGCTTTGCGCATGCATTAGGTACTGGCCAGACCGTGGGTTGGTGTACGTGCACCAATTACTGTTAAGTTTGCCATAATCGGGGCAGGAGAACGCAACTAGATTCCTTCAGCCCTTTTCCAGTAATGGGTGTGGTTCCACCGAAATAATTGCACCATCGCGTGTGACACGCGCGCGCAATTTTGATGAGGAGTTCCGCGCAGAGAATAAACAAAACAAAATGGTATTGCAAATTACCTTCATGGGAGGTGAATAAATTCCTTTTTTCTGTCATTATTTTCAGGAGAACCTAAAGCAGCGACGTTTTTGAGCGGCGCACGTCAACCGGTAGTGGACTTTTGCACTTTTGAGCCGTGATTTTGAACAATCTGGGGTGGGGGCAAAACGTCTCTTTAAGAGTAAAAATACTTAGCAATACAAATTTGGTGCTGCCAAGGAATATTAAAAAGGAAAAGGCTAACTTATGGTCGACGAGCGTCGTTCAAAAACGTCGCTGCTTAATATCTCTATTTACTTCGAATGTACATGTGAGGACCGTGAGTAGGACTTCGATTATTGTTATCACCGGAGTGAGATTGTTATTAGGGACTTTAAGCAAATCGCTACAGCAACCTCCTACTAAAGCGGCCGGAAGTAAAAAAGCCCAAAAATGACGCAGTGCGCATGCTTGGAAATAACCTTTCGCCGTAGCGCAAAATTCTACAGCGTGAGGACCTGTCTCGTGGAGTCGTCACTACTACGTGAGTAAGAAATTCGACTTTTTGCTCTTTTTTACGATCTCTTTTTTTTTTAAACCTATCATAGATTGTTCTTCACTTTACCAAGGAAGTACTTGACGTTTCTGGTTTTCCAGTAATTACGCCTTCCCTGCGTTTTACCAGCAGCGAAAGCAAACGAGGGAGATACCCCGTAGTCACTGTTTGGGTGCCACCTGCTTAAATTTGAAATTTGGCAGGCTAGGGTGACGTAGAGGTCACCGTAGCGATTTGCTTAAAGTCCCTATTGTTTTTTATTGGTATGAAGGACACAGGGGCGTGATTTTTGAATAACAAATAAGAGAAATACTGAGTGGCGCTCATCCCTAAAGTTTTTACAACCAAGTGTAAAAAGAATACAAAGCAACATATTGAGTTAGGAGAATTCCCCCTGCCGTGGTTTCATGAGTATAAGATATAAGTAAAAGCCCAATTTCTCTAATACGCTTTTCGCTAACATGTTTTTCGTTTTCCTCATCGATCGTTACTTTCTGGAAATATTACTGAATGGATTTTTCTCTCCCCTCCACCGTTACTGCGGCCTGGCACTGGAGGCTAAGCGCGCAACACAAGGAACCAAGATCTGGAGAGGGTGTAGATTAAGAAACATTCGGTTGGCTATAGTCTTATTTTCTCATAAAACAGGCAAATATTTAGAAAACACTTTTATTTTATTAATGAGCATTATAGGATGTGTATTTACAGACTGAAGTAATGAAAAATACTAGTAGGTAATGGAAACATCTGACTGAAAACAGGCAAACAAACCAATTAATTCTTCTAGCTACCATAGCGACAATTAGCTAGAGACGGTTTTATCTCCGGCAAAGAAACAGACCTCATTCATGCTTTCACCGCGATACCCGTCATCTTTGCACTCGCTTAGGGATTGATGGGATAAAAGCAATGTCACGTGGTGTTTCAGGGAGTAAACAAAAGGAAAAATTTGCCAGTACGAATAAAGACAGCTGAGTTTATGATTTATTAGTCATGCAAAATATATGGTTCGAGTTTCGTCAAGTTTTACGTCATTATTGATTGCTGTAAGGAAATCTAAAGCGGCAGGTACAAAGCGCAGGTCACAGGTCACAAGTGCAGGTTAGCCCATGATAACAACCCGAAACAGAGTTTTAGTCTTAATTAATTAAAGGAAACTGCCTATCTCCGTTATAAATCAATAGAGCAGCTGTGTCTTGCACTTTTGACCTGTGACCTGACCTGTGTTCTGTACCTGCCACATCTACAGTCACTACTGCATCCAAAGAAGTAACAATGATCACTTCCACCCATAATTTGCCATTATCGTCTCTAAAATGAAAAGTTATATATTGGGCGCGATCCATTCTGGTCCACCTTTTGAGATGGACCACTTTTCCCGGTCCCACCGGTCGGAAATTTTGGTTGAATGGATCGCGCCCATTATTTAAATGACATTGTCATATAACAGTCATCAATTACGGTTGTTGGGTTTATTATGAAATTGGTGTTGGGATTGCGCGTGAAAAGGAATTTTTACACACTTTTCCACTGCTACGTCGAAATGGCCAAGAAAGGAAACTAAGGCAATTTACAGTTCAACTCGACACAAACGTCTCAGAGCCACGTTCAATCTCTAAAACGGATTAATTGTTAAGATGTATGATCAATGTGATGTCAGTGATTATTTAATGATCTAACGACACAAATACGTTAATCAAGTTTATTTGAACATGTCCAGTACTATGTCCTGACGTCAGGCTCGACCTCTTGTGGTCGTCCGATAACTTTTACTTTGCCCATAACGAGGAAGAAATAAAAAACAAGTTAAAGCTGGAATAACAATCTGTCTTCTGCTTCGTCAAAAATCTCCAATGGCTGGTTTGGCCTCCGAAGTACATTAACCTGAAATAGTAATTAAGGAAAATTAATGAGGACGATGATGATGATGGCAAATGATAATGGTAACGAGAATATGAAAAAAAAAAATCACCGATAAGGTCTACTGGGCAGCTTATATGAAATTAACTATATTTTGGCATATAACAAGCCATCAATTTAAAAGCGGGGAGTTCGGTTTTCTTATTCCTTACTAGGTAGCTCAATAGACATTGTGTAACAAAAAAAAGCAAAACTTTTGCCATCAAAAACATGTTTGTAAAAATCAAATGCATACGTTAACCGTATTTAGACCAGGCTTGATTTTTGCTTCCTGCGACCGGGGGAGTTTCAAAACCGCTCATCCTACGGCCGCCGAAACTGCACACAGTAATGTACTCGCATTTTCAACGTCTGGGCATAACTTGGTCAACACAGTGACCTGATCTGACGTCACTGGATCCCAGTCAAATTTAAGGGCAAGTCGCTAAGTTTGGTGGTCTTAGCTTGAACGGTTTTGAAGTTATTCAACATTTTAGCGAAGAGGGAGCACTCACTTCGCACTCCAGATCCTGTGTTCGTCTCATTATGTTTGGATTTAGTTCCTACGCTTGACAGTGTATTCCTTCCACCTGTAGATGAGGACCTTCCATTCTCCAAGGTAGCGCTTTTTCCATTTGGTAGAGTGTTCCCTGCACGTTGTAATGTTGAAACCCGGCTCGGTAACGTATTGATACGGTTGAAGCTGAAAACCTATGGGTAAGAATAAGTAAATTGGGCGAATGAACTTTCTTTTTTATGGAAAAGTAATTGAAAACAAACAATTCTTGTTTACATCAGCAAAATGAAATCGTCGGAAACCCATCGGGATCTTGTCTTAAGCGATCGTTATTGATATACATTGCCTTCAACATACACCAGTGGTATTCAACAGCAACAATCTGCATAAAATCTTTCCGCTCCGATCGAGACTGCTAAAGAACTAATGATTCCACGGGTTCTGTCTAGGATATATCGTTTGGGAGAGAAGTCCCGAGTGACCGAAGGGCGACGATCTTCCTACGGGGTCCGGGGGCATATCCCCCCCGGAAATTTTTTGAAATGAATATGCGCTGAGATTTTTCCGATATATAGTTACTTATATACTGTAATGATAACAACACTTTTTTGGGGGAAGCTGGGCATTTTGGGGGAGGGGGGAAAGCTTCTACTCCTCATATACCGTAGATAGAACCCTGCTCCATGTTTACCTTGTTTTCTTCAGAGAAAATGCCCTCTACTAATACTGTCTTCTGTGGTGAGAGTTCCAAGGTCATTCTCTGGGCATCGTCTGATGGAAAATCGGGAAAAACATCATCGTAATCATCTTCAACGTCCTCTTCGTTTATCAGATTTTGATAACGTGCTTCGTAAATCTCTTCCTGTTCTTCGGCATCAGTACAGAAGAAGCCTGGAAAGGGGTCGTCGTATATTTCGTCCATTAGCTGTGACTCAAATGCTAATCCACTAAGAGAGGTTTTATCTTCAGGTAAGATACTCTTTGTGTAAGATACGTCTTTCGCAACTTCGTCCGTGCCCACGTCTACTTTGAGCGTCTCTGTCTCATAGTCGGTCTTGTCGATATCCATTTCTTCGTATACGGCATTGTAGTATTGATGCACTTGTCGGGATAGAGAGAACGTTGTCTCTCTCCAGACTCCTTTTCCATATACAGCACTTGATGATTTTTCAGGTCCAATGTCTATGGCCACAGTCTGTACTTCAAACATTGATGCGTCAATAGGAATAGTCTCATAGATGCCATCTTCATCGAGTTCTGAATATCCCTTAAGCTTTCCTGAATACTTTTTTCTGAATAAAGGAATGCAAATGAATAAACTTCAACAGACGGTCGAGGAAGCATTCTATAGTTCATACCATTGACCGATCTTTACAAAAGGTCTGAACTTAATTCTAGTGCTCGCGCCTAGTATTCTTGTACCTTTTGTGGGCGTCGATAAATGACCCTAACAGCAGCTTTTTTATTTGCTTTTTATAATTGAAATAACAAGGTCTTGCTTGATATAACTGCTTCTCTTTTCTATTAGCAAGCATGTTACAAGCCATAAAACAACACTTGCGACTAAATACACGACTAACATGTATGCTACATGCACCTACGTACGGACAGGATCGTAGAAGGAAAATTATTGCAGCTGTCAGCAGGGCAATAAAAATCACTGCTGGTATAACTGTAAAGGAAGCAAGGGAAACAGTTTTATATTCACTTTGGTCAACAGGCTACATTTGACTCGCGACTTGTTAGGTGTTGTGGTGGTAGCTGTAAACAAACTTTTAAAATGTGTTCAGGAACTAGGTTACAAAACGAAATGACAACTACGGCTATGATTCGTTTTGAAGGACCACGCCGAAATATCATAGAAGGAAAGAATAACCATTCTACAGTTCTTAGCTTAGTATCCTAGCCTTTTAATTAGTTAGCATCAAGCTGAGGTTGACCTTGTGTTGATACAGACCTCCTTTCTTTTCTTATGAAAATCGTGCTTAAAAAATATTAGTTAGCATAAGTACAACATGATATACATAATAAAACAAAAAGGGTTTTATCAAAAAACAAGAAAAACTTTAGCCTGTAAAATGGGCTAATTGGTGAGGCAAACTCGCAAAGAAACAAACAAGAAAAGAAAAACATAAATCAAAACAAAGCAAAGAAACAAACAAATCTAATTCCAAAAGGCCTGAAACTTTACACTCACCTGAGTAACGAGTATCAAACCAAGATGACCTTTCCTTTGGCTCATCATCGGACCTTTGAAGCACGACGCTCAGTGAAGGAAAGTCCTCTACAAATAAATAAAGTACATGAAAATAAATAACCAACAAAGGATTTAATTTGCATGTCAGGTTAAGCCAATCCACAAGACTGCTTTCACAGTGGTCAATATAAATTAGCGTTGTCATTTTCTGAAATTTTACCTGAGTCGCATCCATACATTGCCATGCGCAAGCAAGCTGATGTTCCATGGTAGGTGACTGGGTGGATTCGAATGTAATGAGCGCTTGTTCCATAGAGAGAAACGTTTCTGCCATTGATATCCTCATTTGCTCTGAACTGCAAATTAGACGACATTAGTTAGTACCATTACAATAAACTTTAGATTGTCATAGCTGTTATTGCTGTTTGTCGATTTGTTTGTGAAGAAGGTATTGAGGCTGCAGAAAAAGGAAAACGTCCCTTCGAGGCTGCTATTCAACATTGGTCCTGCCGAACCTTTACCACCTAAATAGGAGTCCCCTTTACCTATTTAAACTGGCTTCAATAGCTACGCCACATTTGCCAAATATAGGTTTAATGTTAGTTGGGGACGTAATGTGACGATGAATCAGTGCGTCAAATGAAAGAGTGTCTTGTTTCCTTCGCTCATCGTAGGATGAAAATAAAGGCAAGGCATAAAGATATAAAGAAAAATATATTTTAAAAAACTTACAATTCTGATGTTTCCGCGTTCAGTATAGTTGACAAACGATCCGGTTTCTGAGTTGTTACTGGTCGATACGTAATAGCTTTCAACCCACATGGGTGTGCTCCATCCGTGACCCCTTCCGTTTCAATAACGGTGACATTCGTAAGATATCCTAAATGATAAGGGAAAAAAATGGGTAAGAATATGCAGTTATGAGACATCCATCTCCAATCAATGTTTTTGTTCATTTCGGTGGAGACAGAAAAAAAATATTGCTCAAGTTCCTTCCCAACCTTATCAACAACAAGAAGACAATCCTTTGCCGTTGGCCAATTTTTAGGGAAAAACCGCATTTACCATACCACAATGGCCAAAAAAGAGATTTCCAACACTAAGCACACATTTTTTTTTTTTGCAAAGTGGATCTAATTAAGCCAAATGACGCTTGTTATTTTGTCTGCAACTCAACATTTGCAGCATTTGCTAAATGAGTTACCAGTGGAAAGATCTGTCCTGGCAAATATTGCTAATTATTATCTTAATAGCTTAAATGGAAAGCTTAATTGGTCCACGAATAATAATATGCATGGATCCAAATGGGCCAAAAACGGCCAAAGCGGACGTCAAGAGAGTTGATCATTTATACTAAAACGTTTTGGACACAGCTTACTTAGACCGTGGATTGTCGTTTAACGAATTTCAATTACCGATGAGACATCCTACATTTTACCACTTTACCTGGGATGGAGCGTTAATACACTAAGGCTTACCAAAGAACACTTGAATGTAAGGTGCTGTGTCTGTAGATGCTGCGCACCATCCATCCTCCCACGATCCCAATTTTTCCACTCCAATTTTTCCACGGTATGACGAGCGCCCTTCGACTTTTCTAGACGAGGTAGTAATGTCTTTGTCTGGAATTCGTCGCGTATTCGGCACTTTAAGACCTAACTCACGGAATCCACAACCTGAGATAAGAAGTGAATTATACATTATTTGATTTATTTACTTATTTTTGGTAAATCGTTTGTTTTGGTGACAATGTAGCGCTTTCTTTTTGATGCGTCTGGATTTTTGACACACAATTATTGATATATAGTGTTCTTATATTCAGCAAACGGTTGTTACAGTCAAATGACGACTTACCAAACTGACACTGTCTTCCATAAAATCCCCGAAGGCAGTCGCATTGGTAACTGGCCCCGACAGTTATACACGTTCCATCATTAATGCACGCTGAAGAGTCACATTTAGCTTCATTTTCGTCATTTTCCACTGTAAAAAAAGGGAAAAAATGAATAAATAAAAGAACAAGAAAAGAACAAGAAAACAATTGCAAGAAGAAAAAACAAGCAGGGAACTAATCAGATATGACATGTTTCAATGAACCATACAAAGGTATCTCTCGGACGTTGACCCACATTAGAATTAAAAGCCATTAATTCTAAATTTAAGTCTAACACACATTGCAGGGCTAGCGAAATTTTCATAAAGAAACCAATGATCGGGTGGTCGGCACATTTTTACCGCCATCTTGTATACGTTTGTATTTACCTGATGCGTGAGAGATTCCATGGAATCTTAGTTTTACATTTTTGTACCATATATAGACATCGAATAACACTTTCATTTAAAAAAAAGCCTGAGAAAGCAGCCAACATTTTGAGGCGCAGCAAATCGCTAGAGGAAGCGCAGGAATCTCATACTGAAGACGTGTTACTACCCTTCTACTCCTTTCTTAATTCGCCTTGACCATCAAAGAATGTGGCGAACACTTTGTCACCAGCGTCGAATATTTCCAGTTTTCTTTTTCAAACATTTTACGAAAGGCAGACAAACAAACTGTTGTCTTACTTTCCTCGCAAAGTGACCCAGTAAAGCCTCATCATCATCATAATTATCATCATCGTCATCATCATCATCACCACCACCATCATATACATTCCCCAAAAGTAATGATAGCCACATTTCAGGTTAAAACACCGTAGTTTTCAATTCCATTTTTGTCTTTAGTATTGTCAGGCCGTTTTTTACACGAGGAAACTTTCAAAGTCTGATTTTAAGTGATGCGACACGAGGAAACATTTCTTTTTCAAAAACGCTGTGTTCCGCGAGTTTTTGCTTTTTGTTCCTTTAATTGCTTTAGGAACAACCCAGGAACGTACAATAAAGGAACTTTATTTGCACAATAGGAACAAAGGTCGGCAAATTTCGGAACAATCTGGTCCGTTAGCAGCAGATTGGAACACAAAGTTCCTTTTGATTTTAGTCAAAAGGAACAACTGGTTCCTCTTTCATCCTTTCAGGAACAAGAGTTCCTCTTTCAACAGTTCCGATTTCCCTGTATGTTCCTTTCGAAGTGATTGGGGAACAAATGTTCCCAATCTAATTTCTCGTTCTACACAGTAAGGAACAAATTGTTCCTATTTACTGGCATATCCACTGCTGTTCGGAACGCCTTGTTCCCTTTCGGTTCAAATTGTTCCTATTCATGGCCAACAGGAACGGAATTGTTCCTAATCGATGTGGGTTTTTGTTCCTCGAGATGAGTGTTATGTTCCGCGTATAAATGGGAACAGGTTCCGAATTAGCGATAAAGGAACTAGCGTTCGATTTTGCGCAAAGTGTAAAACGGAATAGGGAACAAGAGTTCCTATTTATCGTAGGCTATCTGAAACTACTGTCCATCACCTCCGCCATACAAATTTATCAAAACATATATCCTTCAACAATCAAGTAAAGTATCAGATAGGAACAAATGTCGGCAAATTTCGGAACAATCTGGTCCGTTAGCAGCAAATTGGAACACAAAGTTCCTTTTGATTTTAGTCAGTAAGGAACAAATTGTTCCTGTTTACTAGCATATCCACTGCTGTTCGGAACGCCTTGTTCCCTTTCGGTTCAAATTGTTCCTAATCGAGGTGGGTTTTTGTTCCTCGAGATGAGTGTTATGTTCCGCGTATAAATGGGAACAGGTTCCGAATTAGTGAAAAAGGAACTACCGTTCCATTTTGCGCAAAGTGTAAAAAGGAATAGGGAACAATAGTTCCTATTTATCGTAGGCTATCTGAAACTACTGTCTATCACCTCCGCCATACAAATTTATCAAAAGATATATCCTTCAACAATCAAGTTAAGTACGAGACTTGCCCACTCAAGTTCAGGCTTGTGTCTTTGTTCCTTTTGATTAATTGTGTACCAAATACGGACAAGAAAACAATGGAACAAGGGGCAAGAATGACCAAGTGTGGGCAGAGATGGGCTAACAAATATCTCATTGGCGAATAGGACGATCTCTTGGGGACCCTTTTGCTAGTATAAGTGCGTGCATACTTTAGAAAGATATCGATTTCAAGCTAATGCTTAAGATGAACAAACGAGGCAAGGATGTCAACTGGTCAAAGTTAGCAAATGCATCGCCTAAACCAAAGAGACTTCACTTAGAAGAGGATGACTGTGACGGTCTTTTTCACTGCCCAGTGCAAATTTGTAACCACGATGGATTCACTACGCAAAGAGGCTGTAGAAAACACGTAAAGAACAAACACAGTTGGTACTATTACTTCGACGAGAAGCCAGACAGTGCTCAAATCGAAACGCTTGATGTCGATGAAACCAACAAATGTGAAGCCAGTGATCAGAAGATTACACCGCGCAATAGCAGGGCAATTGCCTCTTTTGATCCTACAAACTACATTGCCAAGAACTTTTTTTCGTGGCTCACTGGCAGTGGTGGGGGCTGTAAAAGTGATCGACAAGCACAACAGATCGTAAGCAAGTGCTTAAAGTTTCTCAAGTTTTGTTGCGAAGACGAAGAGGAGCTCACATTTGACATTGTGGACTTTAGTTTATGTTCACCGAATCTCCTTTTCAAGTTTGTTGATACGATGCAGGATGATTGGAATCTGGGACACGCGGGACGCATAGGCTACTTGGATGCCATTGCAGAATTGGTGGATTATCGAAAAGTGAATGGAGCATCGGAATCAGTGTCGAGAGGGCTGGCTTCAACAGAAATTTACTTGAAAAAGGTGCGCAAAACCGTTTCCAAAATGATGCGATTGCAGTGGACCAGCGAACTCGACATCGATGCCTTAGAAGCCAAGGGACATTGGGCCACTCTTGAAGAACTGTTGGAAGTCGTGGGGCGCTACTTGCCGCGCTACGAGAGCGTACTGAAATCGTGCAAGGAGAAACCGGGTGCTGTTTTGCCCATAGATTTATCTTTTGCGACCAAATATTTGGCCGTCTATTTATTTATCAAGGTCAAGGGTTCGCGCCCCATGACATATCAGTACTTAACGGTGGAAATGGTGAACAATGCCAAGACTAACGGTGGATTTATAGACCAGAAAATGTTCAAAACGGCTGGAAAATTTGGCTTCGATTCTCTTTACCTGACCGAGACGAGCATGCAAGTGTTGGATGGCTACATCAACCACATTCGCCCCCTATTCAGACCGACCTGTGACTTTGTGTTGGTGACAAGAAATGGAGGACAGCACAACAAGCTGGGAGAGCTAATGAGCAAACTGGTCTTCGATGCAACGGGCAAATACGTTCACCCCACTCGCTATCGACAGATTGTGGAGACCGCGAGTTCCAGGCAGCTGAGCAGCAGCGCGCAGAGCACAATCTCCGAGGACCAGAAACATAGCTCTGTGGTTGCAAGGGTTCACTATCAGAAGAAGCGATCGCGCGAGGTGGCGAGCAAAGCACATGAATATTTGGAACGATTGCACGGGGAAAAGGGATCACAGCTAGAAATAGACGTGCGCTCGAGGCTTTCAGGTAATTCTGCGTCTTCTGAAGATCAAAATGGTAGCAAAACTGATACCTCTTCTAACGACGAGGGAGAAACGATTGCAGAAACACCACCCGAGCGTCTTTCAGGTGTCCCTAGACTAAAGCGGGAAAATGCGTTTATATCGACAGACTTTCCGTCGAGAAAAAAGAGTCTGATGTTCACCCCTGAAGAAGACAATTATCTAAAAGCAGGCATCGAGCGACACGGCTACGGTCAATGGAAAGCGATTCTCAGGGATCCCAAATTTCGTTTTCAAGAGGGAAGGACAGCCAACTCCCTGCTGAGCCGTGCAGCGCGAAGATTCGGATCACTTTCTAAGTCATCCTAGAACTTTACATTGTGAGCGCACCGGAACACTGAACTCTAGTTAGTTCATAGAACTCGAAACTTTAGTGCAAGCTTAATATTAGGCAAGACATAGGGGAGGCGCGTTTTCAAACATCAATTATTGTCACACAGATAAGTCACAGAACTGCTAACTTTATTCCTCGATTTCTGAACACCACTGATTGATTTGAATGATTTTCTGAATTTTTACTGTTGGCTGGGGGAAAAAAAGTGAGTTATCCTTCCTCTCTTGGGCATCGGAGTACTTGTTAGGGGCTGACTTCGGCGTTTATGATAGGTGCGTTTCGGAGCGGATGAGAGGCTGTGGGCTCTGGGTGTTGTAGAGGGCGTTATGAATAGCTGCTCGTCGTCGTCGTCGTCCTTGCTACCCGCTTCGGCTTCTGTCACACCTTGCTCGTCTGTCGGTCTTGGCAAGGGATCCGTCACATTGTTTACCATGAACTGGTCTGCTTCGCGCAGTATTCCCAGCTCCACGCAGACTCTCCTACGTTCCGACACCGCTTCCTCCGTGTTGAAGGTCCCAAGATTCTGATGGTGGACCTTCAGCTTGTCGGATAGGGCCTCCTGGTACGCCATCAGGCTGCTTCGCATGTATGGATCGTCTGTACGACCGTACTTTTCTACACGCTCGTCAAGTTCCTTCTCCGTGGAACGCAGCCAAGTACCTGCAAAGGCTAAACGTGCCTTCTCGCGGCGCTGCTGTGCCAGGTGTGCTCTCTGTGCTCTGCGATTCTCTTCGAGATCAAGGACAATTGGAGTGGGCATCTCCTCGCCGGGGTCTGACGGAAGCAACTCTGCATTCTGGGTGCTCACTCCGTTCTTTCTCAGCATAGCTTTTCGCTGCAGGTGCTGCTGTCGTTTTCTCTTCTCTTCCTCGGTTCTTTTTCTTTCCTCTTCCATCAGCATGTGTTGCACTTGCCTGTGTCGTAGACTGTCTGGGTGCGATCGGCTTACGGCTTCCCTCAACAAATCGAGGCGGTCGATCGAGGTGCTACTTACAGCATCTTCATCGCAATGGACCTCTTCTTCGTCTGTCGAAAGTGCGATGCTAATCTCGCCAGTGGCCAGGGGATTCGCCAGTGACAGCGACCTAAGCGCTTCCTTTTCTGTCTCCTTCAAAAGACCTTCCTCGTCATCTACGTCGTCGCCATCGTCGCTCTCGGTATTGGTTTCGTCCTCGCTGTCCTCGTCACATGTTTTTGCCTTCTCAGCAGCCCAGACAACGCATTCCATAGCATGCCTTTTCAGCCAGGCTGCGGCTTTACGTTTGGGATTCGGGAGGCTCTTGAACTGATACGTGCGCAGACGTCTATCCATTGCTGGCTGGTCGGCGGGACCGAAATCGAGCTTACGCTGCGCGGTCACTAACATCGGGCACTTGTTCAGGAATGCTTTAGCGGTCTGATACTTAACGTCGTGAGCGGTATATCCTCCTTGCGTCAGGATTTTCCAATCCGCGACGTCGAGTGTCTTCTCGTCTGCCTCATCTATGAATATTACTTCCGTAAATGGCGTGATCATGGCCTTATTGAAGGCCCGTTGCTTCGTGACGGTGGCGATGTTGCCATGGTGTACGAGCCCTTGTATCGGAAAAAACAAACTTGTTTTTCCGCTATTCGCATCCCCAACGAGACAGGGTACTTTATCTTTGTGCTTCTTCCCGTTGTAGTTTAGCAGTTTTAGGAAATCACCGCAGAATGTTGAAACTTCATTTTCAGACAGGCTATTCTCTAGGATTTCCCGAAAATACTTTGGATCAGCATGTTTAGATGGATCATATGCACAAAATGCCCTGGGAGATACTTTTCCAATTTGACCATCTTCAATGGCATTCTCTTTGAACGCACGATCTTTGAGAGACCAGCAAACCCCCTCGTTGACTTCTATCAGGTCGTAACTTATGACCAAAGGATGAAACAGTTCACAGTGTGGGTCTGACAACAGTTCAATTATCCTCTTCATGTATTGGATAAGTCGTGATTTAAATTGCTCGTTGGTGGCGAGAGTGTTGATGAAATTTCTTGCTTCGCACTTGTACGTGTATGTGTAAATTGCTCTTGGATCCTTCTTGTACACTTTGCCTCGATAGCTGGCGTAATGTAACTTTTGCATTGCGATGGTGATGTCGTTGACGAGAATCGTGAGTTTATCAGATAGATGTTTCTCTTCGCGTTCAGAAACCGGCAGTGTCGCGTCGCGTGTAAAGCCAAACTTGTCAATCTGTAGCTTAGCTTCCATCATCTTTTCTAGAGCGTTTGATAATGGCTGTTGAAAACTTGGGTTCACGACAGTGACACGAACGACATTTTCTGTCCCGCAGCCTTCCAGTTCTTCTAGTTGCGACGTTGCGAGTAGGCTTGATAATTCCTCCCGATAATTGTGCTCGTATGATGCTGTCACGAGGTCTTGCATATACGGATTTTTATGGTCTTTAAGTAGATTGTACAGTTCTCGAATGGCAATACACTCTTTACCATCTTGAAATTGCACCTGTAAAGTAAAAACTCGAATTTAGTGAAGGGATTTTGTTTTGTAATTGTGATCGCTAACTATGTCATATAATTCGTAACTCATCCCCGTAACAGCTTGACTCTGATCTTTCTATTAGCTGTAAGGTATTACATAAGTTCTACAGAATAAACCTGCTCAATTATAAAAAGTATCCAAGCTTTAATTTGTCAAGAATACGTCCCATACCTGTTTTGCTGTGACACCCATTCCACACTCGAGCAGGGTCCGATGAACCACCAAGGGATTTGTAGGGGCGCCATTAGGTGATGTGAGTGCAATCCAATACGTCAGCGATGGCCAAAGCAATTTATTCACACGAGTTCGACTGCCATCGAGCCATTGCTCGGAAGACGTGCTTGGCACAGGACTTTGGTCGGGTTCCTCTTCGCTTTCCTCATTTTCCTCTCGTACGTTTCCTTTTTTTTTTTCGTGCGTAGATACCGCACTGAAAAAAAAGGCTGCATTCGAAATACCTGAAAATAGACAAGATTCGTTTTAATTCTTTTTTGGCAACCCAATAATTAGCATGAAATTTGATGAAAGCTAACCTGAAACAGCTCTGTCACACAAATCTCGCTTTTTGCAGATGTTGTTCCACGATTTAGGAAGGTCCCTTTCGCTCACGTTCCACACACCTTTCGCGCTGACAATGCTGCATTGGCCGGCGATTACAGGACTCATGTACCCCAACGTTGCACCTTTTATCCCATCGCTGTTAAGTTGTTTACATGGTTCTGTGGCTCGACGCATCTTCGTCAAATGTGCAGTGATAAATGAGGCTCAAAGGGCTGCTTATATAGCTGTCTTGGACTTGTGAAGTTGATAAGAATAAATATGAAGAATTGTCACTCGCTGTTTTTGACACTATTACAGTTTCAACCATAATGGTCAACTAATTGCAAGCAAACCTAGCGATTGTTGGGGAATTTATGTCGCAGTTTTCTCGCAGTTTTTGGCCCCAGGATTGATAAGTTTTTAAGGGAAAACAAGTGAACAGAAACCAGCGATAATTGCAACACAAAACGGTTACTTCAGAGTTACGTAATTCTGCATTCTTCTGTGTTACTCGAAACGTATCTGGTGAAACCAACTAAATTTTGTAAAGGGTGCTGTTAATTAGGCATGGAAATTTATTGTTCCAGACCTGACGTGGTTTCAACATTCACACTATTGATAGGCGGGTTTCTCTTATCATTGAGAGAAACACAAAGCGAACAGATTTGACTCGTTAACGTTGTAACGAACGTTGGCGATAATTGTGGAATTTCGGTCGCACTTTTCTCACAGTTTTTGTCCCAAGGTTCATAGCTTTTTAAGGGAAAACAAGTGGACAGAAACTAGTGATAATTGCAACACAGAATAGTTACTACAAAGTGACGTAATGCTGCATGCTTCTGCGTAACTCGAAACTTCCCTGATGAGAACAACTGAATTTTGCAAAAAAGTGTTCAATATTGGACATTGGAAACTATTGTTTGAAAACTTACTTAATTAAACCATTCATACTTTTGTAAGGCTTGCTTATTGTTGATAGTTTTAGTTTCGTGAAACGTAAGTCTGAACAAAAGGTAGACAGCATTGTGTTAATTCCACGCAAACACCATTATATGATTTGGTGTTGTTGATGTAGTTGAGTTTTGGAAGGAAACAAAATTAAGAAGAGACAGCATTATTGGCATAGTTGCGCTTCACGATTTGAAATATACTCAAAATATAAAGCTACACGAGCAAACTTTGTAGCGCTACTAATCTTTTTCGCCATTAAAAGTTTATTCGTAAGTAAACTTGCGGTGCTTAAATTGATCAAATGTAATATATTTCTTTTTCCGCAAACATCTTCTCAAAGAAGGACGAGAAAGATGGATCTCATCCCCGCTAAATCCGTGAAATCCGTCTTTCCCTTGACTTTTAGAAGTTTACATT
This sequence comes from Porites divaricata, assembly GCA_038088405.1. Lineage (NCBI taxonomy): Eukaryota > Metazoa > Cnidaria > Anthozoa > Scleractinia > Poritidae > Porites > Porites divaricata. Next base: position 4,411,280 of record JBBMOI010000001.1, on the reverse strand, counting down.
GAAGAGCACTTACAGTGCTGTTGAGTGAATCATTTGCAATATATTAGCTTGCCAAACATCTTCTCAAACAAGGACGGGAAAGACGGATTTCACGGATTTAGCGGGGATATGAATTTTTAATGAACTAGTTAATCATATACTTCTCTTTAAAACTGTAAGTATTTATTAAAGAAATATATATTTAATATATTAAATATTTCTTTAATAAATACTTACAGTTTTAAAGAAAAGTATATGATTAACTAGTTGATTAAAAATTCATATCCCCGCTAACTCCGTGAAATCCGTCTTTTCCGTTGAATTTCAGAAGTTTACAGTGAAGACAACTTACAGTACTGTTAAGTGGATCAGTTGTAATATATTAGCTTGCCAAACATCTTCTCAAACAAGGACGGGAAAGACGGATTTCACGGATTTAGCGGGGATATGAATTTTTAATGAAATAGTTAATCATATACTTCTCTTTAAAACTGCAAGTATTTATTAAGGAAATATTTAATATAGTAAATATATATTTCTTTAATAAATACTTACAGTTTAAAGAGAAGTATATGATTAACTATTTCATTAAAAATTCATATCCCCGCTAAATCCGTGAAAGCCGTCTTTTCCGTTGAATTTTAGAAGTTTACATTGAAGAACACTTACAGTACTGTCAAGTGGATCAGTTGTAATATATTAGCTTACCAGACATCATCTCAAACAAGGACGGGAAAGACGGATTTGACGGGAGTAACGGGAGAGCGACTAAATAACATCAGAATTCACTATAAAGCGGTTTTTTGGCTTTAAGCATCTTTGTCATCACTTACAAAGAGGGAACTAACTTTGGGAAAGCCTTTAAGGCTAACATATCTTCACACAGTATAGGAACAAGCGTGCCTTTCTATGGTCGTTCCTCTCACGAGGAACGCTTTTGCGGAGAAACGTCCAGATTGATTTGTAGTTTTTTGGCAAAAGATCTGAGAATGTGCTTTTTAGCTTCTTCCTGCATAAAACTACCAAGAGATATAGTTATAGAAAGGTTTTTGCAGTACTTAGTATTATTTTAAGGCTTCAAAAAAGGGGAACGGAATTTTTGGGAAACGATCACCACCACTACCATCATCATCATCATCATCATCATCATCACCATCATCATCATCATCATCATCATTATCATCATTATCATCATCATCATCATCATCATCGTCATCATCGTTATCATCATCGTCATCATCATCATCACCATCATCATCATCATCATCATCACCATCATCATCATCATCATCATCAGTATCACCATCATCACCATCATCATCATCACCATCATCATTATCATCGTCATCATCACCATCACCATCATCATCATCATCACCATCATCATCATCATCATCATCATCATCACCATCATCATAAGCATTACGAATAACAACTCCATTATTTCTCATTTTCTTTTCAATCATCTTAATAAAGACAAAAAAAAATTGTTGCCTTACCTTCCTCGCAAAGTGACCCACTATAGCCTTCAGGACACAAACATTGGTAGTCATGCAGGAAGTTGATACAAGTACCATCATTTGCACATGGGTTGCTGAAACAATGGTCAACAGCTGTAGAAAAAGAGAAGTGAAATTCCTTGTTCTTTCTATTTCTACCAAGACGTTATGGCACGTATCTAATTCTAATTTTGTTGCGTGATACCCTTCACATACCTTCGCCGATCATTTCATGGACCCTCCAAGGCATTTCCATTATTTCGACGTGTGTAGTGTGAAGCACCGTCGCTGAACGATGATGACTGGCCATATTGTTGACTTGCGTGACATCGTACCAATTTCCCAGTGCAACTACGATGAAAGTTACATTCATGTCACGCAGCAATTTAGACGCAACCGAAACCACATCGTTAGAAGTCTCATCAGCGAACACTACCAGGACGCGATGTGAGTTCGCACGGCTATGGTTAAAGAAATGCTCTCTTGTGTAATTAAGTGATTTGCCGGTGAATATTCCTTCAGGAAGGTGTGGTAACAGGTCCAGGGCTTGATTTGTTTCGTTTCTCGTGGCATTAAAGTTACCCAAAGTGGTAGTATTAGCTGCATAGAGGACTAGTCCAACCCTTGTGTTTTGACTTGGAAAGTAGCTTAACGTGGACTTGATCACTTGCACTATTTGATTGGAAATATTTCCGTGTGCCTGAGGCTGAACAGTGGAATCATCTATCATAAACACCAAGTCAATCATGGTTTCTTGGAACACTGTGAAATACAAATGGTAGTAGGTAAGTATGTAACACGGTGTGTAGTGCCGTTTCTTAGGTGTTGTTCTTGGGATCGACAACTTAAAATAAGCAAGGTGCATTTAGATGTGTTATGTTATTATGAGGGACTAGGGGTTGCTCGCCTCAGACAGAGGTTGTGCAAGTGTAAGTTATTGTTATTCTTATTTCTTTCTATTTTGCAGACAAAAATGAAAGCCAGTTTTCAATGCTGCGAAGCAAAAGGTGACCCCCGCTTTAAGGTGTACTTTGCGTTCTTTGATTGGCTCACTTCGTCCCTCCGTCCATTCGGCCGTCCGCCCTCCCATCCACACCCTGCCCACCCGTTCATCTATGTAGAGCCAAGTGGTGACTGAGCAAAATTTCCTGAGCTTCACATCCTTCGCCAAGGCGATCAGTGCGTCTTTAAATGTCTCAAGGGATGAAACACACGTAAGTGTGGCCATATATGGAGCTGCTCCAGCCCTGATCATACACAGTCAGTACAATCAGTCCGCCATAGATCACGTCTTAGACAGCGCACCTTATACTGCAAGTCTTCAGAGTAATTTGGGTGAAGCTCTTTTACATCTTGCTTCAAAGCTGTACAACACATGTAACCCGCGACCAAATGCCACAAGAGTCTTGGTCATCCTAACAGCTAGCAAATCTCAAGACGATCTCTTGGTTCCATCCGACATGCTGCTCAATCATTACAATGAAAAAGTGTTTGTCCTTGCGGTTGGTAATCAGTATAGCCATGGACAACTGAATGAGGTCTCTTCAGATCCAGACGCAAACTATATTCATACTTCCCCCAATGGGCATGATCTTTCAACTCAAGTTGTTCCTTTCAGGGAAAAGTTATTCTCTGGTTAGTATACACCTTTCTCTTTTCTCTCTACGTGCTGTTAAAAACAAATGATGAGTAAGTGCATATTTTTTGAACATTCAAATTAAACTATTTCCGTTTATTTTCAGCTCTAGATCCATGTTCTAGTGGTCCCTGCATGAACGGCACATGTCAATCTTTTGGGAATGGATACACTTGCCTCTACCAGCCTGGGTATTCAGGGATAAATTGCGACCAAGGTGTGACTATTCTATTTTTTATTTTATTTTATTTATTTATTTATTTTAAACGGTCAAGCATAATAACCACATTCCGACCTAAATTCACATGGAATAGTGCAGCAGGTATTTATTCAACAAGCTGGGTTAAAAATACAAATTCCTACGTCTGTTTTTCTCCCGATCAACCTTCTGACATTTAGGCTGCAGGACATTCAAAAAACGTGAGAAAAAAATAAAAACGTTTTACAAAAGCTTGATCATCGCAAGTAAACCGCGAGGGTGGGGGCTGTAACAGTTAACGTAAAGTGTAAAATCGCGTGAGTAGTATTAAAACTAACTCTTGTTCTAAAATCACATCCAGTAAGATAAAGATGTGATGGAAGATGCTTTTGAAACTATGATAGATTCAACTAGGAACTTTTAAATTTTCCAAAATGTCTGCCTTACAATTCAAAGTAGACAGACTGCAAATTTTCTTAGTTGCTAAAAATATATATCTACGTGTCGCAACTGTTCATCAGTAGGATGCCTAAAATGCGTGCAATTCCACAATTGGTTTCGGCTCCATTAATTCCTACAAGGCATTCATGACTACACCGTGGTTAGAACACGGAAAGTAAGACTGCCCAGCACGAATCTGATGTTTCGCTATGAATGATTGTTCTGTTTGTTTTCTTAGTGTAACGTTAAATAAAGTTAACGCTGATGCTTTGAATGTTCTCTATGGAGAAATATGCACTTCATATGTCTTCAATTGATATTGAAGCTTTCAGCCATACCTTTAGTGCAGTTTTCCCCTGCAAATCCCAGTTGGCAGTTACAAACATAGTAACCCATTCTCTCTTCACAAGTTCGTCCATTCTGACAGACATTGTCGGCCATTGAGCATTCTTTGACATCTAGAAAAAGAGGAAACGATCTCTCTGTTACAAACATCTCCCATGCAAATTTAACGATGTATATCACCATTTGTTTTTCTTTTATTCTCTATTACCTTCTTCGCAGTGAGCTCCAGTCCATCCTTCAGGGCATGCGCAGTAGTAGGAATTCAGCCTTAACACTTGACATGAACCATGATTCTTACAGGGATCAGGAGTGCATGGATCATTGCGATACCTAAAAATAGTCTTAAACAACAAAACTGGGCCACTATTGTTAGAATTTGATTGATGCATCAGTGGGGGATCCAGGGAAGGAGCCCGCCCCCCTTATTTTTGGACCAAAAATTTTTTGGAAGACCGCCCCCCTCCCTTATCTAAGGGTCTGGATAACCGAGCCCCCCTCCCTCCCCCCCCCCCCCCCCACCCGCTTTTCTCAAGGTCTGTATTCGGCACTGATGCAAAGACACGTTTTAGCATTTTAAAAGATGGCAGATGGCATAACATAGCCCCTTTAAGCTCATTTGGGTTTCACTGCAGCCAATATGATACCAATTATACATTTAGTCGAAAAAGTATTATTAGCTCTGTTTTTCCAATAGCCTGAGTTACCTCTTTTTCTTAGTTGTGAACAGTAACAAAACCACCCTACCAACATCTTCAAGCATATTTGAAACGTTAGACACTAGCTTCGCTAAAAGACGAAACGGTTTAACAAAAAGGGGCATTGAATATTACAAGGTTAATATCAAAATTAATTTGAATTAATAAGAAATTTAAATTTAAAACGTTACCTACAGCTGCTAGGATACAACACGGTGAAGTAAAAGGCGCCAACACTATTAAAACAAGGACACATTAGGGCCATTTATACGAGAAAAAATAAGACGCGTCTTACATAAGACGCGTCTTAAATAAGACGTGAACTTTCCGTATAAACGGCACATTTGTCTAAAATAAGACGCGACTTAGCTAAGACGCGTCTTATTTTAGACGAAATGTGCCTTTTATACGGAAAGTTCACATCTTATTTAAGACGCGTCTTATTTTTTCTCGTATAAATGGCCCTATCATCTTTTCTTAGGGAACAAGAGAGTTCAAATATGGCCGACAGTCTGGCTAAAAGTGTTAGATTGAGAACAGCGTAGGATATATACTTAGTATACTTGATTTATTTCGATGTTTTCTTTTGTCGTTTTAATTGTCTGCAACGTATTTGAATGACTGTTCAGGGTCAAAGTTGAAGCTATTCTTAATGGAAGCTTTTGTATGAATTGGAGAGGTGTTATGTGACGTTACCATGGTAGCAATATTTTAATATCTCATGATGATCAATCTTTCTTGACAGACAAGGGTCTGATTTGCATTGTGGAACAATGGAAGAAAACTGTGGCCTACTGATTTGTTCTTGAGTGCAATCGTGCACAAAGAAGCATACATGTCAATTTTTTTCGCTTTTCCTACTATGTTCACCGGACCACAGTTTGCTGAGATCCAGTGTTTCTACGATGCCAACGTAACGTATTCTGACAACTTTATTACCTATATCGATACCTATATCTGGCGGGGGTGTTTCTTGGTGGTGCGGAAACTATTGATGACCTGCTGTCATGTTTTTGTGGTGTGGTTATATTGTTCAGTATATATTCTTCAGTCCTTTATATTACGACAGTTGGTGATCGCACTCGTGTGCCACACTATAAAACTACCCTTTCGAGGAGTCCCTGTGAATGGGAAACGCCCAAACCAAGTGAGGTAATGGAACAACATGGAAACGCGTCGTCTCCAGCCCTGCCTCCTACCAGGGAGGGTGAGTAGGTCGTTATCAGCATTTTACATCGACTTGTGTATCCCTTCCCATCGATATTAGCCTACTATTTCTTTACCCCTTAGGCATTAATCACTTATTGAAACAGGCATTGAGAAGCTACAAACGTTAGGGATGACCAAGGCGAAAAGAGGATACAAGTTTAATTAATAATGACTTATGCCATTTTCATAATATTACTTTAACCTGTACACAAACTCTCCATTTTTAGAGTGAAATCTCCCCATAAATGACGAACTTAGTCGGAAGCTAATATTGCCTTTGCGACCCACTCACGGAAGATCTGGTAGCAAGGGGTGATAAGCAAAACTCGGTTTTGGTGCCCAAGATGGCCCTGGAGACTTTAATCCTGATCTAGATTGTTGTGGAGGTATTCAAAAGTAATTGGGCTAGAAGGAATCTTTACTAGTGACTATTTCAACGAAGTTTGGAGCTCACTTCCGCCAGTGGGCCAATGTCACAATACCCTTTTGTCCAAAGTAAAGTGCTGTATTTTTCTTAACAAAACGCCCCCAAATTAATTTAAATTTAAAATTGAGAGTTTATCAATAGCAGCTGCTCATACCTTCCTTCCTTAGACGAAGATAAGACGTTTGCGCCACCATGAGTCAAAACTCGAAAACAATGACAAGTTCTGAAGAAGTGAACATCACAAACACGGTGACCCAAGTAATCCCATTGCAAACAGACGTGGCCGTATTTCTGTCAGCTTTGAACATCTTCCTTGCTATCACAGCTTCTCTTGGCAATGCCTTGATCCTGAATGCTCTTCCCAAAGTAACTTCCCTGCACTCATCAACAAAACTGCTATTTGGAAACTTAGCTGTGACTGATCTCTGCGTTGGACTTATTTCACAGCCTCTTTTCGTAACGATGCGGCTTAACGCCTTTATAAAGATGAACGCAGATATCCAGAGCTACCTCAGGAACATTGCAAATGCTTTTGATTTCATTTTATGCGGAGTTTCCATCCTCACCTTAAGTGCAATAAGTGTAGACAGACTTCTTGCTCTTTTGTTGGGAATGAGATACAGAACGATAGCAAATTTAAGGCACACTAAAGCTCTTTTGTCATTTTTTTGGTTAACTGCAATTGCAGCTGTATTACTGAAATTTCTCACGAGCTTTAGCGTCGCTGCAATAGTAGCCGTCATTTTTTTAATCATTTTTATAGTCATCTCGGTTTTTTGTTACACGAAGATCATTATGACGCTCAGACAATTCGAAACTCAAGTACAAAACAGAGGACAGCAGAAACGAGAGAGAATGCCTCCTAATATAGGAAGATACAAAAAGACAGTTTGGAGTATTGCTTGGGTGCAGTTGGCATTAATCGCATGTTACATTCCTTTTGTTATCTGTGCTATAGTGATAAAGATAAAACATTCGAGTGGTACGACAGCGAACACTATTTGGATATTTACATTCAGTCTGATTTACGTAAACTCTTCATTGAACCCAATTCTCTACTGTTGGCGGATCAAAGACGCAAGACAAGATGTCAAGGCCACAATCAGACAATTTTGTTGCCACTCAAGTTAGGTTAAACAGATAGACCGGTGGTGGTATTTTGCAACGCTGTGTCTCTGAAGTTTAGTGATCAGGGTTAGGAAATTGAGTGAATCACCTTTTAGGTCCTTTTACCCAGTATAATGACCCTAAATGGAATGGAATGGAAACTCAGTTCGTTAACCCTTGTGAGAATTCGTAGGTTGATACTAGGATGCTAAAAATGTTTGAAATTCGTTCGCGATTTTACTTTGTAAACTAGTCAGGCGCACCCTAAGGTCGTCGGGGCCTGGGAGCTAGGATTGTGGATATTATAGGATGTCGTTTTCACGAAGTGATCGATCAGCAAAAAAAAGCACATGGCGAGAGTTTGTAATCTTTACAGAGAGAGAGTTAGAAGCATTAAAACAGTTCTGTTCTTTATCGTGAACGTGAGTTTATTGTTTGGAGAAACAGTTCCGACACCCTTATCACTAAACGTCACGATCATTAGGAGTTCGGTGACCGTTCGACATTTATCTACAAAATACACCTTCCACAGATAGAACGACTGCTGTTTAAAAAGACGTCTATGGTTCACTTTAGAAACCACCAATGGGTCAAGACTTCCACGTAAATAATATCCCTTAAATATAGTAACAAGGTTATTATTAGTGTTATCAGTATAATATTCATTAGTAAAATCCAACTAGTGGTCTATTATCAATGCTGCGTTCTGATTAGTTGAGCTACTACTAGGCTATATATTATAGCCCACTAGTAGCGAAAAGCGCCGGTTTTGAAGCCAAAACAATGGCGGCTGAATCGCGTTTTGCTAGCTAAAGTTGTTTTGTCTCGCCATTTTTGACCAACTAGTTGGATTTTACTAATAAAAACAATTATTCCTCTCGCCGACATGGACTCTGAGTCAATGGCTCATTAGGCCTTCGACCTCATGGGCTATTGACTCATAGCCCATTCGGGCTCGAGGAATAATTGTTAAATAGCTTTCCTCCCTTCTCTGCGTAAGAACCATTTTAAAACCAACCTACCAAAGGCAAAACGGACGAGCATATCTAAAACATCACACACTAGCTTTAAATTAAAGAAAAGAGCGGTCTACGAAAAAATACTGGAGAGGGTGCATTGAATTTTAAAAGCTAATATCAAAATAATTTGAATTAACAAAGGATTTTCAAATGTCATATCATCGACATCTGCTACATTATTTGCTTTATTGAAGTGTACATTGAATTCGCAGGCGTTGGAGGTCGCCTGGGCTCCAGATGGTTTTCACTTACGTGACCAGTGGCTGTGCAAATTTCTTGGAACAATGAGAAAAGAGTTTAATCCCTGCAGGATTTTTTAGTTCACCAATATGGCCGCCGTTTCCTCGTTTTACATGCCAATATGAACCCGTGACATCATATGGCCGCCATGTATAAAAGATCTACTAGAATAGAAACAAGGAAACTTTTATTAAATATGCAGCTTAAAGCATTAAAGTAAGAGCTCAGTAAACAAATTGTTTATTCTTTCTAATTTGCCTCAGTGCTTATTGATGTTGTAAATGATAACGTTATTACGAATTATATTCAACAGCAACAACATTTTATTTCGTGTTTAAAAGAACAAGATTTCAAACACTGACAACCCGCAGTTAGCACAGCTAATTGAGGCGGGTTGTCAGAGATAAGAACAAAAATTAACATTGCTCCCAGTGATATGACTGGAAGAAACAGTGGCGGATCCAGGGGAGAGGCCCGGGGAAACCCGGTCTCCCCCTTATTTTTAGACCAAACTGAGGCCCGAAGGGTCGACAACAGTTTTTTGGGAGACTCCCCCCCCCTGCCCCATTATCTAAGGGTCTGGATGATCCGTTGTGGCACTATAAAAGACAATTTGTATTTGGAAATGAGTCTGAGTATTATTATCGAAGACGTTTTTTCTCCGCCAAGGCCGAGAGAAAACATACGAAAGCCACAATAACTGTGTTATTATTCATTCAAATAACGTAACTGAAACAATAAAACATGCTTACCACCATTGATGTTTTAAGTAGCCGTCTTCGTTTGTCTTTTCCTAAGCAAATCCAGCATATTGGGATGTTTACGTTAGCAGATATTATTCAAATAGCAGATGTAGTGAATTTTTGCTGTTCTTGCTGTGTTCTTAGGAAATAGTTCGGCTCATGATTATTTGTACACGCATCGTGTGAAGTTTTTCACCATTTTCTCCGACTCTACAAAAACAATTGACTCCATAGGGCTTCTCGGTTCCCGTTTTTTTTTTTCTGGCAGTATCCTGTTCTTTTGACTTCATTTCACAAATATAATTTTTGTGAAGAATAATTAACAAAGGGACTTTCGATCAACCAGAGACGTTGAAATATTTCCAATGACAATGCCATTAAAAAAATAGAATTTCAATGTAAAACGAGTACTTAGAAGTCCTCAGGAACTCTTTTATACGCGCCCAGTGCATTTCAGATCGAATTGGAATCAATGGGGTAAAGAAACCATCTTGAGAAACATTGAAGCTTCAGTGATAAATTTTGGCAGACATCGATTTTGACCCAAATTGACAGTTTTCAAGTGTATTCTATGAAGTTCAAGATAGTTTTTACTCGAGAAATTACTTAGGGTTTATGACTATTTCTTATTTTTTTTTGGTGGTCTTTTGCACAGAAATTATTTTTGAAATCATCAGCTGGTTTGGAAAAAAAGAAATGACAAAGTTTGTTTTATACTAAAATATATGAAAGATTCAGTGCAGCAATCTAATATGATGCTTTGGGAAAACATAGAGATTTCACAGTATTTTGCAATATTAAAAAGAAGCGACTTATTAAAACATTTAGCTATAAAGTACTATAAATATCAAGTTAAAATTTGTTAAAAACGTAAAAATAAAAAAAGCGAAAAAGTTTTTTAACACAACGTTTCGATCTGGCCATAACATCATTATCAAGTGACAAAGATAAAACTAAAAACTGACTCTATTAAGTCGTATATATTAAGAACCCCTGGTTAAAAAACCTCTCATTCTAAGAACCCTGCTTGTACGAATCCCTAGTTCTAAGACCCCTGGTTGTAAGAACCCCTGGTTCTAAGAACCCCTGGTTCTAAGACCCTTGGTTGTAAGAACCCCTGGTTGTAAGAACCTTTGGTTCTAAGACCCCTGGTTGTAAGACCCTTGGTTGTAAGAACCCCTGGTTATTTTATTTTTTATTTTCCAAATACTTGCTCTCCATCGATGAGATGATTCTTAGCAAGAGGTCAGCGGCCTTACAAATAATATTAAGAAATAATAACAATAAAATACAAACAATCAAAACATGTCTAGCTTAGCTCGGAAAGAATTTACACTTTGTGCCTCAACAACATTCAGGGGTAGCCTATTCCAGTCCCTGATAGTATTAGGAAAAAACGAAAACAGATGATAATTTGTTTTAGACGCCGGGACTTTGTATGAGAATTTGTGCATGTGCCTGCTAGAGCGACCAGCAGGCCCCAAATACTTCTGATGGTCTATCTCAACTAGGTTATAGTGCATTTTATATAGCATTGTTAGCCTTGCTTTCCTCCTACGCAGTTCTATAGTTTCCCAATCAAGTTGTTCCAACATTTCTTTGACACTAGCAGTTCTTTCATAGCGATGTAGTACGTAGCGTGCAGCTCTGCGTTGTACCATTTCTAGTCTATCCGTGTTATGCTTGGTGTATGGATCCCAAACCGTTGAAGCGTATTCCACAGTGGGTCGAACCAATTTCTTATAGGCAATTGACTTCAGTTCTGGAGAGTTAATCCTGAGATTTCTTCTCAGAAAGCCTAATGACTGGTTACCTTTAGTTACAATGTTGGATATGTGTTGATTCCAACATAGATCCGATGTTATTGATACTCCTAGATACTTTGCAGAGTCAACTGATTCCAATATTTTGCCATGTAAGATGTATTCATGGATCAGTGGATAACGTTTGCGAAAGACGCAGTACTTGGCATTTGTCCGTATTGAATTCCATAAGCCATCTACTTTCCCAATTTTCAAGTTCCCGTAAATCGTTCTGCAAAGAAATTGCATCACCTATCGACTCCACAGCCAAGTATAACAGGGTGTCATCTGCAAACAAACGAACTGGAGAGGACAGGTTTTGTGGTAGATCATTGATATAGAACAGGAACAGACATGGGCCAATACGGACCCCTGAGGGACGCCAGATTGCACTTTAGCTATGTCAGAGTATTTGCCTCTAACAATAACTTGCTACGTTCGGTTTGCTAGAAAGGCATGTATCTAATCCCTTGTTTTACTCCGTACACCATAGTAGTCTAGCTTCTTAATCAAACGCTGGTGGCCCACCTTATCGAAAGCTTTTGAAAAGTCCATGATCGGGACATCCGTTTGGCCCCCATTTTGCATGTTACATACCAGGTCATGAACAAATTCCAACAATTGTGTCTCACATGACCGCTTTTCTCTAAACCCATACTGCAGGCGGTAGAGAATGTTGTTTCTACTTGAGTGTTTCAAGATATTACTGACAAGAATATGCTCCATAATCTTACAGGCAATACATGTCAATGATATTGGCCTATAGTTACCAGGCTCTGACTTCTTCCCTTTCTTAAAAACAGGGGTCACGTAAGCCTTTTTCCAGTCATCTGGCACCTCAGCTGTGTCATATGATCTCCTATAGATTAAGGTTAGTATGGGAGATATTGTGTGGGACATTTCCTTCAATACCCTAGGTCTTATCTGATCTGGGCCAGCAGCTTTGTGCACCTTTAATTCTTGCAATAGTTTCAACACTCCTGATTCGGATATTTGGATGTCAGGCACGTTTGGGAAGGGAGAAATAGATGGCAGTAAGTCATGCGATACATTTGTAAGACCCCTGGTTGTAAGAACCCCAGGTTGTAAGACCCCTGGTTGTAAGAACCCCTGGTTCTAAGACCCCTGGTTGTAAGAACCCCATGGTTGTAAGACCCCTGGTTGTAAGAACCCCATGGTTGTAAGACCCCTGGTTGTAAGAACCCCATAGTTGTAAGAACTCCATGGTTGTAAGACCCCTGGCTGTAAGAATATTTCGTTTTAAGACCCCTTTATTTAATGACCCCTATTGGTTGTAAAAACCCTTGGTTGTAAGATTCCTGGTTGTTTACAAATTTGCATTTGATCTTTGTGAGGCGGATTATGTCGGCTATACAGCACGACACCTTCATCAACGCATTGCTGAACACAAGCATTCAGCTATCGGTTAGGATTTTTTTAGAAGAGCACGGTGACAAAAATGTTTTTAATGAGGGTCTATTTCGCGTTCTAAAAAAGTTCCACGGAAAATTCACTGCCTCTTTTTCGAAATGTTATTCATCAAAGAACAAAGGCTTAGCCTTATCAATCAGAGTGACTCCATCAGTGATAAATTCTTAGTTCAACTTGTAATATACTTTGATATGATGTTACTTTTGCTGTTAATGAACACTTGTTTTTCTTGTATTGTTAGAACATTAATACCGTTTTTTTTAGTTGATCATGACGCCCGAGAACGTCGAAACGTCGTATATTTTTTTAACGTTTTTAAACATTTATCAAATGTTTTTTTGAAGAAAGTTGTTTTGCAATTTTTATAGCTACATTTTGCAAAATATTGAACTAAATTCGTTTATCTGCCTCCCAGCACGTAGCGTAAAGTATGTAATGACCGTGTCATGCGATACAGGTTTATAATGAACTTATCAGACTGATCGGGAATGTAAGAAATGGTCTTGACGTCAGCATAAATCCAATACAACATTAACTTCCAAATGAAATCATCGTTGACAGCTGATAGACACAACTCGAGCAAAATTTTACTCGTAGACAGTGCAACCCAGGTTCAATTCGGACTCGAAATGCTGAGAATCGCAGAAGAAGCCCTCTCGGAAGCCTTTCTGCCATAACAGTCTCAATTTCTTTAAAAAGACTCGCCGATGAAAAATGAAGGATGCTGAAAGGCCCACTTAAATCGTGCACTATGAGCGCCGACGAGAACGGTAAAACACAGAAAAGCTTACCACAACAGAATTCCTCTTAATTAAAATTTTGACGTACATTGTGATTGGATCTGTAACAATTATCTATAAAACAAAATCTGATTTTAAGGTGGAACCATTTTGCTGGACAACCGACTTAAATATGACTTTCAAAAAACATTCGAGAGCACAGTGTATGGCATACGAGAGTACAGTAGTTAAGTTGGGGTCCTGTACACAGGGAAATATTAAGGATTGAGCGTTGTGGGACACAAAAAAAACTATGTAGTGCAAATGTTCCCTAATCCAACGGCAACGTCACTTGCATACCAATAAGTAAATTGCCTGATTGAAAACAAATGTTTTGCTGTTAATAAACAGATAAAATTAAGGGTGGATTTAGTTCGGAAACAACAAAGACTAGAGTAAAGTTAAGCCGATCCCATAGAAGGAGCAAACGGCTTTGATCCCGCCACAAAAATACGAGAAATGCAAATGGTCGCAAAACTTGAAATTCAGAACAAAAAAAAAAACTTCTGTTTTGTCGTGATTATGGACTGAAGAAGTCAAAAACATCATTCATCATTTAGCTAATAGCTTTCAAAGTTACTTTCATTTATCGCTGATGTTATTTAGACATATCAAGCAAGCAGACCAGAGATAACAGTGAAGACATAGCTAATTCTAAAGTGGTTAACGATATCATCGGCTTTGGCTTTTGTGATTGGTTTTCGGAATCAAGATAAAAAAAATCAACATACCTTATTCGATAGCGCATGCTTGGTTCCTTGTTAAATGATCAATGTCCTGAATTGCGAGGTCGAGCAATGTAGGACTTACTCAAAGGAAACACTAGGATAACTGCAGCATATGCAGCAAGAAGGGTTTACGCAGCGTTTAAGCATTCTTTTAATTTTAATGGAATGGCTCGAGCGAGAAGAACCTCCCTTGCCGCTCAAGAAGCTCCTCTCACAAGCCAGAGATTAAGAGCACATCAAGAGAATGAAGCTGTTCCTTTACAGGTAAAATATGTATTACGCGCGCGGACAAGAGAACGCGAGTCTTGAAATGAAAAGTAAAACTAACATTGATATTTAATCCAAGAAGTCTTAGTGCTGACTTCGAGTCTATTTTAATATTACTTACTTGCATGTGCCTGGAAATTTTGTAAATAAGCGTTATACTTATCAGCAAACGAGAGAAAGAATCGTGTATAACAATCAGCATTAAAATGCCTACGCGTTTTTTTAAAGACTCTTTAACGCAGCGATAAAAACGATATATGTCGCAAAAATACACTAGCCCTGTATCAAGAAAATGTTCACAATTTCTTCATAGATATGGGTGAGATACTGTTCATATCGCTTCAACAGACGAAACATGTACTACCCGTTGCGATTGATATTAGATGAAGTTGTTGGTCGGTCGGTAGTGCGCTGTGAAAGATTGGGATTTGATTGTATTTCATAGAGCTCTTGAAACTCTGATATGTTTTGAACCTTTTGAGAGTGTTGTTTCTTTCCTCGAGGGCAGGTTTTTGTTTTCATTCAAATTTAAATCGAGACATAAAACCGCCACGTCGGAAAAATTTATATATATAATACATAAACACATTCTCCGAGACAAAGTTTTACAAATTGCGATCAATTTTAGTGGAGAGCATCTTTCACTTAGCAAAGGTTTCATACACATAACGCGTGGGAAATTAATTTTCGTCTCATGATCACATGAAATAAATTGACACATTGGTAAAACATTTTATATCTGTGAAAAAATTTTTAAATATTAAACTTCTTGTGGGGATATCGATTTTTCAGGTCCCCTGTTGGTAAGAAAAAAATATGTGCCTGATATGAAATGTATTTATCCTTGCTCATTTTCATCAAAAATTTCTTTTCATCGTTATGCGAATAAACATTATTTTTTTCGCTTCTAAATACAAATGGATTTGCACCTTTTGAGCACTTGCAGACAAGAAAAAAACGGAAATTGAGTACATGTCAGTCTAATACGCTTACGACCATTAAAGTGGCTTTTATCTTTGTAAATTAACCAATGAAAATAAAGAGCTGGGCTAAATTGAGGCTTCCCAGCTGTTTTGCTTTTCAGATCCTACTTTGCTTTTTCCTCAAGAAGATAATTTCTTTAATTATTCACAAACTTTTGACTAAAAACATTCGCTTATTGTGGTGAGAGCAAAAAGAAATAACGAAAATTCATTTTCGTGGATTAGATAGAAAACAGTTTTACAGCACAAAAACGAAAAAAGCAAATTCGAGTTTTGGAGGTGAGATGTCAATTGGCGGTATAATTTTTCTCGCCATTAATATTCACCTTAATTTTTAAACCAGAGTACCATTGTCTACTGGTTTTCAAAGAATATTCAATTTCGAATATTAAGTTAATGGTAAACAAAAGAACTCACAAAGCCGAGTTCTGAATGGACTAAAACAAAGCCCACTTTACAATTTAAGCAAGTCCATAAGGGCTTAGTAGAGAGACCGACAGTTCGATTTTTGTAAAGCCATTGGTCAACAGCCTCAATGTATATTCAATTAATGTACATATTGAACAGTCTGGCTATGTTGACTGGGTTGCACAAATATAAGTATTTGTCATCTGTATGCCGCAGCTGTCACTGACTTTTTCGAGGTTTAATTTTTTTCACTTAATTCTATATCAGGCCTCATCGAGCGAGAGCCAAATATCTGAAGACCTGGAGCCGGATTGCGAAGCAAGCGACCAAGATCGAGTGATTGGAATTATGGGGGACACCGCGAAGCGATTTTCGTCGCTTCTAACGGTGATTTGCCGCACGGCTAAAAGATCAGCGAACAAGATGGTAAAAATACGAAAGAAAAAAGGTGGAGGAGGAGAAATAAACAAATTGTCAACGACAAGTGAGGATGTTGGAAGTCCTTGTAAGGCTCGTTCGACTAACAAACCGGGAACAAGCGAGGAAGAAAAAGGTAACATTATTTTCCATAGCTTGTCTGAATTCCTTGAAATTATATCCTCTTGTTACGGTTTGAACGGATGCATAATTCCTTGTAATGAAATCCTCTTGTTACGGTTTGGGCGGATGTATAAAATGCATGCTGCTAAAATGTTCTGCCGGAAAAGTGTCTCAAAGTCAGTAGAAATGTTGAAACATTGTGAGTCGCGAATAATACGGAGAGATAAATTTTGAATCGTGTGAAAAGAATTTAAAAGTTAAAGCTCAAATTCATTTTTTATTATTATTCCACCATTTTTATGGTCCTCAAAAGGAATATCTTTAGCATCTCCGCGAAGCCCTGAATTGCCAAAATCATCTGCACGCGCGCAATTTTTGTCGACCTTACACAATGTAAAACAAGCTCAAGGTAGATTTTAATACCTTTTTCGACACTACTTCCACAGTTGAACAACACTTTAATGAGACTTATGAACTCCATCATCTTCTCGGTCAAGGTGGATTTGCTGTTGTGTACTCCGGAACTAGAGTACGTGATAATCTACCAGTAAGTAAAAGTCTTTCTTTCTTTTTTTTTCTTATCAATTAATTTCAAATTTTATGCCTACATCAAGTTTTATCGCAACCAAGGTTTATTGCTAAAACCGCAAGAACTATCCTAGACACATATACGACTCATTTGATAAATTATTCGGGGACGATTCAGCAGAATTATTTCGAGGCGATCGGACTATCGAAGGAAATGTTTCATTGATCCGAAATATATCCTTAAATTGGTTCTAACAGATTCTTTGCTGACTCTAATCCCATCTCAAAAATGTTTTCTGTGATTTTTTAACTCTTCGTTCTCAAAAACAAACAGAATATCAGTGAAACAAATCGAAAGATAGTAGCTCAGTACGCAGTTCCTAATATTTCATAAAGATAGCGATCAGATAAAAAAAAACCCAGACTGCGATTTGCGAGGTTGGAGAGGACTTCTCGCAAAAAGCGGCACTCTCCACACTTAAAACCAAAGAAGACCTTCGCCTTTTATTGGCGGCAAATGTGAAAAGAGTGACCACTTTTCTCAGCAGCGTGTTAGCTGCTGATCAAATTTGGGGGGTGAGACTGAATGAAATCTGAAACTGGATCATTTTGAAGTTAGAGTTGTTGACCATTTTTTTCCTGCTATCTATGTCATTGTTTTGATTTGAATAACATCGGGACCATGCAAATGGGGAATTTCTTGCCGAAAACACGTTTATACATTTCTTAGTTCGATTTTCGGGACATTTACCTGCAAGATAAAAGCGAAGGCTAACCTGTTCATATCAGTCAATGTTTTATGGGAACAGGATCATTTTTTTTTTCTTTTTACCCCAAACAAACTCACCGGAAAAACCCGAAAAGTAGAAATGTTTTATAGCCGCATCAGCTCCTGTCTGAAAAACAAAATTGAGGTGATTCAATCTCTATAATTTGTGTTTGCTCAGTTTCGATCGAGTAGTAGTTTGAATTTCATGAATAAGGTACCGATACGAGACATATTTGTTCCAGCTTTGGGGCAAGATAAGGTAAATAGACTTCCTATGGTGCTGCCGGTCAATACGGCAATTATTTTAAGTTTTTTGTCACCCCCTCAGGCGGTAATAACAGTGGATTCTGTTAGTAATACGAGGATATTTTAATATGAAGGCTTTTGCTTAATAATTTGAAAAAGAAAGCTATAATTGCACTTATTGAATCTTACAGCTCAAACAGTTTTTAAAAATCCAAATCAAGGTTTTGATTCCAGTTGTAAAAAAGTCAGTTTCAGACGAAGATTTTAATAAATATATGTATTACTTCTGCTTAAAAGAAATGGATCCTGATGTAAAGTTCATTCTAATCATATTACAGCTTTTTAAAATGTGTTTTTCTTCCTGCAAAATCTCCATTGGTGGATAATTTTCCTTCATAATGGTGACTCTGAACTTTTGTACGCACAATTACACTTAAAATTCATCACTGGGTTGGCTTCGAATTTACAGACACTCAGCTGGGTACCCAAGGATACAAAAACGTTTACTATAATTTAGAATGCATTGACTTTGACAAACATTACAAAATTTACCAATCACGCTTTGCAGAGGTTTTGAAGTTCTAACAAAATAAATAAAATAAATGATAGCATGAAAACCTTCGAGCGTGTTGGAATGGGAGTAGAAAGTAAAAGATTTAGCGTGGTATTTTTTTTTTCAATGCCTTAGGCTCCTTATTTTCTTTAATTAATAAAGGTTGCTGTCAAGGTCATTCCCAAGAGCAACGTGTACTCGTTTGAGGAGGTAAGAATAACTAAACATCATATTTACAGTAACTGAAATAAGGCAGATTGTTATTTTATATACCGGATCGACTCTCCTGTCGTCAGACATTCCTGAAGCAATTACTTAAAATCCCACGATTTGTTGGTTTGATGCCCGTCGATAGTATTCGATTGCATTTTCTAAGATATATCGCCTGTAAAGAGTGTTGACACCTTTTTTCCCTATTGTGGCAAAAGGAGAATTTGTAAAAAAGTCAATTTTCTTTGGTAAATTTCTAAGAAATAACTATTGTACAATGCAATAGTTCTACCGAAGGGGTTTCATTTGAATGGTAACATCATAAGATTTAAAATTAAAAATTACATAGATACTATACAACTGGGTCGCTGTGGAAAACTAAAAGGCAAAAATCATGCAATCGTATCAGTGCGCATGGTAATATGGGTAACTGGCTGCCAAATGTTCGATGCTCTTATCGTCTCATTTTTACTGAGAAAATTATTGGGCTTGCTGTGGAAAACCAGTCATAAAATGTCTATTTTCTGTCTTGAGTCGAATAGAGGAATAAATTTAGAACATTTTTGTGATTACCTCTATCCCTCTTATGCTTGTATTTGCCATATTTCATTCGGTCAAGTTTACTTGTATGTGCCCTGCCTATTGTGACTAAGCTTGCCTTACCTTGCCCAGGAAAATGATGTCACAATCCCGACGGAAGTCTACCTTCATCGCTTTCTTGACCATCCAAACGTCATTAAACTGTATGACTTCTTTGAGCATGCGCAGGCTTACGTCATGGTGCTAGAGAGACCGCTGTACCACAAAGACCTGTTCGATTACATCACAGAAAAAAGGCGATTAAATGAGGACGAAGCAAGAAGCATTTTCCTTCAAGTTGTGGAGGCGGTGATGTACTGCGAGTCTAAGGGGATATTTCATCGTGACATCAAAGACGAGAATATCTTGCTAGATACTAGAACTGGCCTTGTCAAGTTACTGGATTTTGGCTCGGGTACTGTTCTAGAGAATACACTATACACGGATTACGAAGGTAAGAAACCATACAAACTAGTGGGGAATTCTCTATGAGCATCTTTAAATCTTTAAGAAATTTGCCTGTTTCGTTTCTGGCGCTATTACTTCAGGAAGAAAAACTGCTGAAAATTAATGGGAAAATTACATACGGGACAGGACAAGATCTAGCTTTAGCAACTAAAGTGTACAACTCGTAAACGTTTCAGGTTATTGATACAGACACTGTAATTTGACAAAACGGATGTAGTCTAGAAAGTGTAACAAACAGGTTTCGGCTGTAAACGGTTACAGACGAAAACCAATCCACTCAAATCATCCATTAATTAAACTCGCCTCAAACCTTATTTTCACTTGCAAATGTTTTCTTCAGGAACGCGAGCGTACTGTCCGCCAGAGTGGTTTCGTTTCCATCGTTACTATGGCAAGCCCGCCACTGTATGGTCACTTGGCATACTCCTGCATAATATGGTCATGGGAGACGTGCCATTTTCAAACGAGGTGGAGATAGTGCGCGCAGAGTTGAATTTCTCCGATGACGTCAGCAAAGGTGGGTTATTTGTCGTTCTTCCCCTTCTTTTCGCGGAACTTAACCCTTTAAGTCCCAATAGTGTCCAAGATCAATTTTCTTCTTACAATTATCCATACAGTGTAAAGAGATAAGTTATGAGAATCAATAAAATGATCACCCAAGAAAAAATACTTTGATCTTTGAGCAAATTCTCTCAACTAATTCTTTAAGGAAATGTATGGAGATCAGTTTGGAGAATTTGTATGTGGATACTGGGGCTCAAAGGGTTAAAGAGGAAAAAGTGAGGACCCTGAGAACAAGGCTGGTAATTGACAAATTTTGCTAGAAGTAGAGCAAGTAGTGGTGGAATCCTGTTATCTAATGTTAGATAGTTAATTACCACTGACAAAATTTCAGGAAATTTAAGTGGAAGACGACTTTTTGGGTCATTGCAGTGAAAAGGCTTCACAAGCAACGTTGGGTCTAGAAGAGTTGTCTAATTTTCCCAGACGGAATGATCTGAAATGAAGTTCGTGTTCCATTTCGAGCAAGGTTGCACAGTTGGTTAGTGCGCGGCCCCGGTGACATCACATCCTTGTTTCATTTTTTCCCCTTTTTGTGTAGCTTTGGCTAGCTTTGAATACCCTTAAAACGAAGCATTGATGAAGAGAAGGGGTTAAAATGAGCGCACCGTCGACCTCAAGTTTATCAGTTATTACTGTCACGAGTTATCAAAGTAAACATGGTTGCTTTACCATACCTTTATTTCTCCAACCCTAATCTTTGGTACCAGTTTCTGGTCTTTCAGGCCATTTTTCGGCGATCCCACACCTATTTGAAAGATTGTTTTTCATAAGCTGGGTTGTCACGTAACAATGCCCCTATCCCTGAAAACAACGGAAGTGCAGATTAAAGGGGGCCAGCCAGTGAAATAAGAGGTGTAGAACGGTGCAGGTCTGCTGCATTTTTCTGGAATGAGAGTGCAAATGATCCTTTTCTGGCACTTTACTTCTTTCTTTGCGCAAGTAGCCACTATCTACTTCATTTGCATGCGATGCCCTTAAACCATGTATCCCTCACGCTCAGTAACTCAACAGTTTATCCTTTTTTTTTCTTCAGACTTGCAAGATATTATGCGATGTCTGTTAGCCAAGCATCCTTCCTACAGACCAACTCTAGAAGAAGTCGTTCAGCATCCCTGGCTTCAACACCATAAACACAAATCTCGAGCCTGCCATGACAGGAGAGCTTGTCAAAGCGCTCCTGTCCCGGTAGATCCTATTGTAGACAGACGAGAGAGACGCCAGAGGAGAGGGAATTCTGTGTTATGAGACGGAAGGCAAGAAATGAAATTATTCCCATAAATTATATCTGCTCTGAAGAGGCTGTCGTCTGATTGACAGCTGTCGTAATTGCGTGTGTGATCCAGATGTTTTAAAGAACTTAGTCATGCACGTGCATGAGCCAGGCAAATGCTTCACATCTGGTCTTTAACGTTAGAAATTTCACGTGCCGTATGTGCGCCGCCACGAAGTTAAAACATGATCCATCTCGTGGATGTTGCAGATGTCGTGGTGCGGATGTCGGTGCGTTTACAGTAAACCCAATGGAACTAACTAACCTTCGCATGCAAGATCTAAACGTCATTTGAAAAAGACGCACTTTGCACTTGACGTGCAAAATAACAATCTTTATGTTAATCGGTGAAGACTGAGGGGTACAGAAAAGAACCCAACGTGGCTGACTTAACGTACAGAAAGCCTTCTTTGCGGTTGGAAGGTAATTGACTGCCGTACAGTTGCACTGAGCTCTGTTTCACCGGGATAATTGAAACAAAGTCTTCTGAAATTTTTGGCATACTAGAACTCAAGCTTTGAATGACCTAATTCTTTATAACGATAGACGGTTGCTCGATACTGCAGCCGCTATAACAATTGCTGGTTTTCAGAGTCACGCCATTCAAAATAGATGAAAATAAAAATCAAAACCATTCAATAGATAAAGTCCAGCATCTGGGAAATGAAAGGAGGTACATATTCAAAGACCCTCGCCAAGATTCAGGTCAGAGGAATATTTCGTATACGAGATATCCGAAGAAATGTTTTACCCAAATTTATAGACATTTGTATGGAGACGCCATGCTGGTGCTCACCTGGATGAGCTCCAACATGGCGGACGGAAACCAACAGAAACATCTGTTACCGAGTTTTGCTACAAAAGCGTGAATTTATTCTTCGAGAAACTCATTAACATTAAAATAATACTTTTTCCAGTACAAGAACTGCTTTGATGGCAAAATGTCCTGACATAAGTCATTTTTTTAAACCTACATGACAGCTCTCTTGGCCGTCATGTAAATGCCGCGTCACGCAAAAGCTTAGAAATTCAAGCGTCCTCTATCACAAAACCAAGAACCCTTTTGAAGCGAAAATTTGTTTGACAATTAGTTTTCGGCTGCTCTAATGCATCATGAGAGTAAAATCTCGGTAGGACGGATAGTTTTTTAGTTTGAATTTTAGTGACGTCATGTGAAAACCAGCAATACTTTAAGAGAAGGAAATAGAAGGAGTTATACATTTTGCACACCAGAGACTCGAGTCGACTTTCCTCGTGAAAGGAAATGTAAATAGCTTTTTTTCCCTTTCTCTGCTCATGGTCATTCTTTTCGACTTTTTAAGACCCTACTCCTAACAAAAGCCAGACAAATAGAGTACGAAAAAAAAGAGAGGTGAAATTTAGGGCATGAAGGATGGAGGTGTATGTCGATAACTAACCTATTAATTAACTAACAGGAATCTGTAATAAAATCTTGTTACTAATATTTGCACTTTTTTCTTGCACTTTTTATTTTGTCATACCATGTTTGTTATGGTAATGACTAATGCTAATGATATGGATATGGCGATGATGTTGACGATCATTTGAAGAGAACAGAAAAACGATACGCCAAGGAACTCGTTTAAGAGAAATTGAAGATTTACCTCTTTCGGGGCTCCAGCCTAAAGGCAAAGCCACCATACTTGAAATTGTGCGCGCTAATCACGCGCGAAATTATGCGCAGTGAAGAAGCGCAATGCACTACTAAGGAATAACCTTAAAATATGCTTACCTGTATGTAACGTTTCCGTCTTCAAAACACTCATCTGTTTCTCGGCAGTTTAAGGATATGAAGAGGGGTATACTCTAGTAAATATTCTTCATGGAGCAGTTGTCATCTGAGAAGAATTGTAACCACTCAAAAATTCAACATAGCATAAAGCCGTTACTGGTCTAAACTCAACAGAGCCCAAAATAGGTCCGACCGCATATAACGACAGTACTCTATGGAGAAAAACGTCGAGTAGGCGGTCTTTTTCGCTGAATCAAGAAGCGCTGTCTCTAACAGACTGGCAACCGCCCCGTGAGACACGTATCAGGAAATGGAAGCGGAAATGAAGAAGAAGATCACGACTTTAATGATCGACCAAAGGTTTACAAAAAATATGTTATCTTCACTTGCGGTTCTAGGTGTCATACGGAGACTAGTTCGTTTACAAGTTTTACAAAATTAATGAGTTAATGCGTTCCCAGTGTACGTTTAGCAAGGAAGTGGGTTGAAAGGGTCAACTCTGATGTGTGTAGGAACTACTTTACAGAAACAACTTTGTAGACGATTTGATGTTTTAAATTCCGAGTACGTGTAACTGAACAGCAAGGCGGGAGCGATATGACCAACAGAGACTAAGGATGAATTCGATTGCCCGTATAAAGGAATTAAGGTCTACAATAAAAAAGGGTTCCTACATCTCTCTTCTACTGTAATTTTGGAGTTGCTTAAATGTCACTTTTTTTTAAAATCTAAACACTGTATATCTAGCACAGTAGAAAATTTAAGTGTCTTCGAAAAGTAAAATTGAAATATTAAAATATTCACTCTAGCCTCATCCTGATAAGCAGTTGTATTTACAAGCCGAAAATGCGTCTGTTAAGTGATAAATAGTACTACAATGTTAATAAATACGCTATTGAACTGAGCAGTGTTAGTGCCATCATAGGGGCTGAGGCAGATGAGACTATAATGAGCCTTCTCAATAGTCTCCCCCTCCGGTGGCCTCACCGTCTTCCTCGGGACGCGGTGAGACGGATTTTCGGCGCTCCCTTTTCCGCGAGGCCATTCGTTCTTTCAGCTTTTTCTCGCGACTCTTCTCGTCCAACACGTGGGAGGAACGTTCCACTTGGGCCGAATCCTCGTCCGATACCTCAGCTGAACTGGTGCTCAGTGATTGGCCAGGAGGAGCCAGCTATGCCAATCAAAATAATTAGGCTAATTAGTAGTGATAATCAATAGCAATGACAATCAAAATCAGCTTCATTCACAGTCAGACATAATCACAATCATTATCATAAGGTCCTTTTATTATATGACTGAATTCGCCAGCGGTCAATATGAAGCGAACCCTGCGATCTGATTGGCTACCCAAGGGGGCATGATGGGGCCATCTTGCCCACTAGCGACTTCCCAAGTTGGTACCGCAACAAAAAGTTCTCTTTTAGGCCATATAACAAAATTCCTTATTTACCCAGCTTGTCCGGCCAAAATGAATGAATACAGGCCTCGTTCTTTTTTGGGCTTTTATTGACATCGACGAAGAACGCAAAAAAGAACTTGGCCATTATCCAGCCATTTTGACCTCCCGCTTAGTCAAAAACGCATATGTTCATTTACGATTCTTACAAAATTGACCTGTCTCAGTTGATATATCTATCAAGCAAATTAATAACAATTACAGATCATAATTAAGAATCGAGGTGGATAACAACCTTGGAAATTTGCATAACTCTACACATCACACGAACCCAAATTCAATAACCATTTTCAGTCATTCACAACATTTCTAGGCTCGAAACATCCTTACCTCCACGTACACTTCCTTCAAAACATTTGCCTGTTCCTCAGCAGTTTCAGAATATAAACAGAGTGTTCACACATCCATCGAGTTGCATTTTTGCGTATTCTAGTCAATAATGGCCTGTTTACATGGAGGTGGGGACGCCAGGTAGGTGAGGTAACCAGTTTAAGTAAGGCAACCCACATGTCCATATACTCTCTCATTTTAATTTGATCACGTTTACATGATAGGTGGGGTGACATTATGAGAGATTATATGGACAGGCGGGTTACCCTACCTAAGCAGTTTACCTCACCTACCTGGGGTCCCCCACCACTATTTCTATTTCCTTTAGCAAAGCTGCCAGCTGCCCTACCCTTGCCTAACGTGACCGCAAATCTCAATGGTCCATAATTTCCTATTTTGCCATCGTTGACATCCGTTTATTCGTCAATAGAGTCAACTCTCTCTATCACGAGACCGGCACTACGTGTCCGTCTTATACAAAGCCAACTTAAAGGAATACAGAAAGGCAGGGACCAACAGATTTTCCTTTAAGTTGACTATGCTATAAGACTGATATTTCTCTAAGGGCCTGTTTACATGGAGGCGGGGGACCCCAGGTAGGTGAGGTAAACTGTCCATATAATCTCTTATTTTAATTTGATCACATTTATATGATAGGTGGGGTGACCCGCCGCGGGTTACCTCACCTACCTGGGGTGCCCCACTTTCATGTAAAAAGGCCCTAAAACGGACTCATAACGCTGGTCCAAAAGCTGTCCGTCTTAGATCATCGTTATCGTCCTCCTATCACGACGACAATCATAGTAATCATAATCATAATAGGTACAGTCATCATCAGAGTCACAATCGTTATCACAAGGCTCTTCGGATCCTTTTTAAATCTTACGGCACTGACAAAATATCGCCCAGAGTCATTCAAACTAGCAATACAATTTAACAATCGTAATTAGAGTTAGCTATAATCATTATCATGAACGTAATCATAAGCCTAGTCTGATAATAAGAAATGACATCGTGTTGCCGCCATTTTTAACTCGTTGTGCTTGGAAAGTGATGCGATTTCGCATAAAAGCCACGTGACTTACCGCCACAGTTGATACGCGACGTGTCTCACTCTTGAATCTCTCTTCCATTTTTGCAGCTATTCGTTTCATTTTCTCCTCCTCACTCAATCCCTCCTTTTCTTCCTCCGTCAACAGACTTTCGAAACCTTGTGCTTTTTCGTCCTTTGGTTCACGCATAGTCATCGTGCGTTCGTAGCGCACTCGTGCGATACGTTCCCGAACCATGGTGATTTGACGCTCGCGCTCTTCCTGCAAGGGAAAAATAAAGTCGAGGATGACGTCATACTAACCACCGTGAGAGCCTGGGTGGATGTCTTGGCTTGATATCCACCATAGGGGTCTAAGCTCTCCTCCAGTAACTCCCAATTGACGAAAAACCATTTTGAAAGTAAAAAAGCAAACAGACAAACAAACACAACGAACAAAGCACTAGCGGCAAATTACAAGAGGATTAAATGGTCATAGAGAAAGGAGCGAAAAAAAGGCAAAGAGTATAAAGCAATAAACCTTTTTCTGCTGTTCCACAAAGGTCTTCTGTCTTTCTCCAAGTCCCAGGATAGACGCAACTTCTTCCTGTTTTTGTTCAATTTTGGTCTTCTTCCGCTGTTTACGCGCTCGTATCTAAGCAGGGGGGAGGAGAAAATCAAGCGTGAATTCTTTTTATTTCTTTCGGATTCTTTTTCATAAAACTGCAGCGGTCGACAAGCTGAAATAATTCTTGTTTTCTAAAAAGGACGCGTGTCCGACAAAGTAATCGTATTACCGGATAAACCAGCAACACTGTCTGGGTAATATTCGGTTGACTTTCAGTTAGTTTTAGTTTTTTGCTGGTTCTCTTCCTTGCTCCGCGGGCTTTAACTTCAGGTACTCCGCTTCCCCCATCTCCTCAAAAACCAACTTTTCCTAATGTCTACTCGATCTGGAACGCACGGTCAAGTTTGTGCGCGTTACGAACTCCTAATTGCTTCGTGGGTAAAGAAATTACAAAATTGAAAAAACAAAACAAAACAAATTAGCTTCAAACTTTAAGTTGATATTATTTGGTATTTGAACTGCCCGGTTATCACGTCCGACGGCAAACAAGGTTTTGTAGAACATTGTGGTAATTTTAAAAAGCCATACGTTCTTCTCACATATGGTAATATGCCCGTCCAACCTCGTTTTCGAGTACAAGTTCTTTTGAAATGCTAATCAGACGATGTTTTCGTATTTGAATTTCAAAAGAATTTTTACTCGTAAACGAGGTTGGACGGGCATATTACCATACGTGAGAAGAGCGTATTGCCCGCAATTATTTGCAGCTCTGGGCCGGCCAGCAAATTTGCATGTGACGGTCGCGTGGTGTCTGTAAACTGCTACAAAATGAAAGAAAACAGAAACTCACCATCTCTTCTTGGCGTGTTCTTTCCCGTTCAAACTTCATTCCGACATTAGTATGTTCACGGAAGAGAGATTGAACTATCTCACGCTGCTTTTCTTCAGATACCTCCACATCTATTACCGTCTTCTCTCGTTTCATAGCAAAACCACCCTGCACGAAAAAAAACAAGAGTAAGAAGAAGAAAACTATATATGATTAGAAAACAAACGGACGAAAGAGGATGATAATGATAATGATGATGATGACCGCAGTAGACGCTGTCAGACATACCGGTAAAGCCCAGTCCTGGGCGGGTCTGGTTTCGTCCGCCTTCTTCTTCGCCTCATCGTCGGCTTTCTTTTTAGCCTCTTCTTCTTCTTCCTTTCGTCTTCTCTCTTCCTCTTCTTGGGCTTTCTTTCTTTCTCGTTCTTCTCGTCTGCGCGCTAATCGTTCATTCAGCTAAGGGAAAACAATGCAAGAAAAACTGCAGTCAACTTTAGGAAGAAAAACCGACCTGAAAGGTGGACAGACATTCATGGTGGGCATTAGAAGATGCGTACTTCGATCCACATTCCCCCCCCTTTTTTTTTTTCTTTTTTACAGTTTGTACGGAAAACATATCTTACGTGTCTCTTTGATTCAAAGCAACACTTTAAAAGGTTTGGGTGAATTGGAATTTTTTCTCAACTCCGGAGCCACATTGTAACTAGGACAAAAATTATTTTCTTGTTGGTCTACAATGCATATTGTCTGAGGTTTTCGACGAAAAACAACCACTAGCGCGTGAGGTTGTAGACTTTCATTATACAACAGTGGTAGCTCCGAAACAACAGTAGAGCTGGTGTAGACCCTCCAGTCAAGAGAGGTGTTTCTTTTACATGAGCGCCCCTTCAACCCCATCTAATTGGACAGCAAATCGCTGTTCCACATGTATGAGTTTTAGCTTTACCGTATCCTTGGCGCCTGCCCGTTTCAACATGGTCTTTTCCCTTATGAGTGCAAACTGTTTCTCCGCCATCGTCACAATTGAGGCGGCCATGTCTTCCTCGTACTGTTGCTCTTCTCGCTTTTTTCGTCTCGCCTCTAGTCTTTGACGCGTTAGTTGTCGCTGCCTCTCCACAGCGTCTGCCATCGCCTAAAAAGACATTTGAAACAAGGAGTCAACATTACAGACAAGGACTCAAGATTGGAGAAAAGGCGCCAACATGGAAGACAACGGGTCAAAATTGGAGACAGGAGTGAAAATGAAAAACTATGGGTCAACATTAAAAAAAGGAGTCAACATGAATGGCAAAGGGTCAATATCGGAGGCAAGGAGTCAACATGGAAGACAAGGGTCAACACTGGATACAAGAAAACACAATGAAAGACAAGGAGTCACCATTGGAGACAAGGGGTCAAAATGAAAAACAACGGGTCAACATTGGAGCCAACGAGTCAATATGAAAGGTAATGGGTTGATATTGGAGACAAGAGTCAATAAGGAAGACAGGGTTCAACACTCGAGACAAGGCGTCAAAATGGAAGACAAAGGGTCAACATTGGAGAAAAGAGTTCAACATTGGAGACAAGGGGCCAAAAAGGATGACAAGCTATCAACATTAGAGGCAAAGAGCCAACATTAGAGAGGAGGGTCAGCATTAGGCACAAAAGGTCAACATTGACAGCAGCGGCTCAAAACTGAGGTCAAAAAGGCTAGCAGAAGAAAACATCTCCAATCTCACTTCAAAGCCGAGAGGCATTTATACATCGATCATTAAGCACTGAAGTATCATCCAGTCCTTGTCGTGTTGTTATGTGACCTTTAAGTCCTTTATTTGCGAGGTTTACCTTTCTCTTAGCATC
Source organism: Porites divaricata (assembly GCA_038088405.1). Classification (NCBI taxonomy): domain Eukaryota; kingdom Metazoa; phylum Cnidaria; class Anthozoa; order Scleractinia; family Poritidae; genus Porites; species Porites divaricata. The sequence continues at coordinate 4,381,808 of JBBMOI010000001.1, read as the reverse complement.
ATGCTGCCTTTGTAACAACTCCAGAGCTTTTTGGATTTCCTCTTCTGACGCCCCAGCGAGCTTACGGCTCTCCTTCTCCTTTTCCATCTCAGCCTCCAACTCTGCTAATTTGGCTTCCTGCTCTTCCTCCAGGCGAGCTTCCTCTTCGTCACCCTCAGTTAAGTTCGACATCGGTGATCGCTAACCAGAGAGAAGAAAACATGTCAGGAAATGAAACATGTGTATCTGAATGGGGTCTAGCATTGTAATACCTATACTGCGTAATGTGGCCCCAGTTTGAGTGTGTGGATCAAATTTTTAAGTGCACCTTGTGAAATGAACCTACTAGTCAGTAATTCCGTGTGGTAAATTTATTTTTGGGTGTGCACAGTGGCCAAATCACATGATTTTGTAACTGAAATTTTAACTATGACCTTTCAAATACGAGGTTTTGACCAATGCTTTCATTCATGTGGCATTGTTTATCTCATTAATCATAATGCTTTTGAGTGAGTTCCTTTGCGATGATCCGGTTCAGGATCAGTTATCCGAGATCACTCGGATCATAAAACATCAAATCAACCGATGAATCCTTTCCAAGGATAGATTTTTGGTTTCTTTAATGAGCTATGATCCGAGTGATCTCTGATCCTTATTCGGATCATCCCAATCGAACGTACCCTTAGACTGCGTTTGAGGAAGAGAGATGTTTAAGACACTTTGCGGCCAATTGCAATGTAATTGGGTAAATGTTGAACTTTTAAAAAACTTCACGTGACTATTCAGGGGAAGCTACGAAGTACTTACATCAAATGACAAGTTTAGGTTCACAATATTGTATTAAATGGATAGCTGAGGAATTTGCCAATTTACCGTCATAGAAAAAAAAATGTAAAACTTAATCATAAGTTATACCAAGTACAGTAATATATGGGATTTGAACTGCTGTAATCTAGTTTATATTTGTAATTACTGTTACGTAAGTGTGTAAATTCGCTATTCTTTGTTTTTGTTTTCTTTTCATTTATTGATTTATTCCGAGTAGTTTTTTTTTTTTCGCTTCCAATTTGTTCCGTGTGATTTTTTTTCTTCTTTGTGTCTTACTTGCAATAAAAAAAATTGTTTATTAAAAAAATACCATCATAGTAGTGCTTCTTTTCCTCATGGGACGTGAGCCCATCAGGGCGGCAGCGAGGTTGTCCATCCATCCTTCCCTGCGTGCCATGCGCTGATCCGTCTTGACTCGAACGAGGACGGTCTCGTCCTGTAAACACAAATAATAAACCCTAAATCCAAAGGCACATTGAAGGGAGTAGTTTTAGGGATGCCGCGGGACACTTGAACATCACTCTCATCCTAGCACTATAAATCGTAACAGTACTCACTACACTGAAAAAAATCTCGAGCTGACGGTGCCCTCATTACCCACCCCCCACTTCTCTCCATCAAGGATTTGAGGTCACCCCTTGGAATAGACCTTTTTACCGATACGGTGGCCATATTGAATAAGTTAGATTTAAGGAGTATTATGGCATGCCCTGGGGGCATGAGCAAGTTCTGCTTACTATTTACAAGCGCCCTTCAGGGCATTGTTTCTAAAAGTTTTCTTAGAATAAGATTGTAATGGGGAAAAGATCGTTGTGCCGTGTTAGGATGTAATAACGATCGCCTTTTTTCCGAGAAATTTAAAGTGAAAGCCATATTCCTAATACTAAGCGAGTACACCGGATCGTAATCATGTCCCCTGGGCATCCCATAATACTCCTTAAATCGACGTAGTTCAATATGGCCGTAGTATCGGTAAAAAGGTGTACTGAACACGGGGCCTTCCGCACAGAAGACCGCGCACTAACTACCTGTGCTAATCCTTGCACCGACAACAAGTAGCCAGTTAAGAAAATAGTAGGTAATGTACAGCTCAAAAAATCTCCCAATAGGTTACATATAGTTGGGCGGAATGGTCAACCCGCTCCCAGAGAGTAAGGAGTTTTAAACGTTTGCCTTGAGAAAATAGAAGCTAGAAAAATCTACACTTTTACTGACCTTTTCTCCCAGGACACTATTCATAGCATTGGTCTCGGTCATTTGTTTTTCCTGCAAATCAGCCATTAGAGCAACGGATATTTCTTCCTCTATTTTATCTTCATCGACGCCTTGGGTTAACAGCTCGGCTCGCTTATTTTCTATCTGAAGAACTACTGCATCCATGAGGAACTTCATGTGTTGAGATCTGCTCTCTGCGATACGACTGGCGTTCCTTTTCTTTTCCTCCTGTCAACAGATATAAAGCAATTATTGGATGAGGTTTTTGTAAAATCCGGAATGTTCAAGGTCGAGGTAAGTGTTATCAGCCGAGCCGAATTGCAAGTTCAGCGTTCTTACCGCTCGGCCACACTGCCTCCTCTGAAGCTGTAACATACCTCAGTTTGAAGATCATCAGGTACCACCTGCATGGCATCCCTAACGGCATCCATTCTCCAAGCTTTCCTGTCCTCGGCGATCTCTTCCAGTCGCGTCTTCCGTTCTTGTTCGCTTAGGTACCTCGCTGCTGACAGAGACTGCTGATCGGCCTCCGCTTTTGCCAGCAGATCCGTCAGTGACTGTAGAGATAGATGAAGATATTTGGTAACATTCATTGAAAGGCGTGTGCTTGAGTGCTATCTCAAATCTACAGTCCACGGTTCTCTCTAAGGCGGTGACCGTGGCGACTAGCTTTTACCGTAAAAACCTCAGAATCAGAGTTAAAATTTCTTTGTTCTCCTTATCGCGTTCGTCAGAACGCATCCTAATCGTGTGTTCCTGTGGCACAAAGGCAGAAATTTTCGAGCTATTACGGGCGCCTGCAAATTACCCATCCCTATTAATTTTATCAGGGGCATCTCGCCAAGGACACTGAACTCCTTTCGACTCGATTTCGTTTCTGCAAGTGACAAACCCGGATCGGTATTCAATGATTACCTCTAGTAGTTCCCCATTAAAGTAGTGGGGAAAACTTGCTGAAATACCGACGAGACTCACTTTGTGTGATCATGTCCTAACTTCTCGTCACCAAGCCGTTTTTATAAAATATTGATATCGCAAATAGACACTTGATGCTCATCACTCTTAGGGCTTTAAGGGTTAAACAGATCTAAGATAAGTCCCCGTTTTCTTTCACAAGAGTGAGTCGACTTGGGAGCAAGTATCAACGCCTGCAGAGTCTTTTTTTAAAACGGTATTCAAGACAAAACGTTGAAAAAAACCAACCTCCTGTTCAGAAGCGTGTTTTCTCTCCACCTCACTCAAAATAGCCTCCTGCAGTAGTGACAGGCCTCCCTGCTCCATATCTAGCGCGTTCCTCTTATCAGCCTCGCTGTCCTCTGCCTGTTCCCTGAGCAGTTTGTCTTCCAGTTCTCTTTGCGCTTCTTCTTCGGTTTTTTCCTTTTTGGCCGCTCTGCGAGCCTTCATAGCTGCAATCCGATCACGCGCCAACTGTTCCTGACGAGCGCGGTCTTTTTCGTAGCTAGCAGAGGCAAAGGAAAAACAGTTTCAATGCAAAAAAATGCCCTTTATTTAAGATTCAATGTATTTAGCAGGACAGTACTAATTGAAGAGAACTATTTTTTTACGTCTCCTTCCGGAGACGTGACCGCCATTTTATGTGGTCATCCAAACCACGAGAAGGATTAGCCGTTTTAAGGGAAAACGAAGTATCTTTTCAGTTCTTTAGACACCTTGAGTATTGGTCCGGCCCCGGGATCGAAACCAAGACCTCCCGCTCTGCAGTCAAGAGCTCTACCGACTGAGTTAATCCGGCCGCGGTAACAAAAACCGTTTAAACTGTCTTCAACGGTTTGAATGCTGCTAAAAGTTTCTTACACCTTGAGGGACCATTTCCTTTATATTCACAATGTTTATCGGGTGGTGTTGAAGTTGTTTGATACTCTTTTTGACGTCTCGTTTGAAGTCCAATGTGTAGCAGAAAAACGAAAGGCTTCTTAAAATTTTCCTTTTGACGTAAACTCATTACAAGTGTCCATCACAAGTTTCGATGAGCCACAAACCTACTCTAGAAAATATAAAAGCACCAAAAAGCAAGAAAACAAAACAGAACAAAACTAATTTTTTGGCCAGCAGGACAATGTAACATTAAGGTTGGGAAACACCAAATGTCATGTTATATCGCAGCGACAAAATCATCAAACTTGTTTTTATCATATTATAAAGTAAAAGCGCATATAAACAGAATCGTCCCTGCAACAAATACCAGGGACGCACATGTCTCAGCAGTTTGTACCCTTCTGTCTCACAACCTTAACAGGCGAGCATACATACTTAGCCTTCTTCGCTGCCTGTTCTTGTTTGGCCATTCCAAGTAAAATGGCTGCAGTGTCAAAGTTGTCTTCTTGCTTGAGCCGGCGCTGTTCTCGTCTCATTTTTGCCAGTTCTAACTGCCGTTTCTTCTCGCTGTTAAATCTTGCATCTTGCTCACGAAGAGCTCGTAAGATAGCTTCCTTTTCCTCTTCAAACTGAGACTAAAAGAGAACAAGAAAAAACTTTTCTTCCATAGTTCAATATATGACAGTCATAATTATACTTCAAGGAAATGTATCACGAAAATGAAATCAAAATTCAAAGAGTGGGAACTTCCATCAAATTGAGGGAAGCATAGAAAAAACTGCTCAAAACTTTAAAAGAAGGTATAAAAAACACAGCAAAAGCAGCACGGATTTACAAACGTGAAAAAGATTAAAACGGATTGCAATTGTGGTTTGTGAAAACTTGTTAGCCTAACAGTTCTTTTAAATTTCCTTTCTGTTGTTTGTAAGGTTTGATATTATGCTTGTGGAGACATACTATTTGATACGAAGATTATGATTTTGTCAATTACAAGTAACTTCTTTGCTAACGTTTAATTAAATAGAGAGCAAGATGCGTCATGCGCAATATTGATAAAATGAACCAGGCAGTCGTGACAAGAGGGACAGGATGTGCAGCAACGGAGAATGAAGGGTGGCGAAGGCAGAACGTTAATCATTACCTGTAAATCATTCAGCAGTGTGTTAGTAGTGACCTCCTCTGCGTCCGTGACGGTCTCCTCAATCAGGTGATTCAATACTTCTGCGTCCACTGCGTCAATGCCTTCGGTTTCCACCTGCTCCAGGGCAGACATTTCCTGTTCGTTCACTTCACCGCCTTCTTTCTTTAGCTTGCGGAGTTTTTCGAGTCGTTCTTGCAAGCGCTGCTTCTGTTGCGCTTTGGATTCGCCCATCAGAGCTCTCAGTGCTGAGTCGTGTTTCATTCCTTCACCAAGAAGCCTGTAAGTTAATGGTAAAAACAAGCAACAATAACGAGAAATTCAAAATTCCATCGGAATACTTGTAGATTGACTTGGAAAAATCCTTCAGCAAGTTGCCTCAGGATAATTTTGATGTTCAAAATCGTCCGTGCGCTTTACGTTGCGCGGTGTCCAATTTTGACGCAACAGTTTTACGATACATGTTTCTATTACATCACCGTCACTCTGCAACACTGCAAGATAATTCAAATGACAGGCATCAGTGGCGGATCCAGACCTTCAGAAATGGGGGTGGACATCCAGACCCTGAGATAACAGGAGGACGGTCTCCAAAAAAAATATTTTCGGCCCTTTGGGCCTCCTTTTGGTGTAAAAGTAAGAAAGGGACAGGCTCCCCTGGGGCCTTACCCTTGATTCACCTCTGGGCATTACGCGACACACGAGCACTGTGGGGTAACTTTAACCAGCAACGGTGAACGATAATACAAACCTGGACGCTTCATCTAGTTTTCCTTCCTGCCTTAGCTTGCGTTCCTGTAACTTCAGCTTGAGCAGCTTTGCCTGTCGCTCTCTTTCAGAAAGTGCTGCCCACTCCGCAGCCCCCATCTGCTTCATAAGGGCTTCTGTCAGTAGTTTGTCCTTCAATGCGTCATATTTCTGTTCCAAAGCCTCCACCAGTTCTTGCTCTGCGGACTCCTCAGAACTGGTGGCAGCGGTCTTTCTCTTAAGACCCAGGACACACGCGGCTAAGTTGTCGTACCAACGCTCTTGGCAGGCCATTGTGTGAACGCTTTGTAGCTGTTTGAGTGTCATGGGATTCTGAAGGATTATAACACGGAGTACCTTAGCATAAACGGAACAGACTAGCTTTTATACCCCTCTGCTTCCAAACAAACGTCATCAAACCTCTCTTAGACCCTATTTATGGACATTAACGAACAAAATGAACGAAAACGGACCGGCTGGCCGACTAAGTAAACCAGACTAAACTAGAAAAACGTTACCGCAAAAATCTCGCGGAGGTAAAAAAGGGTCAGCAGTAGGAATAAACGGGAAAAAGCCAAAGGGTAAAGATACGATGAAAAAACAAAAAGAAAACCACGCCGGGATTTGAGTTGAACCTGCACCCCAACATCTTTCAGTACAAAACTAAAGCCTAAGGCCACATGGAGACACAGGGGACACAGGAGACAAAAGGGGACACAAAGGACACAAGGGACCCAACGGACACAAAGGAAAACAAGAGACACAGGGGACACAAGAGACACAAGGGACACAAGGGGACACAGGGGACACAAGGGAGACAAGGGGAAACAAGGGAGACAAGGGGAAACAAGGGAGACAAGGGGACACAAGGGAACCCAAAATGCACGATGACCTTCGCTCCCCTTTCCCATAAGTACCTTCGTAGCTAGATCTCTCAGTAGATATTCAGCTTCCTGTTCCTGGCTATACTGCAGGGCGGCCAATAACGACACGGCGTTGTCACTTGGTCCCAGCTCCCTTCCTTCCTCAGTGGCCTTTTGACTTAGTTCCTCATGCGTCAATTCCAGTTTCAAGCCAACACCTTCTCGCAGTATCACCTCCTGCTCGTCAACAGTCTCCGACATTTCCTCGGGGCCAGACTCTCTCCATTGTTTTCTTAGTTCCTTTAAAGGGATATATTTGTACTTGAGATGGGCATTCGCTTTTCCTACTAAACAGTACTGTCGTTAATTTTAAGGTTAAAGCTAGTTCTTGGTCTTAAACTTTGAACATACTTTAAAAGACATTCTTAAGGAATCTACGCGGCCGCGCGTTTAGGACGCTGAAACTGTAATTCAGAGGCCTAGAGTTCGATCCGCGCCCTAACCGCTAGCTGGAATTGTTTTCGGGAGTAACGAGTGCCACTCCTTGGTCACGTTTGTAAAATAGCCACTGGTTTGCCTCCGGCCAGCTGGGTTTTCTAGCCTTGTGATGTTTATTTTAAAATGTTTGTTTCTGTCCTTATTTGTGGCCCACAATAAAAACTACTGGTTACCAGTAATTTTGTTACCCCTATAAAAAAATCATTCTTTTAAAAATTCAATTAAGAGTTCTTTTTTAGGCTGAGAAAGACTAAAGAAATGACGGCGGTATGTTTCAGGCGATGATTTCAAACAATATTTTTGTTTAAATAGAAGTTGCTCATACAAACCTTAAGCTCAAACAGCCTCTCTTGTTGTTGCTCTTTAGTAAGTTCTCGAGTAGCTCTTCTTAGATCACTCTCCTTTTCTTCGCTGATCAAACGTTCCATAAATAACATCTCGCACAAGTGTTTGAGTTCCATCTCTTTCAATACCGCTTCCTGCAAAATTTTAACACGTTCGGTTACAAAATCGTTTTCTTTTACGTAAGAGTTACATTGAGTCGCAAATGCAAAAGCACAATTGAACGCAATTTTACAAGCGAGTTTTGATCGTGAATTTTTGTGAAAAAGTACCCTGCGAGCAAAGGCTGCATTTTCGATGTGTGGGCTGGCGTGCGAAAAGTAGCCTCTGCCGACAACCGTTCAATTTTCAATCGGGCATGCGCGAAATTCGTCACGCGATTCGCAAGCAAAATTAATCCTCAGGTCTGTCGTCAAATGGCGCGAGTTTCGCCGGAATAAAAAAATTGCGACAACTCTGATCTGCCAGGCAAGACAGGAAAAAGCCTGTTTTTTAAATTTATTCGTCCAGATTTCTGGACGGATTTGAACGGTTATCGGCAGAGGATACTTTTCGCACGACAGCTCACACAGCGAAAATGTAGCCTCTGCTCGCAGGGTAGTGAAAAACCGAGAAAATAATCGAATAGATTGCGCTCACACCAATTCTGTACTGTTGGCGTTCTTATAGATGTTTGAAGGTTTAAAAATCTAAAGGGGTTAGTGCATGGATCAGAATCAAATAACCTAACTGCATGTACTGTAACCTTTATACACACCTGTAGTGCTCCAATACTTGCACTGGAGACTGGTGTCGGATTGGCTTCCGTTTCTAAGGTCTTCAGCTGCTCCTTCACTTTGCTCAACTCCGATTGGTCCTTCTGTTGCCAAGTTACCAACCTGAGTTGAGCTAGCTGCTTTTGACGGTCTTGATCCTGTTTTGAACTGAAAAATCATGTCACAGTTACCTACAACACAGTTCATTGCATAACAGAGTTGAGACCAAACAAGGCAAAATGAATTCTGACTAAGAGTAACTAATCGGCTGAAAGACTCTCTTACTGCTTTAGGTCTATTTTCAATAGCCTACGCTCGATATATTAAAATTCTAACATGACTCCGAGGTTCAAGGGTCGAAGCTGCAAATTTTTCACGACTCCATTGTCTCGCAATTCCCAAGAGACTTGAGCACAAAGAAAACCAAACCAAATATAGAAAAACGACCAGAAAGCCTTGGAGTCATGTTAGAATTTTAATATAACAAACGTAGGCTATTGTGTCGATGTTCGGTAGACCTGATTCACAGCGAAAAGGCCATTCACTCTCACAGCTGTGCACTAGGGCTCTAGGATTCTAGCAGGGGGCCGGAGCAAGAAGTCCGCAAAACAGAGACTTTCTGCTTTCTGTCCAATCTAACTATTTTGAATAATAATGGTTGTATCGGTTACATAAATGGAACACTACTACGCATTCGCGCCATCCTCGGATAAGTAGGAAACGCTCAATACTGTCCACTAACGAAAAAGCCCTTACATGGTGTCCAAGTGCATCTGTCTGGCTTGGACCATCCCTAGGACCAGAGCAGAGGACTGGAAACCACTCTCTTGTAAGGCTTGTCGCTCCTCGCGGCGCATGCGCGCCACTTCCGCATGGCGTTGTTGCTCACTCTCAAACTTGACGTCTGCACCACGGATGTCTGATATCAACGCTTCCTTTTCGGTGGCCAAGCGGTTCTGAAAGAAAAGATGTGCAAATGTTGTGAAAAGGTTAGCGCTATTGCACAGCACTTCTTTCATCGGAAACGTTAAGCAGTACAAATAGGGCAGACGGAAAATTGCAAAGATGCCCCACGAATTGAAACACACGCGCAACACACAATAAACTCACAAACCTCAAGATCTTGGAGCGCGTTTCCAGTGGAAGCCTCTTGTGCCGCTTTTTCGGCTTGAACATCTTCTTCAGCTTCAAGTTTAGCGATCTCCTGATCTGGCAATCCCTGTTCTTTTAATTCCTCGCGCTTCTTTTCTCGTTCTAACTGCCGTTGCTTTTGTTGGACTCGATTTTCACCAATCAGAGATATGAGATTGATGTCCATCGAATCACCTAGAATTTGCTGCAGCTCGTCTTGTTTACCTGCCATTAGAAATCAGAAGTTCTAGATACCGATGAATACCGAAATAAACAAACAAGTGACAAAACAAATGTCTGGATAACTGCTGATCAGAGAGCCCTAGGAACCAGTGCATGTCGCTACCAGTGCGATCCGGAAATCATCATCATCAACGTAAAAGGACAAGAAAAATCCTATTGCATATGGAAGTTTAACTACAGATTTTACTACTGCACAAACGCCGAATTCTAAGAAAAAAGTACTTGACCCATACCGTAAAAGTTACTATTGGAATTAAAACTGGAAGTAGATTTATTCTTCTCGTATGACGAGAGTCTCATTCGCCTTTTTGACCGCTGGTTTGCCCTGGGATAACCCCTTCCGTTTTTCTTAACGGATGCCAAAACACAAGGGCGTTACAGGTACCTTCTCTCTGCAATTCTTGCACTTTCAACTTAATCTGAGCCAATTTGATGAAACGATCATTATCACTGAGTGCAGCCCACTCCGTCACGCCAACTTGTTGTATCAAGGCATCACGCAGCAGCCTATCCTTCAAAGCTTCGTATTTGTATTGCAACGCTTGTGACAGGTCACGTTCATTAGCTGTACCCCAGACCTCAGCTTGCGTTACAACTGTCGCTACGTTCTCATGTAAACCTTCTTTACGTGACTGAAAAAGGTTTTCTTGAAGCTTAACAAGCTCTGCTTTATCCTGTGTCAATGCGAATAAAATAAAAACCAATAGTTCAGCTAATACTAGAAAGACATGTAGTATGTGGAATCTCTAAGCCAGGGCCCAGTTGTTCGAAGGCTGATTAGCGCTAACCCGGGGTTAAATTTTAACCCAGGTTTCTGTTCTTTGTACAAAAGCATTTTCTTGGATAATTTTCTCTATTTTTTTAGAGTATCTAATCATCAAAATTGCTTTTAAGCTTTCATATTTGGATTCAGATTTTGCGCTAACCTTGGGTTATCTTAACCCAGCTTTGAACAACCCGGCCCTTAGATCTATTCAAGGGACGCACCTCTGTTGCTTATTTGAATGCTCGGTGTCACTTTGACACTCTTATTCCTCATAGAATCAATTTTTATTAATAATATAATAATTTTATTGAACTTTAAAAAATATGTACATAATCTACAGAAATATTTGAAGTTAGAAGTAGCCACTATATAACATTAACAATAATATAAATCATGAAAATAGCAATCACTGCGTCAATAACGATTTCGCAAATACATTCCTTGCGGCTCAGATGTTGTCAATGACTCTTGCAGGTAGTCCAGAGTTTTAAATCAAGTCATTACAAAAGAGAATTAATAGAATCAATCAAACTAATCTACTCTTGCTTTTACGCTAACATTTTCCCACCAATAGGGGCGCTGCATGAAGAGGAACGCAAATCCTCAGCTTCAGTCTAGTGTTTAACGAAATTTGACGAGTATTGTAGCTCTCGAAACGTCAACTATTGAGTCTCCCTGAAGAGACAACAGCAGAAGTAGAAACACCGTAAAGCGAGAGACGTGATTTTTTGCTAGTGTCACTAAATATAAATGGCTAAAACGTACCTTATCCTGCAAGTCGTTGACTAATTTCTCGCTCTCTTGATCCTGTTCTTGTTGCAGATCCGCCAACAGAGAAACAATAACATCATCTTTCGCTACGACTCCATCTTGAGAGGTCTCAAGGTATTTGTGCCGGTTTACGATCTTGAAAACTGCAGCCTCCAGTAACAGGTTATGACGAGCTTCTTTATCCCCTACGAAGTCCAGCAAAAATTAATTGGTTCATGCTATAAAGCACTTGGTTAAGCTGTGGTCGTTAATACAACCGCCCTGAGACCCCACGCAAGGCATAAGGGGCCAAATACAGAGGACATAGAATGTAGTATAAAATGCAATACCTGCATCGAGGGAGTTTATTTTGCTGCTTATCTGCTGAAGCCGGGTCTCTCGCTGTTGTTGCGTCAAAGTAGAGGCAGCTTCAGTGAGCTCGGGTTGGTCTTGTTGCAGAACGTCGAGTAAAGCCTGGAAAAATCACCTCTGGGTCAGTATCGTTGCCCCTCTTAGCAAGTCACTCCCTCCCGGAGGATGGTGCGTCAATTATAGTCAAACCTCCGTCGGTAAAGCGGGGTTTGCTGTATAAATCGTTCAACGACCTGCTGACCTGAATAATGTGTTTCAGGATAACAGAACTGTGATGGTGAATACTCAACACAAGCAAACGGCCTCTGTCCTTAATACTTGCTTTATTTTCTGCAAGTTTCCACAAAATCTGGTCGAAGGAATCCTCGCGCGAAGTATCTGCTACGCCAAAGTAAATGGGGAATGGTTTTTACCTACGACCTAGCCAATCAGCACGCATTTAAATCAATAACCACTCGTACAGTAAATGCTTTAGAGATTGGCTGATTGGTTGATTGTATTGTCAATGTCCGTAGTTATACCAAGGTTTCCAAACACATCCCGGAGATTTTCGAGATTTATCCGAAGATATCTCACTAAGTTGTTCATCAATATGAATTCAAAAATCTTTGCTACCAAGCAATTTTCTGGGCATACATTGGGTTTAAAAATTTTAACTTGAGCCCACCTGTCGTTCATCTTGATGTTTATGTTCTAGTGCTTTCACCACTGCTTCTTGCAGCACACCCATATCTCCATCAGTTACCAGTTTATCCTCGGTCTCTTCCTCCTTCGCTTTTCTGCGACTGCGCAACTGAGCCAGGCGTTCCCGTGCCAGTTGTTCCTGCCTCAACCGATCTTGGCGAAGTCTTTGAGCAAAAAGACACTTCCGTTTAAGTCTTCAAGGATGTTGTAAAACAGGTCAGCAAAAGGCAAAAACGCCCTGACATAAGCTTAGTGTGAGGTTTGCACGCTCGGGGCAACACACCTTATCCCAAAATGGTGACAAAACTGGCAATACTTTTTTGTCTTTTTTGGTAACTGGCCCTCAATGCCTTAAAGTTGTTTTTTACTTCTGCAGATGTAATAAAGGCCAAGAGGGCTGATAAACATAAAGACAAAAGTGAAGTAATATTGCTACCCTTTTGAAATTAATTGCACGGCCTCCAATATATATAAATTTGCTGTTTCTCGCTGGCTGACAGGTGACCTTTCTTACGCCAAAACTTGTGAGATGCAAGTTACAAAATTTTAGGGATAGAGAAAGCATAACAGTATAATGACTTTACCAGTGTTTAGGTTTTCTTAACAGTGAGGTTAATTTATGGCAGTTTGAATAACGGCGAATGTGCAATTAGTATTACTGAAAAAATGACCTTGCGGTCAAGCTACTTTTACTTTTTGAATCCTTATAATTTTCAAGGTATTCCAACACCCGCAAAATCTTAGTCATGTATCAGTAAAATTGGCTGGCTTTCTAGTCGTTTGTTGTTGTTGTTTTTTCACACTTTTTCCACCCCTAGTATCGCTCGATTGAACCATATAATGTTTTGCTTAAGAAAGGCCAAGTGAGTGCAAGGTTTAAAGGACTGTAAAGCACATTTCATTTTCTTTGTTATCCCGCACCCAACTTTTTGAAGATGACCTTAAAATGTTTACAGCTGAGAAAAGAAAGGGAAAGGGGCCGGGGGGGGGGGGGGGGGGAGAGAAACGTCATAGGATTGTTAAAAAATAAATTTGAACTTACGGTTTGGTATTGCAAATCTTTTAGCTAAAACAGTTTTTTAAGAATCCTCTTTTCTCTTTTTTTGCTCCTTTTGCGGAGATACATCCTGACAACTGCATGGACCTACCTCTCTTGAACAGCGGCCTTCTGCTTCTCAGCTAGTCCCAGTACTAACGCAGCCGTGCTAAACTTGTCTTCCTGCTTTGCTTTGAGTTTTTCTCTTTTCAATCGAGCGAGCTCTGCCTGCCTCTGCCTCTCGCTCATGAATTGCTCATCTTGGCCTTGTAATCTGCGCATCAGGGCGTCTTTTTCTTCCTCATACCTAAGACCAATGAGAACACTTAAGCATACGCTATTAAGTATTCAATAAGTATAGTACATTACTTTACCTTCATGCAACAATGGATAGGGTTCCTTAACAGTTGAATTCACTTGTAAAAAACACATTCACCTAAGGAACCTCTGTACCGTCATAATTAGCCTATACTAGGCTATAGATCAGTGTAGACGAGCGAAAAAAGCGCGCGAGCGGCGAAAAAGCGAGCGAGGGCTTTCTGCGCATTTTTTTTCGATTCGGTGTCTCCACTGTCTTTAAGCCTTGATCAGGCTATGTCGCAATTTGTAATAATCATTACGCTTTGTAATACCTGATAGATACAATTTGATGTGAAGTATATGAAATAATTCATATTTGAACTGCGGTTGTAGATGAAAGTAAAGAGTGATCATCGCAGTAAATTTTCCAATTTAAGCAATTGGAAAGAAGAAGCCTGAAAAAAAAAAAAATCAGGGCTTCAACGGGATTCGAACCCATGACCTCCGCGTTGCCGGTGCGTTGCTCTACCAACTCAGCTATGAAGCTCCCAATGTGTGGCTTCATAGCTCAGTTGGTAGAGCAACGCACCGGCAACGCGGAGGTCATGGGTTCGAATCCCGTTGAAGCCCTGATTTTTTTCAGGCTTCTTCTTTCCAATTGCTTAAATTGGAAAATTTACTGCGATGATCACTCTTTACTTTCATCTACAACCGCAGTTCAAATATGAATTATTTCATATACTTCACATCATTTCACTCCTCACGGGAGACATGAACTCAATAAATTGACCTCGCTCCCAATGTGTGGCTTCATAGCTCAGTTGGTAGAGCAACGCACCGGCAACGCGGAGGTCATGGGTTCGAATCCCGTTGAAGCCCTGATTTTTTTCAGGCTTCTTCTTTCCAATTGCTTAAATTGGAAAATTTACTGCGATGATCACTCTTTACTTTCATCTACAACCGCAGTTCAAATATGAATTATTTCATATACTTCACATCATTTCACTCCTCACGGGAGACATGAACTCAATAAATTGACCTCGCTCCCAATGTGTGGCTTCATAGCTCAGTTGGTAGAGCAACGCAGCGGCAACGCGGAGGTCATGGGTTCGAATCCCGTTGAAGCCCTGAGTTTTTTCAGGCTTCTTCTTTCCAATTGCTTAAATTGGAAAATTTACTGCGATGATCACTCTTTACTTTCAGATACAATTTGTAATAAATCAATCGCAGTTTAAGAACCTGACGCAATTTGTAATAAATCTATCGCACCTTGTAATACCTGTCATAATTTGTCGTAATAACCGTCATTTATCGCACTTTGTAATTCATTTTGCAATTTATAGCAGTCGTTGCACTTTGCAATTAAACTATATTTGCACTTTGTAATAAACTTTTTATAGAGTTCTTCACCTTTTACTGGTTGCTTAAATCCTAATTAATAGGAGGCAATCCCTTCAGCCACATTTCAAGCTTTCTGGTGGAAATAAATTAATGGATCTTTCGTAACACAACACTACCCTGTGCGGGAGCGACGTTTTAACAAGGAAGCTCTACATTTCCGTAACCCCCACTTACCTGAAGAAACTTCGAATGTCCCTTTCGGGACAATCTGCCTTACAGCCGTTCTTTGTGTCGCAACGCAACCGAACAAACAACGGCTGTGGAGCAGACTATATTGGAAATAGACTCCAAAAACTACCTCAGTTTCTCACCTCTTGTCCAAATCCTCCAGTATGGCTTTAACATCTGTGACTTGTTCCCCTTGTGCCTCGCCGTCCTCCAGGTCCTCCTCGTCCTCGTCATCTGGGGGGAGGCCCTGGGCTAGTCGATCCCTGCGTCTTGCTAAAAGCTCTTTGAGTTTTTCCTCGTATCTGTAAAGGACTTTACTTTTAGTGAATAATGTTTAGTCTAAGAACGCTATATGAACAACAGTGAACATTATTAATGAGTATCTGTACCACAAGAGGAAGGAACCCACAGAATCTCAAAGAAGGACCGAAGTTACTCAGTGAATCACTAAATAAAACGATCAAATAACTCTGTGAATCGACATGCAACATTGGTGGAGATTTTAACATGCAAACGTACACACAATATTTTTAGTGAACTAACTTATTACGCAACAGGATGGGAGAGGAAAGAAGACGGCAAAACTTGTGTGACAAGCGTGACAATACAGGGTGTCCCAAAAGTTCGTTCCTCTACTTCATAAGTCTGTATTTCAGTACGATTGGGCTTGGTAAGCAAATCATTTCAACAAAAGTTGTGTCTCTCAATGTAGTTCACTATTTTCATAGTTGTTGTGCCATCTTTTGACTCGAATATTCGATCTGTGTACTTTCGCGCCAAAGGTGCGCGTGCGCGAGTGATGTTCCAGTGACATATTTTTTTAATTTTATAGCCCGAATTGCTCGAACTCCTTCCTTGCTTTTCTGTAAATATCACGAAAGATAAACCCCCTTAACGCAAAAACGTTCAGCTGCATGAGAGCATAAGCCTGTATACTTCGATTTACTGGCTTATCTGTTGTAGAAATTGCGAAAAACTGGGAAAATGCGAATGTTGGGTGGTAGAAGGATAATGGAGAAATGAAGGTTTTGAAGGCAAGAAACTAAGGGGAAGACCAAAAGCCCTGAATAAAGTAGCTAAAATAGTTTTAAAGAAGGCTAGATACACAATAAGAGAATAAGAGACTCGACAAGGAAGCTCAGTCTCACATAGTTAGCCAGCCAAATAAAAGGGTCATGAAAAGCTGTTTAAAATGTTCAAAATTAGAGGCCTCTGAGATGGAAAAGAAACCTCTGCTTAGTCTGCCAATTAACGCCCAGCTCGTTTCAGATTTGTAAAGAAGTACAAACGCCTTACTGTGGAAGGGGACGAGAATTATTATCTTTTTTGGATGAATGCCCAAAATATATTTTTTTCAACTGCCTAAACTAAACAAATGTTGTTTGGGGGTTGAACTGGATTTGCGCATCAGGTGACAAAAAAGTTCAAAATGGATCATTTGTGGGTCTACACGCTCTATCCCACTTCATGCCGCAACGGCTACAGAATGTGATAAAAAAACAAATAGGACATGCCAGTTACTGAAATTCTGAATACATGTACTTGATAGAGAAATAAACATCTTCTAGAAATTTCATTTAAAAATAAAGTTTTGATCAAAAGTTATAATGCATGAAATTAGAGGAACGAACTTTTGGGACACCCTGTAATTTTGTTTGAAACATTTTTTCGCCGAACTTCACCCTTCTTATAAACAGGTCTTTTTGTAAAAGTGGAGATCACAACAAAACACATAGTAGGCCTGTCACGTTTGTCACACACAAACATTTTCCCGTTCTCTTCTTTCTGCCGTCTTGTTGCGTAATCTCACTAATAGGCTGATTTAGCAACAGGACGGGAACGTCAGTTGACGACAGGAGAGGGCGCGGAAAGGACTAAACACGACTTCCGGTGCCCAATTTGCCGCTCTGCCATTGGCCAGTTGTTTAATTTGCGCGCGCCGTCATCAACTGCTAAATCAGCCTATTATAAAACAAGACGACGGGCAAATTCTCTTCAGAACATCACATCGAAGAGTATAACGTAAAAACTAAACAGATCTGTTTTATCCTAGGAGAAACGCCGGAGCTTGGTTTGTTTTGTATAAAACACTGTAAGAAAAGGAATCCAAGGTGGATACAATACTGCACCAGCATTGCATGATGACACAGCACTTTGCAAACGCTATCTGAGCAGCAGAACAATAACACACAACATGAAACAGATCCAACACTGCTTCAATACTACACCAACATTGGATACCTATGCAACACTGGACATACACTACCTCCATACACTGTGAAAACACGATGTGGACAATGATTTAACGTTGAAACAATACTGCGTCAACATTAAACTGTGACACATACCTGGCCTTATTTTCGCCCATCAATTTCCTCAGGTTGGCGTCCATTTCAAAACCTTCTCCAAGTAATCTTTGCAACTCATCCATCTGTCCTTCCTTCCGCAAACGTCTTTCCTCCAACTTGAGCTTGACAAGTCGCCTCTGACGTTCTTGCTCAGACAAGGCCGCCCATTCAGCGTCACCTATCAAACATAACAGAGTTGAAGATGGAAGAACCCTTAAATTCGCCGATAATCCAAACTGAGGAAATTCGGAAAACAAAAGACACCACCAACGTAAAGCAGGTTTAGATATCCGATACAAAAAACCTCAACATTTTGCGAAATTGCGCTATGCATTCTCTCTTATCAAACTATATCAAATGCGGAAAAGAGTTTTCCATTCCATATCAAAACTCCTTCTGGTCGAGGACCGAGTGGCGACAAACGACGAAATTGGCCAAAAGACATCAGACTTCTCGAACATTGGACAACAGACAAGACGTTGGACATCCCACATCGAACATCAGACAAGACGCCGGACATCGAAAATCGGAAAAGACGAGGGACATCAGACATCTGGCATCAGACAAGCCGTCGCACATAAAAAAATTGGACATGAGACAAGTCGTGGGACATCAGACATCACAAATAGAACAAGACGTCCTGCCTCGAATATCAGACAACAGACAAGACGTCGGACATCGGATATTAGACATCAAATAACCGTCGAACATCGGACAAGACGTTCGACGCAACAAAAAATATCAATCATCGGACATCGGACATCAGACAAAAAGTTGCTCATAGGACATTAGACAAGACATCAGACAATGGGAACGGAGGAAACAGAAAACAAAGGGGAACAAAGGAACAGGGGGATAAAAGGGAAAAAGGGAGGCAGGGGGGAAAAGGGGTAAAGAGACAAACAAGGGAAACAAGGGAAAAGAAGGAAAGGGGCACAAGGGAAACAGGGCGGAAAACAACGGGGAACAAGGGGATCCACGAGGGGACAGGGGAACAAGAATGATCAGTGGGGAACAGAGCGAACAAAGGGAAACCGGAAGAACAAGGGGAACAGGTAAACAGATCGGAACAGGGAAAAAGAAATAGAGGAGAACAACTAACAAGGTAAACGAAGAAAACAGAGGGATAGGGAAACAAAAGAAACAAATGGAACAAAGGGAAACAGGGAGAAAAAAACGAAACAGGAAAAACAAGAGGTAACAAAGGGCAACAAGGTAACAAGGGGGAACATGAGTAACAACGGGTAGCATGGGGGAACAAGGGGGAACACGTGATAACAAAGGCGACAAGGAATAACAAGGCGTAAAAAGGGTAACAACAGGTTAAAAGGGTAACAAGGGGTAAAAAGGGTAACAAGGGTAAAAAGGGGTAACAAGGGTAACAAAGGGTAACAGGGGTAAAAAGGGGTAACAAGGGTAACAAGCGGTAACAAGGGTAACAAAGGGTAACAACGGGTAACAAGGGGTAACAAGGGTAAAAAGGGTAACAAGGGGTAACAAGGGTAACAACAGGCAACAAGGGTAACAAGGGGTAACAAGGTGTAACAAGGGTAACAAAGGGTTAAAAGGGTAACAAGGGGTAACAAGGGTAACAAGGGGTAATAAGGGGTAAAAAGGGGTAACAAGGGTAACAAGGGGTAACAAGGGGTAAAAAGGGGTAATAAGGGGTAAAAAGGGGTAACAAGGGTAACAAGGGGTAACAAGGGGTAAAAAGGGGTAACAAGGGTAACAAGGGGTAACAAGGGGTAACAGGGGTAACAAGGGGTAACAAGGGTAACAAGGGGTAACAAGGGGTAACAAGGGGTAACAGGGGTAACAAGGGGTAACAAGGGGTAAAAAGGGGTAACAAGGGGTAACAGGGGTAACATGGGGTAACAAGGGTAACAAGGGGTAACAAGGGGTAACAGGGGTAACAAGGGGTAACAAGGGTAAAAAGGGTAACAAGGATAACAGGGGTAACAAGGGTAACAAGGGTAACAGGGGTAACAAGGGTAACAAGGGGTAACAGGGGTAACAAGGGTAACAAGGGGTAACAAGGGGTAATAGGGGTAACAAGGGGCAACAAGGGGTAACAGGGGTAACAAGAGGTAACAAGGGTAACAAGGGGCAACAAGGGGTAACAGGGGTAACAAGGGGTAACAACGGTTAATAAGGGGTAAAAAGGGGTAACAAGGGTAACAAGGGGTAACAAGGGGTAAAAAGGGGTAACAAGGGTAACAAGGGGTAACAAGGGATAACAGGGGTAACAAGTGGTAACAAGGGTAACAAGGGGTAAAAAGGAGAACAAGGGGTTACAAGGGTAACAAGGGGTAACAAGGGGTAACAAGGGATAACAGGGGTAACATGGGGTAACAAGGGTAACAAGGGGTAACAAGGGATAACAGGGGTAACAAGTGGTAACAAGGGCAACAAGGGGTAACAAGGGGTATAAAGGGGTAACAAGGGGTTACAAGGGTAAGAAGGGGTAACAAGGGGTAATAGGGGTAACAAGGGACAACAAGGGGTAATAGGGGTAACAAGGGGTAACAAGAGGCAACAAGGAGTAACAAGAGGCAACAAGGGGTAACAGGGGTAACAAGGGTAACAAGGGTAACAAGGGTAACAAGGGTTAACAAGGGGTAACAAGGGTAACAAGAGGTAAAAAGGGGTAACAAGGGGTAGAAGGGGTAACATGAAGTAACAAGGGTAAAAAGGGGTAACAAGGGGTAACAAGGGTAACAAGGGGTAACAAGGGGTAACACGGGTAACAAGGGGTAACAAGGGTAACAAAGGGTAACAAGGGGTAACAAGGGGTAAAAAAAGGTAACAAGGGGTTACAAGGGTAACAAGGGGTAACAAGGGTAACAAAGGGTAAGAAGGGGTAAAAAGGGGTAACAAGGGAAAACAAGGGATAACAGGGGTAACATGGGATAACAAGGGTAACAAGGGGTAACAGGGGTAACAAGGGGCAACAAGGGTAACATGGGGTAACAAGGGGTAACAAGGGGTAACAAGGGGCAACAAGGGGCAACAAGGGGTAGACATATAATTCTGCAAGCAGAATACTGCAATGCTGATCGTACTACGTGAAATTTAACTCTGCAAGACATCAACAAGACACCGAAAGAACTCAAAACATAGCGGGTTTGTAGCCATAGACAGCTGTTTCGCCCTTTTTGGGGCTCGTCAGTATGGCGTAACAGAGAAAACTCTGATGCAAAATAACCGCGCACTATGATTTTAAGCCCTGACCCAGAACTCTCAACACCCACAGAATCACGCCATACCACGTGCTTTCTGGGGGGCAAGAGTCCAAGTGTCAAGTTGATGTCTCGCAGAGAAAATAAAAGAATTGGCCAAAACCAACCTAAGGACATGGACAAAACCATGCAAAAATTACAGCATATAGGATCTATAAAAGATCTACGGTCCAAAAATACATAAAGTACAAATATAAACCACGAGGGACTGCACTGGACCGCAAACGAATATGCCGAGAACGTAGGATCTGTAAAGACCTGATCAGCAAAAATAAAAATGTAGACATATAATTCTGCAAGTTCCCAGAAAGCACGTGGTATGGCGTGATTCTGTGGGTGTTGAGAGTTCTGGGTCAGGGCTTAAAATCATAGTGCGCGGTTATTTTGCATCAGAGTTTTCTCTGTTACGCCATACTGACGAGCCCCAAAAAAGGCGAAACAGCTGTCTATGGCTACAAACCCGCTATGTTTTGAGTTCTTTCGGTGTCTTGTTGATGTCATGCAGAGTTAAATTTCACGTAGTACGATCAGCATTGCAGTATTCTGATTGCAGAATTATATGTCTACATTTTTATTTTTGCTGATCAGGTCTTTACAGATCCTACGTTCTCGGCATATTCGTTTGCGGTGCAGTGCAGTCCCGCGTGGTTTATATTTGTACAACAAGGGGTAACAGGGGTAACAAGGAGTAACAGGGGTAACATGGGGTAACAAGAGGCAACAAGGGGTAACAGGGGTAACAAGGGGCAACAAGGGTAACATGGGGTAACAAGGGTAACAATGGGTAATAGGGGAAACAAGGGGTAACAAGGGGTAACAAGGGGCAACAAGGGGCAACAAGGGGTAACAGGGGTAACAAGGAGTAACAGGGGTAACATGAGGTAACAAGGGTAACAAGGGGTAACAAGGGGTATCAAGGGGTAACAAGGGGTAACAGGGGGTAAAAAGGGGTAACAAGGGGTAACAAGGGATAACAGGGGCAACATGGGGTAATAAGGGTAACAAGGGGTAACAGGGGTAACAAGGGTAACAAAGGGTAACAAGGGGTAACAAGGGGTAAAAAGGGGTAAGAAGGGGTTACAAGGGTAACAAGGGGTAACAAGGGGTAACAAGGGTAACAAGGGGTAAAAAGGGGTAACAAGGGGCAACAAGGGATAACAGGGGTAACATGGGGTAACAAGAGGCAACAAGGGGTAACAGGGGTGACAAGGGGCAACAAGGGTAACATGGGGTAACAAGGGTAACAATGGGTAATAGGGGTAACAAGGGGTAACAAGGGGTAACAAGGGTAACAAGGGGTAACAAGGGTAACAATGGGTAACAAGGGTAACAAGGGGTAACAAGGGGTAACAAGGGTAACAAGGGGTAACAAGGGTAACAATGGGTAACAAGGGGTAACAAAGGGTAACAAGGTAACAAGGGGTAACAAGAGGTAACAAGGGTAACAAGGGGTAACATGGGATAACAAGGGGAACAAAAGGTAACAAGTGCGGGAGCGTACATGTATAGTGTCCTTAAAAGGTTTTGGAGGAGCTAGGGTTTGCATTGTTACTCTAACTGAAAGGCCAAAACAAATTTACGCCACTGATGCATAGTCTGAACAACTTACCCAGTTGTTTTTTGAGCGCTTCGAGTAAAAGCTTGTCCTTAAGAGCGTCATATTTCTGATCCAGAGCCTTGATCAAGCTTTGATCAGTTCCTGTGCCATCATAATCTAACAAAACAGTCGCTACGTTCTCCACCACGCCATCTTTACGCTCTTGTTCTTGTTTCTGTTTCAGAGCTGCCAGCTCTGCTTGACTCTGCATTGGATAAACACAAATTAAAACAAAAACAAAAAGTGCAAGAATTAATTGAGATTCGATTCGCGCGAAGTCTTTGTGTTAGGACATCTGAATAATAATCAAGCATGCACGAACGCAATCTAATTTATCTAAACTTCAACTTTTTTAGACCGACTAAACTCTAATTTGGGTGGACCTAAATTAAGTTAAGATCGTCTGTTAGGTCAGAGGAGAACTTAGGACGCGTCGAACCAATCAACTTAATAAGACAAAAACATTTTTCCTGAACAGGGCTAAATGTACATTTTCGTATAATTTTTTAATCAATTAGTTTAGTTCGTCACATGTGAAGATCGACGTTTGTCCCGAAGACGATCTTCAGAAGCTCTATCATAATTCGCGTAGCCAGGCGTCAAAAGAACCTACAATAGCTCACAATGAGTCCATCAGAAACAAAATTAATCTGAGCGACAAACAGTCCCTGTCAGAGGAACTGAATAGACCTCTTTAGCTTGTGCGTTTTGTTTTCCCAGTGATGGTTTTCAGTTTTCAAAGTGTCCGTATATCTTTTCATAAACGATGCGTACACATGCACGGGAACATGACGAAATTTGAATTAAGCTCAAGAGTATTATCACGACCTATTTTGCGAAAACAACTGTCGTGCAAGCTAAAGAGGTCTATAAAATTCTTTACTCATATTTTCTTTGTACTACAAGAGTAGTGACAAATGAAAATCACATATTTCCGCGTTTATTTTGTGTACGGGACACAGATAACGTAAAACAAAATACTCCTTTGCTTCTGTTAAGGGAAAAATCTGCTTGTTAGGCCCGGTTCAGACGCCGAACTTTTCATGAGCCGAACCTAATACATTGAATTAAGTACATGAAAAGTTCGGCGTCTGAATCAATTAGGAACGCCTATTTCAATTTGGAACGGCTCAGCCGTTCTTTTCGCCTGGCCCGGCCGGGAATTTTGCCTTTGGAGCGACTTTGGAAAGGCTTTGATTCAGACGCCGAACTTTTCATGTCCCAAACCTAATGCATAAATTATTATAACGTATTTTGTAAGTAGTTTGACCGAAATGAGCATTTTTCTCCTTTTGATTTAGTTCGGCTGGAATTAAGATCGGCGTCTGAATCAATTCAGCCGGTCTAAATGATTTGGGTCGGCCTTAATTCGAATTAGGTTCGGCTCATGAAAAGTTCGGCGTCTGAACCGGGCCTTACTGTTTCATGGTGTTTGTTCTTTTGTTATACATCATCTGTGGCTGGTACGCGAAGTAAATGCCCATCTTTCGCTCTCTTTTTTTCCTTACCTTCTCCTGAAGTTGAGTCATGATCCCTTCGCTCTCCTTGTCTTGTAGTTCTTGTAGGTCCGCCATGATAGATACCGTAATCTGTTCATCATCCACTTCGTTTCCTTTTTCGGTGGTCAGTCTGAAACGCCGCACTTCAAATTTATAAGCACAAGCCATGTCCAAGACGTCGATGTGATGTCCTTGATCAGCTACAGATGCAATGAAAACGGTTGAAAGTCATAAATAAAAAGGTACACTGTATTACAAAAGTCAATTCTGGATTAGGATTAGGTTTTGCCTTCCAGCGTGATTGCACTATAATAGGGTCATCTCTTAAAAACTGTGTGCAGTTTACTTTCAAGTATAACCTTTCAAGTATACCTGTGAAAGCGTCAGAGAAACTAGAAATGACGGTAGCTCAGTCTGTGTGATAGGCTCCTGTCCTGTTCAAATTCAAAACAGACTCAACGTAATTAAAGTAACCGGCAGCATAGAGTAGTTCGCTGATAAAATAATCTTGTCTGTAAAAGCGCTGTAGCGGCAGTCATGGCCTAAAGGAGCATCCTCTTAGGGATTTGCTCTGAGAAAGTTATTTGAACTTACCCTTGACACCAAAGTCAAGCTCCTCTCTCTTCGCCTTCAGTTCATTTAGTCGTTTCAGTCTGTCATCCTCGCTTACTGCTCTTGCCTCTTCTCTCATGTCTTTGCTGCTTTCATCTTGGAGTAAGCTCATCAAGAACTCTTGCTCCGCGCGATGTTTCCTCTCTAGCGACTTCAAAACTGCATCTTGCCATCCTTGTATATCGTCTGTGAATGCACAAAGATGAGTAAGAGAAGCTTTCAAAACTGCTGTTTCTAACTTGAAAATGCATGGGTAAGGTCATAACTCAGAACAACTCATTGTCCTTGGTTTTAAATTTGCGGATTGAATCCTAAACGAAGGTCACCGCACTGACTTAAATATACTTGTTTATACATGAAAACATCACACGAAAACTACTGAGTAGTATGTTCCTGTGGTACTGTTTATTACACTGTGAAAGGCGGTTCTAGCTAAGTCGGTGGATGAAATCCTTAAGTCTGATAATAAAAAAACGCGAAATTTTAAGTGTCGCGAAAATTTCTTGTAATAAGGTATTATTTTCCACTGATGCTGTTTATTGTGCTGGCAATTTTAATTTTAGAGGCTTTGCAAGAAATCTTAGTCACAGTGATGATCTTCTACATGAAAACTGAGTAACATTTAATAGTGACTATGTTTCTGAAGACGCGAAAGAAGCATCAGGATTTTGAGTGCGTAGTTTAAGTTTGTGGCTTTCGGCTCATTAAAAGATTTAATAGTCAATGAACCTTTCTCAGGTTCTAGTTCATCGTCCTGCTCTTCGTCTTCAGCTGTTTCTCGTCTTTTTCTCCTTGCTAATCGTTCACGCGCTAACTGTTCTTGACGTTCACGGTCACGGCGTAACCTAACAAAAACAGGGCAGGTTAATCACAAGTGTGTTGATCAATCGACTCGAACAGGACAACAGCAACAACAACAACAACAAATTATCTCGCCTCCGGCTCGCCATTGACGGAAATCGTCAGTACTAAAAAGAAATTGTCTTACGTCAAAAAAGAAGTAGCTTAATTCCGGGTTCAACTTTTTTTTCATAGATATCTCACCTTTCTTCAAGATTCTGACGATTTCTCTCTGCAAGTCCCAGCACCAATGCAGCCTCATCAAATTTAGACTCTCTTTCAGCTTGCCTCTTCTCACGTCTTAGACGGGCCAGTTCAGCCTGTCGACGCCTTTCTGCTGCTTGACGGTCTTGTTCCTCCTGTTAATTCAAAATAAATAAATACATAAAACAGCTGAAACGAAAAAAATATCCGTCAAAAGCTTAAGCCCACACCGTTGCAAAGAAAAAGAATACACTTACCTTGAGTTAGATTCACCTTTACGACAAATGCGACACGTCAGATAAAAGTTTAAAATTTCATGAATTAGGAAATGAACAGCCTGTGAACAAGCTCTCTAACTGATTTTAGTTTTTACCCTTTCCCCAAACAGATAGCCTGTTCACAGGCTAGGAAATTAGCAGAGGAAAACGGTGCCAAAAAAAAAACCAACCTACAGTGTACTGAGTATGAAAGTACTTATTTTCGCCGTTATGGATATAATAAACGTTACAAGACAAGTGGAAGAAGAAAATTTTTGTCATGTGATACAAATCGAGGATTGCAGTTTGCAGTAAACGAAACTGATCATGTGACAAGTATCCTCATTATATAAGTTTACGTACACTACCCTGGGTAGCATGGGTTTTCTTCTCGCTGGCGGCGTGATACTTCGGTGTCGGCCACAGGTCGACAGAACTTCGGCATACGACCGAAGATACCGGAAACTGCGCTTGGAAAGTTTATGGTACCAAAGGTAAAGAATACCTGCGCACTTAACCCTTTAAGTCCCAATAGCAACCAACATCAAGTTTCTCCTAACAATATCCATACGATCGCCAAAGAGAAAATGCTTTGATTTTCAATTGAACTCTCTCAAATTATTTCTGAGAAAATGTATGAATATCAGTGTGGAGAATTTGTATGTGGATATTGGGGCTTAAAGGGTTAATACCTAAGAAAAAAAGACCAAAATAGTGCATCACAAACTCTACCTGAAGCCTCCGTAGCAAGGCGTCTTTCTCCTCGTCGAATCTGTTTTGCAGATCTCGTAAAATATTACCAGTGCTGGCAGCTTGCTCTTCTTCCAAGAGACGCATCGTTTCTTCGTCCTCTTCGTCTGGATCTAATCCTTCTTCGATTCGCTTCTGGCGACGCTCCAAGCGTTCCTTTAGTCGTTCTAGATAGCGCTGGCGGTTTTCACCCAAGAGGGCCTTCGCAAAATAAAGAAGATGAAGACAGAACGCGTCGCCAGGATTTTCTAAACCAGCTTATCGTCACTGTGCCAGAAGAATCCTTTATCGACTCAAAAATAATTGTCCACGTTGGACAAAAGGAATTTATGCTTCCTACACTTCAATTGTGAGTATCAACTCACTATAACCGTTTTGTCCACCTATAATCTCCTTGTTCTTACTCGTGCTCTAATTCAGTTACAAAATAATTTATCCTCAACTTTGTAGCCCTAACTCTGTTCTTCAAAAACTCATTAATAATTCATAAAGAAAATACAACAGAAATTATGTTTAATGAGTGTCTTTATATCTGATTAAGACGTGGCTACACTTTACGAAGGCGAGAGTTTTTAAACCTGATAATACACTCCTGTTCGTTTTCTAGACATTACTTAAATAATTCAATTTCACCCTCAATTTTATAGCCCAGATTCTGTTCTTATATTACAAAATTCAATTTCATCCTCGTCTTTGTAGCAGAAAAGAGCATCATCCAGCGTTTTTATTGCCTGCGAATATGGCCGCCTCTCGTCTTCTGCGAAACGTTCCTAGGGACGAGGAGAGGAAGACGGCTCTGCGTTTTATAAGATGAAAGATACAACCTCCCAATGCCCTCTTCGTTAATCTTGCAAAACCAAAGTTAAGAGAATATACAAGTTGAACAGTACCTGTAATGCTTCGGCATTTTTGAGCCCCTCTCCTAAAAGAGCGGCAGCGTCATCAAACCTTCCCTGTTGTCTAAGTCGTCGCTCCTGGAGTTTCATCCTAGCCAAGCGAGCTTGCCTCTCCTGTTCAGAAAGTCGCGCCCATTCTGCAGCCCCCATCTGCTTTTCTAACGCTTCTAGAAGCAGCTTGTCACGCAATGCGTCGTATTTTTCTTCCAGAGCTTTCAGAAGTTCATCTTCCTGCGCGACATTATCTCCGGTTCCAAGAAGAACTGCAGCTATTCCGTCTAGTAGCTCTTCCTGCCAAGACGTATGCTCTTGCTGTCGAAGACGGAATAACTCCTGGACGTCCTGGAAAAAAGAAAGGGAACATTAAGAATAATTTCTGCAAAACAGTCTAATAATCTTTTACTTCAGTGTACCAATTGTCTACCGATTCTCGCAGAACTTAACGTAGCCTGTTTAAGGGTGGATGTCCACTGTCGCGCGTAAATAAAATAGAGGCAATGTATGGAAGGGGGCACGTAAACATTAAAGTTGAACATCGCTCAACTTTTACGTTTGAGCGCACCCTTTCATACGTTGCTTCTATTT
Organism: Porites divaricata; assembly: GCA_038088405.1. Taxonomy (NCBI): domain Eukaryota; kingdom Metazoa; phylum Cnidaria; class Anthozoa; order Scleractinia; family Poritidae; genus Porites; species Porites divaricata. The sequence continues at coordinate 4,353,929 of JBBMOI010000001.1, read as the reverse complement.
TTCTTACGCGCGTAAAATTTACGTCAGGTACGCACGTAAAATTTACGAGACAGTGGAAATCCATCCTAAGAATTAAGAACGAAGCGGTAAATGGAGGGACCTTTCTCCCCACAACTTTCTAAACCGTGAACAGGTGCAAAACAAAGAAAAATTTAACGACCGTATTCCCTAGAAAACGTTTGCACTACAGGCAACGCACTGCGCGACGTTTGTCTCTCGCTAGGTGATTCTGGTCGCGCATTACGCAATTCTCGTATCTTGCTGCATGATACGCGTCTGCAAAATTCTTGTCTCCCGCTACGTGATTCTCAACGAGTGTTGCGCGATTCTGGTGGTGTCCGAAATCCTAGAAACTTTGAAGTCATTACCAGGTTGTTTATTAACACATGTTCAATGCATATAACGGTACCTTGCTGTGTAAGGAAAGCAGCATTTGACTTTCTATTTCATGCGTGTGCTGCAAGTCAGCCAAAATATCAGCAGCTACTTGTACATCATCAGGGGAAGTGCCTTTAGACACTCTCAAGTCAGCCCGTCTGTCCTCAAAAACAAGTCCAGCGGCTTCCTGAAGAATCGCGCTATGCCTCCCCCTGCTCACCAGCCGTTCAGAGGAGCTCTGTTCTCTCCATGCCTGCTGCTGAGTTCGAAGCACCAACAACTGGTTGGAGCGTTCATCTGAAATTTGTCAAAGAATCAAGAACGGCAAACTTTTGATACATCACATCTAAGTATTCACGGGCACTAAGATCCGGTCGGACGGTGGGTCTGAGTACTTTTTCGACTACATAGGTGGGGTATCTTGGGGTAGACCCAATTTTCACTGATTGCCATTCACCTAACACTATCCAAACATTGAACAAATCGACCGGCTATGACGTAACAAGCTTAGACTGTTTACAGTCTTTATTTTTCCATACGATCGTCAAGATCGAGCGCTTTCCGTTAGGTGTGGCCATCTTCGTATTAAAAGTACCGAGGGGTGGGCCCTGGGGTTTATAGTGGTTGAGGGAGGAAAGCAATCCAAACCGTCCCCCGTTCCCTAAGTAAATTTGACAAAAAAAAGTTAATTGTAATTCGTTTGGCCAAGAAACACTTTAGAGTTCTTGAGAACTCCTTTAAACGTGTCCGTGCGTTCCAGATTGAATTGGAATTTGGAAGTGTTGGATTACTGGAGTACCCGGAGAAAAACCTCGGAGCAAAGGAGAGAACCAACAACAATAAAACTCAACCCACCTATGGCTTGACGCCGGGTTTGAACCAGGGCCACACTGGTGGGAGGCGGGTGCTCCCACCAATGCGCCATTTTTGCTACATGTACGTTGAGGATGATACTCATCCTCACGGGGGTAGACTAGGTACATTTGAAACCAAGATGGCCGCCTGTACGCAAAGCGCTAGACATCGATGATCTTGCGGAAAAAATGAGGACTGTGAACAGTCTTTAAGAAACTTTGGCCAAAAAAAAAAAATTATTACGAGCCCAAAACATACTGTACCTGCATTAAGTTTCTTAGCGGCACTGCGCGACTGCACACTCTCTCTTCCCTGTAGAAGGTAGACAAGCATCTCTCGCTCCATGGCTTGTTTTCTCTCCAGTGCACGTACAGTGTCCTCTAAGGCATCGACCAAGCCAGCCTCTCCCATAGTACTGAACTTCAGATCTTGTCCTTTCCAGTCTCGTGGCAGCTTTCTTCCTTTTCGGTGAAGCAAACGTTCTCTGCCTAAATGTTCTTGACGTTGACGATCATCTTTTGGTCTAGAATGATAGCAGACATTCGCGGTTAGTGTGACATTCTCAAAAGCAATAGGAGGATATGCCTCTGTTATCGTTTACCCCATCTTCGTCCGAATTCGCCCCCGCTTCCCCTACCAGGTCTTCTACTGTCTAGCAGACAGCAAGTGGTGGCTAACTGGCTGCCGGACAAACGGTACCTAAACCTTTCCAAATATGAGATTTTAGTAAGGGATTTTAATGATTGAAGTAAAATTGTTTCGCAGACCTAAACACAACAAACTATCGAAATTAGAAACTTGTTATTTAACCTATTTTTGGAAAGAAATAGTTGTTACCTACGAACACTTCAAACGCAGACTTTTCAAGAAATAGAGCAGCACAAGAGAAAATCGGTCAAAAAAGTTAAAGTATTTGCCATCTCGAGCTATCATCGGAATTAGACATAAATGCCTTTCATGAGTTCAAATCATCATCATCATCGTCATTCTTTGCAGAAAATGAGTTAAAGCGACTCTAGAACGTTTCAACTTTTCCCGTTGTTACAACACAGCCTATCTAAGAGTTCTTAGTCTTGATTTTTGTCTGATCTGAATACCTCTGTAGATGTGTTCTTAGCCTTTCTGCGATTCCAACAGACAATGCCGCACTCTCAAATTTTGCTTCTTCTAACGCACGTAACTGCTCGCGTATAATAAGTCCATACTCTGTTAGCTTTTCCTCTGTGGTCATTGTGTTTGTATCGGCACCCTTCAACCTAGCTGTAACTTTTTCTTTGTCCTGTTGATAGCGTCTTTCCAGGTCCATCAGAAGTTTTTCGCTCTTTGATTGCCCTTGGGCTGCTTGTTCATGTGCTTGTAATAATTCTTCCTCTATCTCCTTGTTTGTCTTTCCTGTGTAAATGGCAAACGGTACAAGTACGTTCCACAATAGTGCCATTAAAATAAGATAGTAAACTCCACGACTACTAATTTAAGTCAACTCTGAGGGTTTATATTTATAATAAGTGTGGGCAGTGTTTGTATTTGTATCTACCGGAAAGTGATTGTATGGACTTGGATAATTGTGGCTGTTTTTCTGAGCTATGAAAAGAAAATTCAGTGGAACCTCCATATATAACGTACCCTACATTTTACAACGACGAAGTCCTCGGTATAACGAACAATTTTCTTTACCCAAATAATATTAAAATACATAGAAAAGAACCTCGATATAACGAAACCTTGTTATAACGAACACATTTTGCCAGCCCCTTGGCCCTTCGTTATATCGAGGTAACGAGGTTCCACTGTAAAACGAAAAACACGAGACTGGAAATGAACTCATTATTGAATAAAGTACAGTAACGGACAACAAGCTGATAAGACTGACCTTCTTTTTCCATCTGTTTAATTTTCTCTGCCTCTTCAAGCCGCTGATTGTCTTCTCCAATTCTGCTGAGTCCCATCAGTGCAAGCAGAGTTGCTGAGTACAGAACACCAGCCCCTGGAAGACCATCGGCGCCATCAAGCTTATCATCCTTACGTAAGCGTTGAACACGCATCTTAAGCTGCATAAAGCGTTCATGTTGTTCGCCTTCAGAGAGTACGGTCCACATCCCTTCTCCAATATGATGTTTAAGCATCTCCAGCATAAGCTTGTCTCGAAGAATCTCATATCTGCAGTGAAGATGCTTGAGTTAAGACTATGACTGCATTTACTTGATGATCGTGAATTCCGTTACAGAAAAAATGCTTTGGATATATTTTTTTTAATGATGGAATGTCCTTTAAACAGAATCAAAAGCAGATTCAAAGCTGGTAAATGTTCAGGCGCTATCCTTCTGTCAAAGTAAAACAATTTGCTCTGAAAATTAAGGGCTAGTACTTGAAATGCCAGCCTTTCCATCTTTTAAAGGCGGTAAATTGACTTTATTAACTCAGCTGATAAAACAAAATTTTTGGTCTGTCCGTCAAGTCTGTTTATCAGTCTGTCTGACTGTCTGTCTAGCTGCCTGTTTATCCGTATGTTTGCATATTGCATGTCTGTCTTTATGTCTGCTTGTTCCTCTTCCGTTTTTCTGTCCATCAGCATCTCATCATGTCCATCTGTCTGTCTGACTGTCTTTCTGTCTGTCTGTCTGTCTGCCAGTCTGTCCGTCTGTCTGTCTATCTGTCTGTCTGCTTGCCTACCTGCCTGTCTATTTGCGGTAAAGGCATTTGAGCCTAATATTGTATGATACTGTAAATTGAAATGTAACTAGTTACTTAAGTGATCTCCCAAATGCACGTGAGAACAACCCTCGTAAGTCTGAGCTAAGAAACACGGAATATAACGCTGCAATGGATCACAATCCAAAAATAGAATATCATATATCATATAGGAGGAATGTTGTGGAATTCATTGCCAACTGAAAATAAAGAAATAATTATGAATCTAAAGCAAGAAAATTGTCCAGTAGGTATTTAAGCAAACTGTTTCCTAGATTTTATCGTCTGAGTATTTCTACAGTATTTACCGGTACTTCAGTTTCAATTTATGGTTTTCATGTACAGTGTAAAGAAGTTTTGTAAATTATGAAGTTACTGTATTCAATTAAAAGTGAATCTATCAATCAATCTGTCTGTCTGCCTGCCCGTCTGTCTACCTGTCTGTCGCTTTGTCTACTTTATAGTGTTAGTGAATCCAGAAGGTGGATCCAAAATATTTTTGCAATGGGGAGTGGCTGATACCAACCAGCCACAAATTTCAAATCATCCCTCCCCCAAAAAAATCCACCTCCCTAATCCTTACTTTGTTCGCAGAGCTTGTATGAGATCAGTAGCAGTAACTTTATGCCTTGCTTTCTTTGCCCCTTTCTCATCCCATTCTTCATCATCGTGAAGTAAAGCAATAACACCTTCATGATCAAGTCTCTTAGTGCGCCTTTCAGCTCCTTGTTTCAGTTTATTAGCTTGGTGCATCCTGTCCCGTTCTTCAGCAGCAAGGGAAGCTTCGTCTTCCTAAACATAAATCACAGCCATGTTTCAAGAGCTTGTAGGTTGAAAATATGACTGTCTGGATGAGCATATTGGTGTCTGCAGTTGCCATATGTCCAGGTCATTTCGCATTTTGAGGAGTAGGCCGTAATATGTCCCTGTCGTTAAACCCACTTTTACATGTTTGTCGTTTGTCACCATTTCATCTAAAAGTCTTATGTCAATGTTTCAAGGCCATGTTGGTCATCAGATTGTTACCCTAACAGGGTCTGGTTAAAGGTATCAAACTCTGGTTATTGACCTGATTGATCAATTAAGTCAGTGTTATTGGTCATCTGGAGTTAGTTTGTTTAATCACAAGTATGACTAGTGACCGAATTGGGTGACACAAGTTCTGTTACCAAACAACTTAATACCAAAATTTGTGATAATTTAGGCTTTCCTAAGATTAAAATTCAGAATTTTCAGAGTTTTTTGGCTAGAAATAAAAATAATTCATGTGCATGTGTACAGTGCCACTTACTGTCCAGTTGGTGAAGGCATGATACATTATAGTGTCCTATGTATTACAATGTCCTATTACTGCACTTTTCACAAACATGTGAATTCTGAAGTTCAAAAGCCAACTGACGATTGCGTTTTTCGCTGCCATCAATCATCTTAACGGATCTCTTAGGAAACAAAACTTTACTTCAGCAGGTTCAGAAGGTCATGGTTTGTGATTTGTGATTGGTGGATTTCGATCCATTTTGTGTGTTTCTGTGTTTCAAGGTTGGTTGCTTGTGATCGTAATTATGATTGACGGCAGCGAAAAACCCAATTGTGAAGTTTGAACGTTAGCGTTCGCATGTTTGTGAAAAGCGCAGTAATGCTGAATTCAGGGCTGCTGATAGCCAAGCAGATAAGAGAGCTTTGTAATAAAATGATTAAAGGGAAATTGGACACATTTCCTATAAGACAACCAACTTTTGGTTTCAACAGCAAACACCAGTAACTGAGTGTTTTTCTAACATAACTTAGGTAGAGCACGTGACCTATCAGTATTTAAAATAATGGACAGGTACAGTTTCCTCCTTCAACATACTATAAGACAGGTATTAAATATTGTTCTCAAATGTAGTCTGTACCAGGCTCTCAGTCAGTGTGGATGAGCGAAAAAAGCAAGCGAGAATGCAGGGATAATAGCGAACAAATGAAAATAATGGGAAGAGACAAGGAGAGAGCCTGTAAGTATCTTTTCAGATATATACCTCAATCCACCCACCACCCTGCCTACTTCCTGAAAAACCATTCCTCATGTCAAAATGTCAAATGTCGTTCATCAAAAAGTGTGGTGTAGGAGGGTTTCGCCGCTAGACATGTATGTTAGACTCTGGGCGCATGAAGTCAAATGATTGACAGAAGTGTTGAAGTGAGCTGTCACAACTGATCAATCATAGGGTACATGTATACCAGGAACTGTTACATGTATACTGGAAAGAGGTATTGAAAACAATGTTTACAGCAGGGTTCTCATAAAGTGCCAGCAGCGGGCTAAAAAACCTGCTACTTGGAGGTTTGAGCCATCTATGTTTTGGGGAAATAGGCTAAAGCGAGAGAGTGAAAGTCTGATATTGCCTACAGCACTCAGTTACCACGCCGCCTACTTTTAGATCATAGCTGTCTACTTTAAAACTTAATGAGAACCCTGTTACAGGCACCATTACTCCATCTCTCCCCAGGTCCCACACGGTTTTTGCGCAGCTTTTCTCGATCTGCTTTCCTCACTATCTTAAAGCTTGGGACAGGGGTCCTTAAAATGCAACATTGGAGCCTGAAGGTACAATAATTGTACATGTTTCAGGGAATTAGTTTGCCACATACAGCACTAGTATTATAAAAAGTTACCAAGATGATTTCCAAGACTCAGAAATAGCATTATTCCCCTAGCCAAATCTTGCCTACCAATATCTGCCGTAGTGGTGTATCCAGTTTTTTGCATTCACAGAGTACTGGATGAAATTTTTGACCAGCTAAAAAATTGGACCAGATATTTTGTCCAAACAGAACCTTTTCTTCTCATTATTCTCTCTATTCACATGGAACTGACGAACATGGTTGAATGCAAAATTTATTTGCAGAACTACACGCCCGGGATGTGTGGAAACTATCACGAATCTTAGTGCAAATTGTTTTGAATACCCGAAAATTAAAATCCCCTAGTTAAATCAAGCTAATTTTCCAACCTGAAAAAATCCTTCAATCATCCCTGTCACTTGAAATCTGGAGTACCCCCCCCCCCCCCCCCCCTCTGGCTATGATCTCTATCATTTCTGTTGACAGGTAGAGGGGCAAATAACAGGAGGGAGTTGATGGGGGAAAGTGGGGGGGGGGGGGTATAAGAAACAGAGACTGCTCATTTAAAATACCTGCAATTTCTCCAGTTCCTTGAGATTTTCATACTTATTATCGCAGTAACGCAAGCTGACAGATTTCTCTTCCTCTTCAAATTCGTCATCATCGCATGGTCCACCGTCCACAAGGTTGCACAAGAAGATTTTGATCTCGTCATAACACACGTCTGCCTCTGGTATCTCACGTTGTGAGAGAAAGGAACGCCATGTCCTCATAGAGAACAATTCACTGTGAACCAATTTAAACAACATCAGTGCGCTTTTAAGTGAGATCCTTCCATTTCCTTCTACATCGACTGCCTTAAAATCCCAAAAGACTTTCTCCTCCAGCGCTTTGCGCCGGTCTAGTTCATCAAGGACGTTGACAAACTTTTCTCGAGGGCAGACGCCGCGAGAATCAGGGCCACAAACTGTTCGAATTGCTCCTTCGATTTGCCTGTAATCTATGGGAGAAAAATAAAGTGACTCGTGGAAATCTTGCAGCTGGTTTGAGGTCAGATAGCCTCTCATGTCCGTGTCCAATAAGTCAAACATCAATTCCAGATCGAGGATTCCCATTTTCGAGGATTAAAATTAACACTTTGCAATTATGAACGATGACACCGGCAAGTAAGATGTTTCGAGGTTTTGGTCATGACTTTTGCATCAATTTTCCATTTTCAAAATATTCAGCCCTACTAGCCATAATAGTTCGCGATAATAGCAAGATCCGATCCTTTTGCTTTCATTTTGAAGCCAAACTCTTCCCACTAAAAGTCAAACTTTCCTGCAAATAAGGAAGAATTCAAGTAGCTATGGCTGCCGCAGTATTTACGGCGTGACGTCAGAGGTCAGGTAGGAAAATTAGAATTGTACCCGTACACGGAATACCTGAAAGGGATTATCGGATTTAAACGATAATTGAAAAATCTTGAAGAGTTCTGAGAAACGAGCAGATATTTATCATGTAACGCAATGGCGTGTTGTAGTTATTATATAGTATTCTTTTTTTTTTTTTTATCTCAGGTATTTTTGTTGTTCTTTTGTCTTTGGGTATTGCCAGGAGCCTATCAATAACAATTACCTGAGATAAAAAAAAAAAATAACTACAACAAATACACTTTGATGTTATGGTGGTCTGTCTGATGAGATGTAAAAATTTGGTGGGAAACTACCCAGGGGGGGCACTTGGGTATTTTTTGGGTGGGTATGTGCCGCTCGGGAATTGGCACTCTGTTCTAAAAAAAATTTCCCCTAAAATTATTACCCCGTTCTAGAAATGGACCAATTTTTTATACCCCGTTCTAGAAATGGGCCAATTTTTTTATACTCCGTTCTAGAAAGTAAATTGAAATAGCCCTGTTATTTTTAAAAAGATATTTCTTTATTTGTTCGACTTATACATCAAATAAATTCTAAGCAGAAGATAAAGCCGTGATCCACATATTTTTTTTATTTCCCATCTTATTAAATATTATACCCCGTTCTAGAAAACGCCTCTGAAATGGATACCCCGTTCTAAATCAGGAGCTTCATTTTGTATGGGAGTACCCCCGCCCGGGGAAACTGCTCAGTCCACCTGAGACACCTGAAGACCAAACAATGCATTCACCTGGATAATCCCAAAAAATACGCCTTTTTAGGCTATAAATGAGCTCCTGTATGATCTGAGGTTTTTACGCTGCCATCCAGGGCCCAGTTGTTCGAAGGCCGATCAGCGCTTAACACAAGAACCCGGGTTTCTATTTCTTTTGTTCAAAAGCATTTTCTCGGATAATTTTCTGTTATTTTTATGAGCATCCAATCATCAAATTTTTGACACAAAGAATAAAACTGTAACTACTTTCTAAGTTTTTATTTTTGAATTCAAATTTCGCACTAACCCTGGGTTACCTGCTACCGTCTTATTTTCACTTGACTTGATTCATTTTGAACAACTCGGCCCAGGAGTCCAGACCACATGTAATTTTATTGATATTGTGCGTCATGGATGTTACACGAAATGTCACACAATGGAAAGTTGCCTATGGCAACGGTGTGTAGGTATTCAGAAAGTTGACAAAAGTAATCTCCCGCAAGGTCAGCCTAAGCAAAGTTAAAAACAACGATTTAAAAGAGGATCTGTGTTTCTGAAAAGCTCAGTCAGTTATCAAAATGGTTCGGGAACTAAATATGGACACACAGCGTCAGAACTTTTGGAAAGAGTCCATCGATAAAGAAGCTTTTGTGCGCCTGGCTTGGCATGCGAGATACTCGAAGGAATGGGCTCGTGATGCAGCCCAAGTCGCTCAAAGACCCCGCAAAGAAGGGCTAAAAATAAACGCTCTGCAGTCACTGAAAAAAGAAATGGAAGCGAAAGAGAAAGAGGAAAAGGAGAATCGTGAAGAGGTAGAGAAAACGGCAAAGAAAGAACCGGAATCGCTTCTTGTTGAAATGCGTCCCGTGTCGAGAGATACAAAGGAACTTCTCTACGATGGCTTCAGCGCTCTTGGTGGAGGCCGCTATGCTTATTTACAGAAGAGAAAGCTGAAAGACCCGGAGATAAAATACGAATTTCCCATCTTAAGCTCGTGGGAAATAGGATGGAGACTCCAGGATTGCGTAACCCAGCACGGAGGGCCGAAAAATGGTCGTACGAGGGTTATTCGAGACAACTTTTTCCGACCAAACGGAATCTTCTACACATCATAAACTTTCTGATGAAACATGAACTTCACACGCTTGTTACCCTTTTTGGAGATGGTTCTGCACTTCAGTGTTTTATTCCCCTTCAGTTTTAACAGTAACTTTTGAATACAGGCTTGCTCTGTTGGATGAATTTTTAACTCTTTTTGAACCTGTGAAACAGTTAATTAGTTTTGCGATGCACTCAAGGTGCGACTAATCGATTTGATTGAAAAATGAAAAATGTTTTGGCGGTTCCGTTTTGTTTTGACCAAAAAGCATAGTATAGACAAAAGTGTTTTTGCTGGTTTTCTATCACATTTTTTTAGTGGCGAGTTTTAATATATTTTCATGTCACATGTGCCTTTATAAATGTTGAATAATGAATAGAAATCACCGAAGGCACAAAGGAATGTTACGAATTTTGTACTATTATTTGAAAGTAAATAACATTAAAATCTAATCCTTTATTTGAAATTATTTATTTGATATCTGATTTCTTCTTGTAATTAGTTGTGACAACAAAGCAGTTAAGAGTTAAAACCCTTAGATAATACAGATTTACCAGCATACTAACATTTGATTTGCAGTATCAGTATTATTAGTATTGGTTTTGTCGTTTTCATCCAAGTGACAATTAAATTAAGGCCACCATGTTGGTTGACAAAACAATACAATGAAATCAACTCCCTCCAAAATGGATACCTTTAGGACTGGCACTATGTCGCCATCTTAGAGAGATGTCCATCTTAGAGAGTCGACTAAGTAAGGGTTACAGTACTACAAGTATCTAAATAACTTAGTTTATTGGACTTAAGCCAACCCCTTTTTTCTGACAGGAGGGGGCAGCTGAACACAGACTAATTGGACTTCAACTACACTAAAAATAACTGGTCAGTATTTCCATAGAGAGTGTTTTCACTCACATGGCCAGCATCTATGCAAATTTATTGGAACAAAAGAAAGTGTTTGCATAAGAAAAGAGTTCAACTCCCAGAGGATTGGTTTGGGACAACAACATGGCCGCTGTTTCATTGTTTTGGGACACCAATATGGCCACCCTGACGTCATGTGAAAACACTCTACAGAACATAATGTAACTTGCTTACCCCAAAGAAATTTTGCAAAACCATTGTCTTCAATTTCTCTTGGGATGACTGTAATACCCTGAAGAAATTGGAAAAAATGATGGCAAATTTGGGGGTTGGGGGAGGCAAGGGTACATCACTGTCTAAGTTTTAAAAAAATTCTGTTGCCATCATAATTTTATGTCAGTTATGTATTTTTTTAATCCTTCCTTGGTCCTTTCTTTTCTCTTTGCTCTGATTTTAAATACACATTAATTCAATGGCATCGACAAACACTAAGAAGGTCAAACAGTATCCACTTTACAAATCAAGGGAGTACACATGTGAGTTTTGTCTCTTGGGGACAGAATGTGTGAACTGCCGATCTGACTCATCTGCATTTGCATAATATTACAACTGGTGTTTGCATAGTAGACACATGTCGCAACTAATATTATAACAATTCTCGCTAAGTTCTTTGTGTCTTCTTTCCTTTGATGTGCGACTCATCTTCCATTTTATGTCCATTCACTAAAATAATGCACTTCCAAGAGATCCATTCCTTTCAAAGGTAACAGAAAGCTCACTGCTTACAGTTTCCCAGGATCTTCCTTTAGGGAAATTGTGCGATTAAACACCAGCTGAGAAAAAGAATCATAAACATTTCTTTAGTGAACAGTTTGAAAGGAGTCACTAAAATGGCACCACCTATATCTGATATCTGGAGTCACAGGTTAGAACATTCAAGTAGTCTCCCACACAGCTGTTTTTATCTTGTCATGCAATGCTCCTCCCCAAAGGAAGGAACATTGCGTGACGAGACATAAACCATTGTAGCATTCAAGAGGTTCAATGAAGAAACAGCACCCAGCACAAGTAGCAGTGTTCTGATTGAGTGAATTTGAGAATCTTCATTGCTACTTCACCTTTGCTGGGGGGAGGAAGGGAAGAGTGGCTATTTCTAACCACAGCCTCGTTCAAATAAAAACTAACCTTCTTTTTACTAGCATCTGGATCAACACTGAAGAAACCAATTCTTTCAAACTGAAATTTGTCGTAGACATTAGCATCTTTGACTGACTTCTCCACTAATGCATTAGGGATTATTGTCAGGGAATCCTAACAAGAAGAGAATCAAAATGAAAATGTGAATTCAGGGGGAATAAAAAAAATGATTTTCAAATCACACTGAGGTTCACAAAAAAATCTTTTTTTCCAGGGATTTTTTTACAGTTTAAATATCTCATCTCACCTTGTTGCAATCTGTTATAAACCCACCAGGCACTTCAGAAGGATCTTCAGGATTTTTGTGCCTGAAACTGTAATGATAACAATATTTATGTACGGTCATGAACAAGTAATATCAGTTTAGCACAAAGAGGTTTTAAGGGTAGTCACACATGCACCAGATGGCAAGCAGTACTTGATTAGAAGAGGAAGTAGTTTTTAATGAATTAAAATGAATTTTAATGAAAGACTTTAAAGGCAGGCTAGTTTTATCCTTAAGACAAATCAAGGGAGGTTACTGACAAGTGCAACTTAGTCAAAGTACTTACAGCCTCTCATAAAGCCTGACTTCACATGTTAGTGGGGAGGACACCCAGTGAATAAAAGCTTTGGGTTTCTGTGCAGTTTCTGTTGATTCGCAATTCACAAGCAATTCTGTCACTTTACCACTAGAGTCCTGAAATTAAAACACAACAAACAAATATGTGTTGTCATTATTTTTGTATCAGCCCATGATGCTATGTAACAGCAAAATTAAAAAAATAATACAGACAGTGACTACATGTACAGTCTGCACTTAAATTTTTTCAAAGGGTTAAACAAATAAAAGTCATGAAAGTAATTTAAATTTTTCCTAAACCTTAATAAAAATAAAAACATCATTGGAATGGATGGAAAGTATTCTAGTAAGTAACCAACAAAACCCTTTCCCAGTGTGAGTAATGGAGTCTTGTAAAGTACTTCTAACTTTAGAGTTTGTGGATGAAATGCTGCGGTGCACATTGAAATGAAACCTCTTTGCCAGTACTTTCACATGCAGATGTTACAGTTGACTCCCAATAACTCAAACCATTGCTAACTCAAACTTCACACTTACTCGAACAACCAAAGTCAATTTCCCATTGATTTCTCCCATACATAAAATGTTATTTTACCCTCTGTAACTCAAACCCTAGATAACTTGTACCTGCCGCTAACCAGAAGTAATTTTTGTTTCCCTTCAGATCATTTCTATATAACTTTACCCTCAATACCTCAAATAACATTTTAAGCATCTTACAATTCAAAAACAAATGCAGTGTTCTTAAGTCCAAAACATTGAATTTACTTCAACACAACCGTGTCAATTCTTTGTCTTTACTTTTATGTCACTCCAGTTCAAATTCAGTGTCCATCTTAGTATATTACAATCAAGCTTTGTTGGTTAATTGCATTCCCTTCCCATCCATTTGCTTTCTTCCTTTTTTCCAGTTATTTGCCCTGAACTCCCAATAACTCAAACTTTTTTAGATTTCCCTAGAAGATTTAAGTTATTAGGAGTAGACTATTTGTTTTTCAGAATTCAACAAAATAAAATTGGGAAATTTTGTCATTTTGGGAGAAAAAAGAGTTTTTACTTAATGGTAAAGTTAAAAAATCACCTACCTTAACAATTTTATCAAGTTTAATCACCACTCCAGCATACTTCAGTCCTACAGATTGATCAGGAGTAAGGCGGCGAAAAGCTTTCTCTGAAACCTAAAAGAGAAATTCAAGGGCAAGTCAAGAAAACTTTTGAAAATCAGTCAATTTTATTTTACACCGAAATATATTATGGAGAAACATCCAACTAGTTTTACAGTCAAATAAATTTAACAGTAAATAAATAAAAAGTATCAAATCAACCCTATGAACTCCAATTTCCAAAAAAATCCTGAGGCACCACCATTCAAATAAAAACTTTTGGGCAGAACGTTTGCACGGCATTATTTACTTCCTTGGGCTTTAAAAGAAGAAATTTTAATATTTATTGTTTTACATTGCCCACTGTTAGGAATTATTAACATACGATGCAAATTTTTTCTTCCTTTTCATTGGCCAAAAGCCCACCATATCACCTGCAAATAACTGCCTACAAATAATGGTGCACTCGTGCGCAATGTTGTCCAACTGTGTTTGGCTGCAAAAAATATTCTGCTCATGCATAAACAAACCATGCTTTTCTCCTTTTTGTGATTGCTCTTGCATGAAAAATGGCAGATTGCTTTGCTTCCCGAAGAAATTCATAAAAAATCAAACTTGGTAATCCAAGGATAAAACAATCAACTGGATAGCTCTAAAAAATCAGCTATCACAGAAGAAAAAAATGCCAAAAATGTTTTGTTAATGTACCTCTTTGAAGTCGGATTGTTCGATAAAGATTGTTTTACCAAAAGGAATCTCGTGATTTCCTTTACTTGGGTCCTGAGGGAAGTTGGCTACACTAAGTGTCTCTTGCTGAGGAACAAAATATAATCTGCATTACAGTTGTACCTAACAATCAACTCTCTAAAGTAAAATCAAGTTTGGGTTACACAGAGAAGGACTGTGAAACTGTTTGGTATTAGTGTCAAAATGCTTGGATCATGTAAGTTTCTGATCCAGCGATTGACTGTAGACACTAACCAAAAAGAGAGCAAATCTTTGTGGTATTTAACACTGAGAGCATACCGGCAGTAAACATGAAAAAAATTAAATTCCATTATGATCATTTCAAAAGTAGCTTAGGTTGAGTTTGATCGTCCGTGTGAACGTAGTCCTGAATAGGACTGTTGTTGTTGACTGTGACTGATGTTTGGACAATCTGTGCGGTAGTCATCTTCAGAGTCAAAGTGAGTTGTATCACGTCAGTTGATGGTATTAGACTCTGGTTATGGATCTGACCACCATCGTTGACTCTGAAGATGACTACAGCACAGGTTGTCAAAACGTCAGTCACTGTCAACAACAACAGTCCTATTCAGGACTATGTTCACCCCGACAATCAAACTCAACCTACTTTTGAAATGACTCCTGGGTTCAAACCTTTCACAGTATTATGATCATTGTGAGTCTCCATGATCTAATAAACATGCCCTCGGGATATTAATTATATTAATTTCTATACTCTGCATTACAATGTTGTTCAGATTACATACAAATACAATGTACCTTGTCAAAGTTTTGTATTGTAACTTTAATGGGGTCTAACACAGCCATCACCCTGAAGAGTTCAATGCAAAATTAAATCACAAATAAAGTTCCATTTAATTTTAGCATCAAAAGGAAAGTTACCATAAACAGAAGCATCATTTGCTTACCTGAGGTTTGTCAGAAATTCAAAGCAATAAACAATAATGTCATAAAAAACTGTACTAAATATTGCATTTTGTAATCCCAGGATTTGATGATGTCAAATACTTGACACAACTAATGGCAGTGAGTTTTTGAGAAAACTGCAATAAGTATTGCAACAGAATTGCACAGAAATCTCATAGATATTGGCACTACTTTTTATACAATGATGGCTTAACCAGACAACTACAATAAATAATCACAAAATGACAGCATCCAGGTGTGAGTTTTAAAAATTAATTACCTTGGAGCGGTAATGTTAAGTTCATCTCTAACGCATGACTCTAGAAGCAAAGGATCTGTTACTGTCTGGGCCATTGTCACACCAACCTGCAATATTGTAAGGCAACAGCATCTGTTCAGCAGTTGCTATAATGATAATGGTTACCTACAATAAAATCCCATTTTCTCTGACCCGTTAGAATTATTTAATCAAAATTACAAAAGAAGCTCTTGTGGGCGGACACCTTTGGGATGGAAAAAAGGTGTCCATAACTGGAGCTGGCCGCTTACAAGAGAGTAAAAATACAGAGTTTTTGTTTGTTGAAGATGAGAAAAACTGGCTTTAGAGAAGGCGGCTGTAAGTAGAGCTGTCACTTATGAGAGTCTCTATTAGGAGAGTTTCCACTCTACTTTCAAAGTTCAGGAGGAGCTGATATCTGACATTGTTGACACTATTATAGTGTCGAGATATGATCAACAATGGCACCATTATTAACCTTTGTGCAGCCATGATGGATGTCATAATAGACCGTTCCACAATTTTTTTCTTTTTTTGATACGGACAAGTTAGTGAACATCCATTAACACTGCTAGAGCGAACACCTTAAAACCAGGAAAAATGCGAGTATTAAAGGCGATTCCTTAAAATCAAGCAGTCTCTGATATGGCTACACAAAGTTCTGAGATTTTACAGACGTTTGCACAGTGGGGGGAACAGACTTACCCCCTCCCCAAACCCCTCCATCCTTGTCAATTCCTGGGGGGTACTTTAGGAATTTTTGGGTGGGGATGTGCCACTGGGACCCTGGAACCCTTAGCCTATACCAGAGCTTGCTCAAGTGAATTTTGCTACCCTGCACTAGACTAAAATCCCAAAATTCCCCCCCCCCCCCCCCCCCCCACTATCCCAGAGTAGCTGTTTTCCAGAAACTACTGGGGTCACAAACACACTCCAGCCAAAAGAAATCCGATTTGATTTTTTTCATATTTTTGAGTGGCAATTCCCGGTACGGTTTCCCTAGTCTAGACTAAAATCTTCAGCCAATTGATCAGTTTCCTGGAAAAAGAAACCCTATTCTAGACCTAAATTCTCTGATTTGTATACCCTATCCCAGAGTAAACTACTTGAAAACCATACCCTTCACAGCGGAACATACCTGTATAGCCCATATATGGCAGTACCCCCCCCCCCCCCCCCGGGTCAATTCTCATACCTTGAAAACATGGTAACAAAACAGATAATACCTTTCCACAGAATTTATTGATAGCCTCTGGAGGAAATCCTCTTCTTCTCAATGCTGTTAGAGTAAACAATCTTGGGTCATCCCAGTCTCTAAAAGTGAGCAAGAAAATAATTTTTTTCAGTGCATGTAACAAATACATGTGCTGGATGATCTGCACAAGTGACAGGAAGAATGCATGGAATTAAGTCCTCAGTGACTTCTGATAAAATAATAGATTCCCACTTCGAACCCCATTAATACAGACACTGACGGGGCCAAAGAAGTGTCCATGTTAACGGTGTGTCTATATCCAGGGTTCATACAAAAAAAGGAAACCATTTTTCAAGGACTTTTCAAGGACCAATAGAAATATAATTTCACAGACCGTACAAAAATGCACATTCCCTGTCTATTCTAACAAGTTAAGGCTTGAACTGTTTGCTTCACCAAATTCTCTACATTTTTCAGTTTATTTGTCTTAAATTATTGTATAAAACATTGAGCCCTTTGTGTATTTATAACCTTTAAATTCTCTGAGCTATGATTTATATTCTGTCTTGGACAACAAAAAAGCATCAAAAAAAACTTTTTCCAGGCCACTACATTCAAAGTTGAAGAAACTTCAAAGACTTTTCAAGGACTTGCATAGAAATTTAAGCACTTTTCAAGAAAAAATGGAATTCAAGGACTTTTCAAGGACTTCCCATAAAATTCAAGGACTTTTCAAGACTGTGCGAACCCTGATATCAAGCAGGTTAAATTTAGAGAAAATGTGAGGGTTTTCTTTCCCCTCGAACAAAGCAAACTGTCCGTAATAATGAGGTGTCCGTATTAAGTTGGTGTCTGTAAGGTAGGGTTTGACTGCAGCTCAGATGAGATTGTCAACCAAAATTCAGATTTCAATCAGGAGTCAAATACCCCTTCAAATAATTTCAGCTATTAATTTTTTCCTCATCCTAACCTCACTGTGACCTAAGTGCCAATTTAGCCCTTTAAGCCCAAATACCCACACACAAATTCTCCAAACTCATCTCCATATTTTTCCTACAGAATTAGTTAAGAGAATTTGATTCCCTTGATAATGTATTGGTTTTGTTTGGAAAGAATTGACATTGGTCACTTGAAGGACTTACAGGTTAGGAAGGTTGGGACAAGAGGACAGTTGACAATTCACACTAATGTAACCTGAGTGCACGTTTCACAATAACGGCTGAAATACACCCCTTCTCACCTGACAATTCCCTCAGATATCAATTTGCCAATCTTCCTCTTTGACACAACAGTGTAACTCAAGTTCAGTCTGCCATACTCCCACTGAACAGGGCAGTAAATATCAAGCACATTGCACAACCAGTAGTATGATGAACGTCTATCAAAGAGACAAAAATGTGTCATTCAAGTCATAGAGCTATAATAAATAAAAATACTTATTGGTCAATGCTAAACATTATTTTATGTTAAAATTAGCCAATCAGAAGCTACGATAAATTATCCTTGCTTTCTGATTGGATAAGATGTATGTTGCACAACAATGCTATATACACTTTTGGGCTGCAGCACATCTGATTTGTATCACTGTAAGCTTGAAAGTCAAAGCTAATAATAATTATATAAAGTCACAAGTCCTGAAGAACACAGATTTTCAGTTTGTAAAATGCAACCATTACACCTCATCCCAAACATATAACCTCTCCCTCCCCCCAAACAAACATTCAGGCATTTACAAAAATCCCGTTCCTTCTTGCACCCATTACTTCCAAGCCCCTGCTTTGTAGGCTTTTAAAAATGGAGAGGGCTGTAAAATAAAGGACAAAAGAAAATAAAAAATGCAGAAAGGAGATTGCTGTTTTCATTTTCCTGCTTAATTCACTTTGTGCTGTCCCCACAGGCTATCACTGAACAATATCAAGTGGTGATTATAATTTGTTAGTATAATGACATTGATGACTATCGAAAATAGAGCGCTGTGATTGGCTAGGAGCTTCGCTTTATCCCGCTATAATCACCGCACGGTGATTACAGCATTGAAGGCTAGCAGTTTTCAAAATGGCAGCCAGATTTTTTGATGTTTCGGGGTCGGAAATTGATCAATAATTTTATTTTCTCAAATAATCATCAATGTAATTATACTAAAACAATTAGTCGCCTCAGGCGACGTGAATATTGGCGAATACAGTCACCTCAACTTCATCCCGGTGACTATTCGCCGATATTAACGTCGCCTTCGGCGACTAATTGTTAATTACTACTCAGTAGCCATAGTTAACTGAGATATGTTGCAATGCATAGCACTGTGCAATACACTTTGCATCATCCTATAATATTATTATGATGATTACCTGTGTAAGGTACAGCAGGAATGCACAGGATACTCACCTTGACTGGAATTCTTTTGTACATAGTGAGTGCGAGATATCTTCAATTGAGTCACACAGACAGTGAGTAAAGTCATAAGTTGGATAAATGCACCTGGTGAATCAATTGAAGACTTACTTAGGTTAACTACAGTATCTCTTTCAATTCACAAATTTAATTCAGGTGCATCATGTTTCATCGGCTCCTTTCCTACGAAGATTAATATTATGATGTATTTCTTTGTTTTAAAGCCCAGGTAATCTTCAGATTTTGACATTATTTTCAGACCCAACATTAAAAGTTTTTCTTCCCTTCAACATTTTCATAATTATCTTTGTACTGTGGCAGCACAGATGTACATTGAAAGGTTCAGGAAAGGTGTTCTACCTCCACTGAGTCTGCACTAAATGAGCCAACAAGTATGAAAAGGACATAAGGAAATGGAATTTTGTGCTGCTCGTGTTTTTTTGTGCCTTTAAATCCCTACATTTTATGCTGTAGGAAAAATGCATTGTCCAGTTAAGCCAGTGTTTAACCTAGTTTGCTTCTGAATTTTCTTTCTTTCCTACCCCTAATTATAAATGGGTAGAAATTCTAAATTCACCTAGAAACAGATTTCGCCTACAACAAATACAGCGCAAACCATACCAACTGTAAGAAATAAAAATATGTTAGATCCACCTGCAATTAATGTGAATGGTTAAGGAGCACATGGCACTTACCAATCATTGCCTGACCTATGGTGGGGAGTAAACTTAATACGATATGCAACGGGGTCTACTTTTCCATCTTCAAGTGTAGTCTTCATTCTTAAGGTCGCCTTGAAACATAAGAAAAAATAGGTCAATAAAAATTTAACAACAAGGTCCACCTGGATATGCTCCCATCTATTGACACCTTTAAGGTGCATACTGAAAGTACCCACATCTATTAAAGTTCAACAACAGATTCCCAATTCCCTATCCTGTATGGTGTCCTGTCAATACCACCGATAAAAAAATGAACATGGCTATTTCCAGTCATACCCATTAAACTAATTTTCACAAGCTGACAAAAATAAATAATGTGAAGTAATGAAATAATTCATATTGAACTGCGGTTGTAGATGAAAGTGAAGAATGATCATCGCAGTAAATTTTCCAATTTAAGCAATTGGAAAGAAGAAGCCTGGAAATAATCAGGGCTTCAACGGGATTCGAACCCGTGACCTCCGCGTTGCCGGTGCATTGCTCTACCAACTGAGCTATGAAGCCACACATTGGGAGCGAGGTCAATTTATTGAGTTCATATCTCCCGTGAGGAGTGAGATGATGTGAAGTAATGAAATAATTCATATTGAACTGCGGTTGTAGATGAAAGTGAAGAATGATCATCGCAGTAAATTTTCCAATTTAAGCAATTGGAAAGAAGAAGCCTGGAAATAATCAGGGCTTCAACGGGATTCGAACCCGTGACCTCCGCGTTGCCGGTGCATTGCTCTACCAACTGAGCTATGAAGCCACACATTGGGAGCGAGGTCAATTTATTGAGTTCATATCTCCCGTGAGGAGTGAGATGATGTGAAGTAATGAAATAATTCATATTGAACTGCGGTTGTAGATGATGATTCACATGATCTCACTCCTCACGGGAGATATGAACTCAATAAATTGACCTCGCTCCCAATGTGTGGCTTCATAGCTCAGTTGGTAGAGCAATGCACCGGCAACGCGGAGGTCACGGGTTCGAATCCCGTTGAAGCCCTGATTATTTCCAGGCTTCTTCTTTCCAATTGCTTAAATTGGAAAATTTACTGCGATGATCATTCTTCACTTTCACCTACAACCGCAGTTCAATATGAATTATTTCATTACTTCACATCATCTCACTCCTCACGGGAGATATGAACTCAATAAATTGACCTCGCTCCCAATGTGTGGCTTCATAGCTCAGTTGGTAGAGCAATGCACCGGCAACGCGGAGGTCACGGGTTCGAATCCCGTTGAAGCCCTGATTATTTCCAGGCTTCTTCTTTCCAATTGCTTAAATTGGAAAATTTACTGCGATGATCATTCTTCACTTTCAAAAATAAATAAGGTAACAAGGGTGGTTAGACTAAAAAGAGTGACACGAAACAACTTGATTGACTAGAAAGACTTAGCTAACTAAGGGGACAAGGGTCACTAGGATGATTTGGATGACTAAGGTGACTAGGGTGACTAGGGTGACTTGGGTAACTTCAGCGACTAGGGCAACTAGGGTGACTAATGAGCTTGTATTGGGTTACTTGAGTGACTAGGGAGACTTGAGTAACTTTAGTGACTAGGGATACTAAGGTGACTTAAGTGACTAGAGTGACTTGCATGACTTACGTGAATTGGATGAATACGAAAACTAGGGTGATTTGAGTAACTTAGGTGACTGGCATGACTTAGTGGCTCGGGAGGCCAAGGTGACTTATGTGAATTGCGTAACTAGGGTGTCTTGCATGACTAGGGTGACTAGGGTGACTTGGAGGACTTGGGTGACTAGGGTGACTAAGGTGACTAGGGTGACTTGGGTAACAAGGGTAACTTGGGTAAATAGGGTGACTAAGAGCTCCTGCCTGCTATGATGACATGGTTGACCTAAGTGACAAGGTTCACTAGGGTGACTGGGGTAAAAAGGATGACTTGGGTAAATAAAATCACTTGGGTACCTAGGGTGACTACCTGACTAGAGTATCCAGGGTGACAAGGAAGACTAGGGTGACTTGGCTGAACGTCACACCTGTCACCCAAGTCACCCTAGTCACCCAAGTCTTCCCAGTCAACCTAGTCACCCTTGTCAACCAAGTCAACATGGTAACCTAAGTCACCCTAGTAAACAAAATCACCCAGGTCACCCTAGTCACCTAAGTCATCCTAGTCAACCAAGTCACCCTTGTCACCCTAAGCATCCAAGTCACAATAGTCACCCAAGACACCCTAGTCACCCAGGTCACCCTAGTCACCCTAGTCACCCAGGTCACCCTAGTCACCCTAGTCACCCTAGTCACCCTAGTCACGCTAGACACCCAAGTCACTCACGTCACCCTAGTCACCCTAGTCACAGAAGTCACCCTAGTAACCTTAGTCGCCCAAGTCACTCTAGTCACCCAAGTCACCCTAATCACCCAAGTCACCCTACTCACCCAAGTCACCCTCATCACCCTAGACACCCAAGACACCCCAGTCACCCTAGTCACCCAAGTCAACCAGGTCACCCTGGTCATCCTAGTCACTCTAGTCACCCAAGTCGCCTTAGTCACCCTAGTCGCCCAAGTCATCCTACTCACCCTAGCCACCAAAGTCACCCTACTCACCCTCGTGACCCTAGACACCCAAGTCACCCAAGTCACCTTAGTCACTTATATCACCCAAGCCACCCTAGTCACCATAGTCACCCTACCCACCCTACTCACCCAAGTCACCCTAGTCACCTAAGTCACCCAAGTCACCCTAGTCACCCTAGTCCCCCTAGTCACCCAAATCACCTTAGTCACCCAAGTCACCCAAGTCACACATGTCACCCTAGCCACCCTACTCACCTTAGTCACCCTTGTCACCAGGGTAACTTGGGTGACTAGAGTGACTTGGGTGACTAGGGTGACTAGGGTGACTAGGATGACTTGGGTGACCAGTGTCACTAGAGTTACTAGAGTGAATAGGGTGACTAGGATGAATAGGGTGACTTGGGTGACAAGGATGACTAGGGTTACTAGGTGACTTGTGTGACTAGGGTGACTTGGGTTACTTGGGTGACAAGGGTGACTAGGGTGACTTGGGTGACTTGGGTGAAAGGGGTCACTAGGGTGACTAGGGTTATTTGGGTGACTAGGGTGACTAGGTTGACTTGGGTGAGTAGGGTGACTTGGGTGACTTGGGTGAGTAGGGTGACTAGGGTAATTAGGGTGACTAGGGTGATTAGGGTGACTTGGGTGACTAGGGCGAGTTGGGTGACTAGGGTAACTAGGGTGACTAGGGTGACTTGGGTGACCAGTGTCACTAGGGTGACTAGCATGACTTGGGTGACTAGGGTGACTTGGGTGACTTGACTTGGGTGACTAGGGTGACTTGGGTGTCCTGGGTGACTAGGCCGACTAGGGTGACTTGGTTGAGTAGGGTGACTTGGGTGACATGGGTAACTTGGGTGACTAGGGTTACTTGGGTGACTAGGGTGACTTGGGTGTCCTGGGTGACATGGGTTACTTGCGTGACTAGGCCGACTAGGGTGACTTGGTTGAGTAGGGTGACTAGGGTGACTAGGGTGACATGGGTTACTTGGGTGTCCTGGGTGACTAGGCCGACCAGGGTGACTAGGGTGACTAGGGCGACTTAGGTGACTAGGGTGAGTAGGGTGACTTGGTTGAGTAGGGTGACTAGGGTGACTAAGGTGTCACCCAAGTCACCCTAGTCAACGAAGTCAGCCAAGTCACCCTACTCACCCTAGTCACCTAAGTCGCCCTAGTCACCCTAGTCTCCCAAGTCACCCTAGTCACCCTAGTCACACAACTCACCCACGTCACCCAAGTCACCCTAGTCACCCGTTATTACAGATTGGACCTTTATTACACTTGGGTCTAGTTATTGCACCTTCTACACATGAGTGACTTGCATTACTGTGGTGTGTAGGTTGACTAGAGTGACTTGTTAAAACCTTGTCATACAACCTTTTAGGTCTCCACTACTTCAAAACCTTTATGAACAAACACATGCATGCAGTTTATTAACCTGTGATAACTACTAGTAATGGTGGCTCCTTCCTACCTTGCCTTCGTCAATTTTTCCTTTCCTCATGTCCTGAAACAAAGTGTAAAATAATTCTTGACATGTTCATCATATGGAGAAAAAAAAATTCAACAGTGAAAATAAACAAAAAATTTACCGACGTACCTCAAAAAGTCTAAGGGACTCCTCAATAGGCCGGTTCCGCCAAGGGCTTGGAGGAGGGTTATAGCCTTTTATTTCTTCATATTCTTGGTGGCAGACATAAGCATCTCCCCTGCCCAAAACACAAAGCAAAAAAAATTTTTCTTCTCTTTGAATGACCGCTAATAAATAATAGTAAGGGCCCATCTGCACTACCATCTGCACTAGAGGGAAAGCTGTTTACTTAGACAAATTTTCTGTCATCATCAACGTTTACATGTAACAAATTTCAATGGTTTTTTACGTTTTTTACAAATTTTGTTTGAGATAAAACAATCTTCAAAGGCGTGGCAAACAACTGACTTGAAACAATTGACTTAATAATTGAAAATGTGTTCTTGTCAATCAACTGTTGTAAATCCATTATTTGTGTCATTAACAAATGGAAGTTCATGTCAGATGTAATAGCCCATTAAGAATTTTATACAGTTTCCAGAGGGTAAAATTCTTTCAAAACAATAATCATCCCAATACAATTTTCGTTTTCCATGATTGTTTCAAAGACAATTCCTAATCTGTCTGCTACTGCAGATAGGCAATGAAACAAAAAAAATACATAAATGTACAAATACATCACTTTAGATCTTACAAGTACTGGTCTATTCAAATAATTCTTAGCACTAACATATATGCATTACATGTAAGTATGTATACCTTTTGATTAGTTCTACAGCAAAATCATACAACTTCCCAAAATTATCAGAAGCATGGGTAATTTTCCAAGGCTCAAAACCTGATGGAGAAGAAACAAGTCATGATAAGACAATGTATAAGAACAGGACAATTGAGCAGTTTCACCTCATGGAAATTAAATTCCATGCAAAAGTGGAATCTCAATCTAACAAAACTATATTATAACTTTAACAATATCCTTCGTATTAATAATGAACAACATGTAATTACTTTTCTCCAGTTATTTAACAATTAGTCGCCGAAGGCGACGTGAATATTGGCGAATAGTCACTGAGACAAAGTCGAGGTGACTATTCGCCAATATTCACGTCGCCTGAGGCGACTAATTGTTTTAGTATAATTACATTGATGATTATTCGAGAAAATAAAATTATTGATCAATTTCCGACCCCGAAACATCAAAAAATCTGGCTGCCATTTTGAAAACTGCTAGCCTTCAATGCTATAATCACTGCGCGGTGATTATCGCGGGATAGTGCGAAGCTCCTAGCCAATCACAGCGCTCTATTTTCGATAGTCATCGATGTAATTATACTAAAGTAAAATATGAGGAAAAAACCTTGTTATAGTGAACATAGCTTGCCAGTGGCTTGGTCTTTCATTATATGACAATTCCACTGTATCAACAGTCACTAAAGCATGTGTGCAAGGTTTTAGCCAGAAGGGTGTCCAGCTGTCCTTTGGACGCCCATTTTTGGAAGTTCACTGAATCTCTTATAATTTTATAGGTAAACATTCCTTCTGGATGGCCAGTTTTCACTGTCTGGCTATAAGCCTGCATGTTTATTTAGTCTTTTTTTAGCAATTAGTCGCCTAAGGTGACGTGAATATTTAACAATTATTAGTCGCCAAAGGCGAGGTGAGTATCGGCGAATAGTCACCGAGATCAAGTTGAGGTGACCATTCGCCGATATTCACGTCACCTGAGGCGACTTATTGTTTTAGTATAATTACATTGATGATTATTCGAGAAAATAAAATTATTGATCGATTTCCGACTCTGAAACATCAAAAAATTTGGCTGCCATTTTCAAAACTGCTAGCCTTCAATGCTATAATCACCGCGCGGTGATTATAGCGGGAGCGGTGATTATAGCGGGATAAAGCAAAGCTCCTAGCCAATCATAGCGCTCTATTTTCGATAATCATCAATGTAATTATACTAATACCTATTAGTCTTTTTTATATTAAGAATTGTTATATATATTAGATATTATATTCTTTATTGTTTTATCTTTTATTTTTGGAGAGAAGTTTTTATATGGGAATTCAGTTTCCCCTATTGCTTTCCTTTACCAACTGTACTTTTATATATATTTTTGTTGTTGTTGTTGTTGTTGTTGTGCATTGGTAAAAGTATCATTAAACTTCAACTTAAACTATGTGAGAGTTACAAAATCATTACCTGAAAACACAAAGAGTTAGTGAACAAAATTACTGTACATAAAATGCTGCTGCTTTTATGTTATTTTTTTACCTAGCCACTTAACCATGTCGAGGATTCCTGTGAAAAACTTTTCCTCTTCTTTTTCTGGATTGGTGTCATCATATCGCAAGTAACACACACCATTGTGAGCCTACAAACAATCGAAAAAGGAATTTTACCAGAGGTATTTACAAGTAAAGGTTGCCAGAATTTTAGAAGAATGATGCTTACAAGTTAATTCGAATTCAACCAGAAAATTTTGGAGAGTTGAAAGAAATAAAAAGTGGAAAAAAAAACATGGGAGAGTACTAAAATATGAAGAATGAGTGGGAAGCAGAAATCTTGCTAGAATAAAAAAAAATGGAAGAATGGTAGAATGTAAAATGAGGAAGACTACAAATGAGAGAATAATATAATGGAGGAATGGTCAAAGAGAAAAATTAATGCAAAATGGAACAATGATACAAGATATCTGATACATAAATTAAAGTCAACTGATCAATATCTTACCCTTGCATAGCCAAAGTTGAAGTTGATGGCCTTTGCATGGCCAATGTGAAGAATCCCATTAGGTTCCGGAGGAAATCTTGTCTGGACCTATATTATTTATAATTATTAAAATACATACATTAGTTAAAGTTAGTACAACTTTGCAAACAACTAAATATAATAGGTTTACGATAAAATAAAAGGCTAAGCCGGGTTAAGCAACCATATATTCAAGACATATAATAACTTGTGACAGTGATTCAACTGACAAAGACTTGAGGTTGACAGTGCACTCATTAATTTTTACCCACCTCCCTCTCCATCAAAGCTCCATTTTAACGGTATTTACAGCTATAGTTAGAGCTGCACAAAGAAAGGTCAAACCAAGGATTTGATCAGAGGCACCCAACAAGAATATAGTTCAAAACCACTTAAACATAGCATTGTCAAACATATTTTAGTATTTAAATGGTACATGTTGTAGATATAGGCATATTTTTATCCCCTAAAAATTTTTCACCTGTTCGGATTTCATAGCTGAAAATCTAGTGATCTGAAAATTATAGGGATCAAAACTTACCTTTTCAAAAATTTCAGCCAGAAAAAAAGCTCCCGAAAATTCTAGGTGACCTTTTAACGGTAAAAATCCGTTAAAAATGGGCAATTATACCATTTGTTAGATGTTCGAAAATCTTAGGAGAGGCAGGCAAGCAAGAAATTTTACAACAAAAGTTCCGAAAATTCTAGATGTCAAATCGTCTTCTGAACAGATATTTTCCGAAAATTGTTGTCGGGTGCCCCTCTTTGATGACACCAGGGACCAAACTTGGGACCTCACACAAGGCTGTGCACTAACCATCTGTGCCATCCTCCACCAAAAAATAAAAGAGACCCTGATTTAAAATTAATGAACAATGTAGTGGAACTTAACCACACTGCATCTTTAAACGTACAGTGGGACATACTAAACTCTAAGGCACATTTTGCATTTTAAGCCTGGTCAATACATAAAACAAAAATATTTTTTTCAACCAGAGGTAGAGGCAGCTTGGAAGAAAAACTCTTAGTATCAGGGAGTACATTAGGCACTGGAGATCGGAGAATTCTCCGTTACTACACAGAATTCTCCGGCTAATGTGCGATAGCCTATGACTATTTTCTATTCAGACATGGGAGCCTCTTTCACAAGATTCTCCTGTAAAGTTACATCTTTCCCCTGCTACTAGAATTCTTAGTGAAAATCCTGAGTACTCTCAACAGAATTCAAACCTACGACCTGCTGGTTACCAGACCAGATTGTCTATAATTATAATACAAGGAGTGCTCAATCTTTTCGTTTACCACTATGCAGAACCAATACCAGCCGGTTGACCGTTTACTTTCCAGGTCCAAAGTTTTACAAATCTCTGAATGCTAATTAGATAAAACTTCTTCCAATCCAACTTTTAAAAAAAGCTTAAAAAATTTCTTCTCAATAGGTATTAACTTAATATTGCTTTCAGCTTTAGTTACTTTTATTTTTGTAAAAGCTTGTATTAATTTTGCTCGTCCATACTGTCATTTATTAGACTCGCTTTTTTTTAGTTCTGAGGAAACCTGATTCTTTATAAGCCCCATGGTTTCTTTCAGGTTTCCTTGCCACCTGCTTAACTTTCTTTATAATTAAACTTTATTGTCATGATGTGTGTCATGGCGAATACATATGAATGAATGAATGAATGACAATGTCGACTGCATATACTTAGGCCAACCTACCCTTCCCCCAGTTCTTTCCAAATGCTCCTTCATTAATTGCATAGTCTTTGGGGTGACCACAAAACCAGGAGTCTTGTAGTTTTCACCTGTGTGAACAAGCAAAAGAAGGACCATCGTTATAAGTAATACAAGTCAAGTTTACCTTGAATTTTCATTCGACATGGCTAATAAGAATATGCATACACCGTTTACAGGTAGCCATTAAGAACTTCCCCTCTACTCTTGTTAACAGTGGTGCTGGTTCTTTTACGTCCCACAAGAAGCAGTAAAGTGAAAGAGCTGTCAGATGGGACCTATGGACTTTCATTTAGTTCACTAGGTAGTTGAAGGAAGCCTATTAATATAAGCTTCAAGCTTTGTTAGGCTTCCTTGTCACATTAATTTTATAATTTAATTAACACCTTTTGTTCATGTTGTGTAAGGTTTTGTGAGTGACTAAATAATTAAATAAATAATTAAATCCTCATCCGAGAAAATTAGAAAGTAACCGTTTGCAGATGTCATTACAAAGGCAGCATTTTCTTCTCAGTTATTTAATAATCCTGAGTGTTGGTCCAGCCAGGGATTGAACCCGCGACCTCCCGCTCAGCAGACCACTGCTCTCCTAACTGGGCTAACCAAGCAGTGGTGTGAATGACACCCAACATATCATTCTTGTCGCTTCCCGAAACTAAACAAAGAATTATCCCATTTAAGTCGAGAACTGACTGCATGCATGCATATAATTAACCGTTCAAGTATGACAGACGACTGAGGAATTTCTTTACTTTCAGATGATCTCAGTGACTTTGCAATATTATTATATTGATGAATTGTAGTTAATTACAACAATAATTATTTATTAGCATTATAATTAACAGGTTGCACATTAATTAATACATTGACTGGATTGAGGAGAACAGAGAGACCTGAGGACATTTCCTTTTTTTTTCACTTTTAGATATTCTTAGTTTTACAGCAATATTCCAGCCTCATCAAACCATTATTCAGTATCCACATAGCAGCAAGAAAGTGGAATAAATGATATTCACTGATTCATCTTAGAAGTGTATGATTAAGGCTTTGTTCACACTGTGCTGGATAGCTTTTGCGCCAGCACAAAAACCATACCACAGAAAGCAAAGAAAGGCATGTCTGATAGCCCGCAGCTAGTGGATTTTGCTACTGGGCTAGTAATTTTTTATCTTAACTTGCCTGGTGGGCAAGTGCTGTTTTTTGGGGAAATTCAAATTACAGAACGATTGTAATCAATTCCGCAAATCAAAAAGGGTTTTGGGGCTAGTTGAAATGACTTGTGGGCTAGTACATGCTAGCTACAGCTTGCCCGAATGGCAGGCTGTAAAACTGACCTTCTTTGCACCCTGATACCAGTTAGGGCTTCTGTTCAGACATGAGAGTGCTGATTTTGGCATATTTCTGTAACGGAGCTTAGCTACACTATGCCGATCTCTTAAGTGAAGAGTCACATAGTGTTCACACCATACCGGATCTAGCTTTTCATGTCCAGCAGGAAAAGATATCTGGTATAGTGTGAACACAGCCTAAGCATAATTATTCAATTATCTCTGTCATCAAAACATCCTGGTAAATAGAGGAATAGAACTTTAAAAAGGATGTTAGGAATTCAAAATGGTTTGAGGAGTTATGTAACGATCATTACCTGGTTTGTGAAACTTGCTTGCCTCTCCAAAAAGAGAGTTTGTATCTTCATCCTCGGCTTCTCCATTTACTAGCAGAAAGAAACGTTTTAATGAAACCATAAGCTTAGAACTATTTCAAGAAGGTGCTATTTTGACATCTTTTTGCTGTTAACCAAAACAAATTGAACAGGACACAGCCATTACATTTGTCTGTGAGAAGCAACCAAAAAAATTCAGCAGTAACATGTCTTACAAGATGCCCACACCAGGTAACATATGACTGCAGAACAGACTGCAGAACAAACTAGTTTAGGATCTGTTAAGAAACTGCAGTTATTTTCGATTTATTTGTCCACAACCTTTTAAACAAGAAAATTGCCAGCAGCTAACAATGGGCAGAAGCTATTGTTCACAAGCTAGTACAGTGTACATACCAAACTACCACAAAAAGAGGTGTCTGTTCACAGGGTTATACCGGGGTCTGGGCTCCTGGCTGTACAGTGAGCAAGACCCAGGGCTACAATGTACTTTCATAGCAAACAAACAAAAAATAGAACTTCCCCCAAACTGTTCCGATCCCTGTCTACCATGGCTACCAGGGGAGTTGGATAAGCGCACCATCTATTTCAAGTTGAATTACTGTCGTGAGTTATTGACGCAAATATGGTTGCTTTACCTTTTTACTTTTTGGCCCCATGCAACTACTTTTATAGCAAACAAAAGGAAAATACAATCAAAAGAATTTTTCCTCAAGCTGTTCAATTACCCACCTACAATGACTATACCCTGTAACTTGAAATCTTAGGGACAGCCCTGAATTACTTTGCATAATTTTATTTCTTACTAGTATGTAAAGAAATAAAATACCTTGCAATTCTGCACAGACCGAAGAAGATTCCTTTGTCTTCTTCCCTTCTTTATTGTTCTTGGGTTCCTTTTGACATCAGAATAATTTGTTACAAATAGTTACAGCTGTATGGTGAGTCCTGGGACTCGTCTTGTAAAAAATCATGAGTCCCATGAGTTCAAAAAACAATGAGAACTAAATTGAAAATGCTTAGGCCTTTATGTAACCAGACAGTTAATATGAAGGCAAACTCCAAAACTCTGTATTACAGTTTACTGACATAAAAATATACTTCTTCTCTTGTAAAGCACAACAAAGACTAAAAGAAATACACTTTGTGAAACAAGAACAGCCACAAAAATCACACAGTATAATTCTAGAAAAACATCTTAAGATCAATCTTTGCATCCTATGGGACAAACACCATTAATTATCTAGTATCTTTGGGGATTTTTAGGCATCAGCGATGCAAGATGCAAAGGTACATTGTACGTGTAACAATATCACTGCAAGTTAGCTACCTGACATAACACTGCCCCTCTCAAAAGGAAATAGCAGAGATTTTAGTTGCATACAGACTTCTTAGTCTAAACACTACATCCTGTGCCTCAAACTTATTGACTGAAAAAAACGCCCCTGAATGGAGTGCTTATTGAGGACAATAATATTTTGGTCTTCTACTGAAGACACAGCCATTTTTTTACATGGTCATCCAAGTCATGCAAAGGTATGGCTGTCTGCAGCCCGATCTTCATTTCTCAGTTCCCAGGTCCCAGGAATCAAACACACAACCTCCTGCTCTGCAAAAGATGAACATCTACGGAAAGATATGTCAGATACTTAAGTAGTACTGTACTCATACTTTGGCATTTGTCTTTTGCATGTCTTCTTCAGTTTTTGGTCCCAACAAATCTAAAATCTGCCAACAAAAAATTGAAAAAATTCATTCATAAATTTAACAGAAATAACACCAAAAATAAGTCTATATGCAAAAATTTTATACATGTATTTGGAGCAGTTTATTTAATTCACAATGACAAGGAATTAAAGTAGTTTTACCGGTATAATAAAAAAATTGGTACATACACTGTTCTATTGCAGTTCAAATGGTACAGCTGGACATAACTTTACCTGCATGTCAATTTCTGATTTGATGGCTTTTCCATCTGCCCATTTTAATTTCTCCCTGGCTTTGCCTAAAATATAAAAAAGGATAGAGATTTCATCGCCAACCTTTTTTAATTGTAAAAGTTTCCATGTATTTTTATTGTTTTTTATACAAGGAAAATGAGATTCAAACCAAAGATGTAAGATAGAATTGAGCCACAACCCATGGGTTCCATAAAAACCTCTTCCCATCTTGTAACTAATAAAAAATAATCGTTATGGCAGCCCCCTTAAATATTAGTGTCATTTTGGCATGTACTGGAATTATGTCAAAAACTGCAGTTACTGGAATAAAAAAGAAAATAATTTCCAACTACGTTTGGAAACAACAGGTTACTGATAAAGAAAACATGCCCTTATAGTCTTCAAAATAATAAAACACTATGTATCATTTTATTGCGGGCATTAAGTTGAGCCCGCAATCCCAATTTCCAGGTTTCTACTACATGTATGCACGAATAGCACTCATGTAGCCAGTATTGTTTGGACTTCTACATGTACTAAGAATGAATGAAGTGCACAGAATTTGGACCTTCTATCACTCGTAATCTGATAACCGGTGTTTTGGCCATCTATTACATGAAAAATTACACAAAGCACACCACCGCATGGTAGAAAGCCTGCGTCACAGACGTAATTTAACCTTGGTTAGTAACATCTGCGAAGAAGCAGCTTTATCCTTGTTCTGGGCTCCCAATGGACTCGACGAATTACCAGAAGAGCGTTTTGACTTTCCTTTCATCTTGATTGGCAAATTGACAATGGCGTTTTTAACATGCTAATCATGACACATAGTGTTACACAGGTGGGGGCCCAGAAAAAAACAAGGATTTTGGTGCTACTTCATGCATGGACTTAACCAGAGTTTAGTTTAGTCTGCGGTGCAGGCTACATGTACATTGTAGCACAAGCATTTTGAGTTTCGATCATTGTCACCTGCACCCAATTATAATAATGCCATTAATATTTAACAATTATTCCTCGAGCCCAAATGGGCTCGGAGTCAATAGCCCATGAGGCCAAAGGCTAAATGGGCTATTGACTCAGAGGCCACAAGGGCAAGAGGAATAATTGTTTTCGTAAAATCCAACTAGTTGGTCAAAAACATCACAGCAAAACAACTTTAGCTAGCAAAACACGATTCAGCCGCCACATTGTTTTGGTTTTCAAAGCGGGCACTTTACACTACTAGTAGGCTATAACATGCCTAGTGGTAGCTCAACCAATCAGAATGCAGCTTTGATAATGGACCACTAGTTGGATTTTATTAATATAACAATTATATCCTATGAAAGGTTCTGTGAATCAGAGCCAACTGGCCAGAATATTCCCTCCTTACTACATGTATTATACACAAAAAGCGATAATTCCTTCAAATAACTTCCTTTTTACTCACCCATTATCATTCCAACATTAAACTTGTACCGCTTCTTCAAAAGCTCATCTTTGTGCTTTTTTATCAGTTCTTCAACCTGCACATAAAATTATATAATTTTAATTAATGTAAGATCAATGCAGGGCCCAGATGAAAATTTCTTTGTGTAATTCTGGTTTACACCCGGTCAAAATAAAGTCTTGTTGTTGTTGTTATGATCATACAAAAGTTAAAGTAAATTTGTTTACCCTGAATGTACATAGTTTTGGAAAATCTTTGACCAAAAAATTGAGGGTACATGTAGGGTTCTTCAAAGACTATTGACCAGCAAATATTGCCAAAAAGTTGCCAAAGAGAACCAGCTACATTCACAACATGGCTATGATCCCGGTGTGCAACAAACGCAGACTGCAGACTGGCAGGTAAACAAGGTAAACATTGTTGTAAAATGCTCTAACAGATTCCCTATCCCCAAACTAGACGTTTAAATGACTTAACCTTTAGGGGAAGGGAATCTGTTAAAGCATTCCACAACAAGGTTTTCCTAGTTTACCTGCCAGTCTGCAAGTCTGTAGTCTGCGTTTGTCGCTCACTGCCGTGATCCGGATCTGTCTTTCAACCACATTGTCACCATCTTTACCTTTTACTTCAATTTCCCTGCGAGCCCAGACATACATACTGTACATGCAAATTTCTTAAGCTAGGGATTCTGACAGTAACACTCTGCAAGATAAACTAGGTGTGTGCAACCCAAACTTTAAGGCTGCTAGGTCCCATTCCTGTAGGTAGGTTCAGGGAGTACTTCTGTATGCTGTAAGTTACGAGTGTGCATGTACTTACACAATCTTCAATTTGGTCTGGTGTAATATTAACTCCAATGCCACAACTGTCCTCAAAAGCTGCCACATTAACTGGTAAAACTGGATGGGACTTCATATAGTCCACAGCACCTTAGAAAAAAAAAACAGACAACATACTATCAAAATTGATGTCATGTATAATACAAAGGGCACACATTTGAGTCTAATGTTATGGGTTTATTATTAGTGACCTTCTTTGGGAGAACAAATAGAGGGCCACAAGTTTACTAGTTTCTGTAACTATTCCGTAATTGCAATAGTTTCAGAGGTACCTCTGATGTACGGTACAGTAGCTGTCGTAACAGGGCCAGAGTTGACGTTTGTCTGATTGTCAGTGTTGCTGTGGGTGTTCTGTCTAACAAAGTCCATGTTGTAATTGTTCTTTAATACTAATTATTGTTCTTACTATTGCACGTATATTACAACCTTATAATATACGTGTTGCACACAAACCCATGACCACTTTACGACGCCTGCTTCCTAATTTCCAGGACAAAGACAAACCGGAGGACAGACAGGGAGCAGTATACAAGATCAAATGTTGCGACTGCCAGGCTTCTTACATTGGTGAAACCGGCAGAAACCTTAGCACGCAACTGACCAAACACAAACGAGCAACGAGGAATGGTGACGTCAACAATCACATTGCTGAGCATCATTTACAGACGAAACATCAAATTGACTGGGACTCTGCGACATGTATAACGTATTCTACAGACTACCATCAACGTCTTACTTTGGAAAACTGGTTCACTAACTTAGAACAAACGCCACTGAATCATAGCCAACAGTTACCAGCGCCGTACAAACAACTTATTGACGAGATGAAGTGAAACTAACTACGAGAGATCGACTGGAGAACTGACAATTTGACTAACAATAGACGACTGCTTAACAGTGACAATAGACGGATCGAAACGCACCAATTACTGATTACGAGTCTCCATAGCCAATAACACTGCGGCTTAACTGACAGACGACCAATAACATCTTGACTTTATTGACCAATCAGATCAATAACCAGAGTATATAATACCATCTACTGACGTGATACAACTCACTTTGACTCTGAAGATGACTACCGCACAGGTTGTCGAAACGTCAGTCACTGTCAACAACAACAGTCCTATTCAGGACTACGTTCACCTGGACGATCAAACTCAACCTACTTTTGATTATTATTATTATTATTATTATTATTATTATTATTATTATAATTGGCTATGTGTATGATGTTGATTTCCAAGACTGTTACAGATGGTGCACTGGTGCACTAGAGCAGAAGAAAGCTTTATATTCATGTATTAAGAATGATCATAAATAGATTTTTGACATGTGTATTAAAGTAAACGGTGCCGAGTACTGAGGACTTGCTGTAACATCTTCCAATTCCCTTTTCAAGCCTTGATTAGCATGGTAGGTTGACCGATTTAAAAAAGGAACGGTGCACCGTGCACGGTGCACTGTTGGTGCACTGTGCTCTTTAAATAGTGCACGAGAGAGCATAATTTTATTTGATTCTAATTTGGAAGAAGGAGGACTAACACCAGAAAGCTCAGAAAAACATCGACATCGCATTTACCCTGTATTCGAAAAAAATTGTATACCGCCCTACAACAGCCATTTTAAATTAGTTCATGGCACAATTCAGCAAACTTTCTGAAGATGTGATTTTACACATTTTTAGCTTCATACCTTTTAGGCTTCTGCGAAGAACCATTTGTCGAGTCTACAAAATGTGGCACCAAATTGCTTCTGATCCAGCAATAGTGAGAAAGGCCTCTAGTCATGAGTTCGAATCCATTCACTTGTGCGACACTATAAATGACTGTCAGCTCAAAAATCTTGTTAAAAGAATTATTTGGGCACGCACTGAAGATATTATAGTGCTTGATTTGGCAAAAACGTCCATATCATGGGAATATGTCGACGACGTGTCCAGAAGAAGTCACTGGAGAAAGTTGCGTGTTCTGAACAGTGCCAAACTTGTCACTTCAGAATTCCAAGTTTCCACGACCTTGGCGAATCTTCTTGAACTCAATATTTGTAAATCAGAATAGTGATAACCATCTCCTAGAGGTGTTGAGAATGTGCAAAACTCTGCGAATACTCAATGTTTCAGGTTGCCGTATTACTGATCGCGGCGTTGAAAATGTCTCGTTGGAAAGTCTTGTTTTCTTCAACATTGCCAACTGCTCACTTTTGTCAGAACGGTCAATACGCCGAGTTATCGAAAGCTAGGAAACAACATCTCTTTGTGTCAAAGGTCTTGATCTCTACCTGGTGCACCAGTGCACTAGACAAGATGGCGTCCTTGGACTTGTCACTAAGAAACTGAAACACGTTGCCTTTACCAACTAAAAGGAGGCTGCTGATGACTATTCAAGAAGGAACGCAGAATTTACATAGTGTTCATCTTAGAGCAATCTCTCAGTTCTATTTTATACCAAGCAACGCACTGCAGAAAAAGATTTTTTGATTAACACGACATCAGGGCTTGCTGTTTTGGACGCCGATAAGAAATCAAAAATGCGCGAATAATGACCTTGAACAATACAGTACTCACTGAAAGAAGGTAGGAGGCAGAAGTCCTTTTATTGTTCTTTTCAAATGTTGGGAAAAAATGGCTAGATTAGTAATATAAGTGCTTGGTGCACCGATAGTTAACACTAGATAACTATAATTGTTACGCACAAAAGATGGATAATGGATGTTTTCAGTCTGTTTATTTCTTAAATTTTGCTTTTCGGTTTACTACTGACACCTCTTTAATGTGAAAGGCATCACGATGAAACCACTTAAATACTTTAACTCGACCTGTGCTTTTCTAGTAGCGGTAAAATTGAATTTTTGTGTCTGAAATCAGTAGAGTCTACACTGTAATTGAACACCATACACATAGCCTATTATTATTAAATGATAATCCAAAAACTATTAGAAAATTATCAGATGGATAATGGACAGCTACCAGCTTTTCTTACTAACACTCTAGTGCTATAACAGTTTGTCCAAACACTCTAACAATATGTTCTAATGCTCCAACGGATTGCTGTTACGATCTAATGGTTGATTCTAAACAGTTAATGATTGGTCTGTCTAAAGTTTGACTCTTACCTGTAATTCAATGGTGTTTAACTCTTCAAATGAAACTTCCTTGGCAGTAATTTTGCATTGTAAACTGTTAACTTCTTACAGTTTTTAGATAATTACTATCTCTTTGAGGAACATGTTTTTTGGTAAAAGGGTTGTTTCCTTAGTGTTGCAGAAAAATATGATCACCCATGATGAAATTTAAGACAAAAGATTGAAAAGACACTGAACGATACCGACAACACGTCACAATTAAGCCAACCAATGATAGTTTCTGCAACACCCAGAAATGATAAGCTACATGTCCAACATACAAAGCAGACATTGACACATGAAATTGTGAAAATTACAATAGAATGAAATCAAAATCCTGCATTTGTACTACCCTCATTCCGTAATAAAGATTCATTTGTAACTCTTTATACTATGCATACTGTACCAGTTGAATCAGCTAATTAACCCCTTAAGCCCCATTATACATATCATACTGGTCTCCTTTTCATTGAGGGATTACTAGAGGGTTTGACGAAAGATTAACGTATTTCCTCCTTAGTGATTAGTATAGGTAATAGCATGATTAGTAGTGATATTTGGCATAAATACCACGAGTGATATTTCCAAATTGTTATACGTAATTTCACGAGCCGTTAGGCGAGTGAAATTTGAGACAATTTTGAAATATCACGAGTGGTATTTATGCCAAATATCACGTACAAATCATGCTATTATTTGTTTATACTACTACCCGCAAAAGGTTTGTAATTTTCACATGTAGGTATTTCAAATTAAGCTGAAATACCACTGCTCTAAGCCAATCAAATTGCAGAAATTTCTCATGTACTAGTATAACTCTATTAATTCTCCTAATTTTTTTTCTTAAGGTACTTCCACATCTGAGGAAAACAAAGTTAATAGCAACTGCTTGAAGCTTTGTGTTATTGTAAATGCCCGACATACCTGTCAACTGTATTGATGAATTCAATTTTTTGTTAGCGATATATTCTGCGACAAACTTGACTTGCCAATCTTCCTTTACACCGCTGCTAGCCAGAGAGTACAAAAGCACCCCAGTAGGTTTTTCAACATCACCAGGACTAGTTTCTTTTGCCTTTCATGAAAAAAATAATTTAAGTTTTTTAAAGAAACAAAGACACCAAAAATAGTATCCTAATATTATTATTATTCCTGGTACAATTAATTGCAATCTTGTTACTACACATACACCCCTGTAGTTATGTGCACATTATTTTTACTAGCCTGATAAGGAGACAATGAATTCTAAGAGATCAGACCAAAACTAAGCTAACTATAGTTAAAGAACATTTTGGCACTGTTTTTTGGCTTAAGGCCATCCCCTTTTTTTTCATTTAGCGTCGAATGCATTTTCTGACATTGGGTCGCTCGGTCGGATTGCAAAAAAAAAATTTAAAAAAATCACAAGAAGTCTTGGAATAGAAGGCCCTGGTTCCCCAGGACGACGTTAACACAAAAGTACCCTTTGTTCTGTAATTTAGGCCGGGTATTCTGCAATCACTCTCAATATGACGTTACTCCCTAGCACTGTTTTCCTTTTAATCACGATGCGAACAAAAATAAAGAAGAAACCTTTGAGTCTACACAAGTTAAGCTCAAGCTTAACCTTGCACACTATTGCATTAGTTTCACTTCATCTCAGGTTTCTGATCTATTTCCACAACGGCGTTGGATAAAGTCCAAGTGAGATGTTTTCACAAAATTTCTTCCGATTACAACAGTAATTCGAGATTAATTTTGCATTTAACTGTAGTGTAGAAAAATCAAAAAAATGAACAAGATTTTAAGGTTCTTACAAAATTTATGATGGATTCCAGTCGCGTAGAAAGAGCCTCATTCTTCAGTGTTTCTTGGGTTTTCTGTTCACTTAGACCGATGCCCTGGAAGAGGGATGCTCTGTCCATCACTGAACGTAAAACAACCACAGGAGAGCCTGTAAAACGATGAGGAAGTGAAGAAAGCCGAAAGCTACCAACACGACAAAACAGCCACATGCACGAAGTTTTATGTGAGGAGTACTTGGTAACCGCGTACTAACGGAAAAGACTAGTTACTATTCTTCGGACGGAAGTGCTTTGCAATCGACTTTGCAATCAACATGCAAATTTTCAGACGTAAAAAGGTCGGCTTTTTCAAGGCTTCGAATATTTTTAACACCACATTTTTTACACAAATCTTCCACACGAAACCAGTGCACATTTTCCACGTTATATGATTATTGCAAGCGTCCTTTTCAATATATTTGGAAAGTTTCTGAGCTGCTAAAAGTTCAAAGTGAGACGGTAAAAAGTGTGGGAGACGTTTGGCCAGTTGATCCAGGAACCCACACATTTCAAATTCCACAGATCGAAAATTGGGCACCGATCATGTTGAGAAAGCTGCCCTTAAGCAAATGTATAAAGACATATCTCGTCGGTCAGATGCTAGAGCTGCGAAATTCAGTGGTTTGGATTCACTTCCAGCTCAGAGTAGTATCAAAGTGGACGCGGCTGATTGCTGCCTTACCTACATGCAGACGTCTCCCAACAAAAGAAATAGGAGACATCTGCACGCAGGCAAATTGCTGCCAGCCTTGTCTCCTTTAATTCTAACAGCCGGAGTAAAATACTCAGCGCGAAAAACAACGCTTTAAACAGCTGGAGAAGGCGAAAAAACACCATTTTACATGAACTTCCTTTGAACATCGGTTCAAATCTGTATTCGGAGTAAATTGTAGCCTCCGTTATCTCCCGGTTAGCCTGCGTGGCCGGCGTTAAAAGGGGAAGGGGGAATTTGGGCGCGCGAGAGCGCGTGGTCTCGCGCCCTTATTCCCTACCGGCCTTCCCTTTCCAAGGCCTGCCACGCAGGCTATCTCCCGGTGTGATGTCCATCTGTATTTCTTCTATTTTAAAAGTACAAAAGACCGATGCTCAGATTTCAATAACAACAAAGGACAACACACAGAGGGTAGTTTTAATAGCATAATAGATAAGACTAAAGAGCCTAGGAATGGAAACTTGGCACCATGTAACACGGTGTAACGCCATGTAATATCATCTAACACCCTGTAACACCGTGTAATACACCACAACACCATACAACACCCTGTAACACCATTTAACACCCTGTAACGCCGTGTAAAACCCTGTAACACCATGTAACACCATATAACACCCTGAAACACCGTGTAACACCCTCTAACATCGTGTATAACACAATCTAACACCATGTAAAACCCAGTAACTCCATCTAACACCCTGTGACACCCTGTAAACCCTGTAACACCATCTAACACCATGTAACACCCTATCACACCGTGTAACACCATGCAACACCTTGTAACACCGTGCAACACCTTGTAACACTATATAACACCCTGTAACACCTCCTATAACACCGTGTAAAACCCCCGGTGGGGTACTCCCTTATAAGGGCTTAATGGGGACGTGCGGCCAGCCAGGGTATGTTTTTCGGGGTTTTTGTCTTAAACAGGGTATCTCGAAGGGTATCGATTTTATCATTTTTTGTCTTAATCAGGGTATCGAGTTAACAATTTCTGTCTTAAACAGGGTATCTTTTCTTAGACGATAAACAGCCTGCGCGTATGTTCTACGAACTAAACTACAGCATTTTTTTTTTTTTTGGTTTCGGGTTAAATGTCTTAAACAGGGTATCAAAAATCGGAATTCTGTCTTAAACAGGGTAGGAAAATCAGCGATTTTTGTCCTAAACAGGGTCAGGGTATGAAGGGGCAGGGACGCATCTCCCCCACCCAAAGATATATCGAGTACCCCTCCCCCCTTGGGGTAAAACCATGTAACACCCTGCAACACCATGTAACACCATGTAACACCCTGTAACTCTATGTAACACCCTATAACGCCGTTTAACACCCTCTAACATCGTGTATAACACCATCTAACACCATGTAACACACTGTAACACCTTGTAACACCATGTAAAACCCTGTAACACCGTGTAACACCATTAAACACCCTGTAAAACCATGTAACACCCTGCAACAGCATGTAACACCATATAACACCTTGCCACACCGTTTAACACCTTATAACACCCTGTAACACCGTGTAACACCATGTAACACCCTGTGTCACTATGTAACACCCTGTAACACCATGTAACACCCTGAGTTATACACGATGTTAGAAGGTGTTACACAGTGTTACAGGGTGTTACATGGTGTTACAAGATGTATACACGGTGTTACACGGTGTAACATGGTCTTACACAGTGTTACAGGCTGTTACATGGTGTTATCTGGTGTTACAAGATTTTAAAGGGTGTTACAGGGTGTTACAACGTGTTATAAGAAATTACATGGTGTTACAGGCTGTAGCTGGGTGTTACACGGTGTTACAGAGTGTTACATGGTGTTACAAGGTCTTACAAGGTGTTACACGGTGTTACAGGGTGTTAGATGGTGTTACACGGTGTTACATGGTGTTACACAGATTTACAGGGTATTACATAGTGTTACAGGGTGTTACACGGTGTTACAAGGTATCACATGATGTTACAGGGTGTTGCATGGTGTTACAAGGTGTTGCACGGTGTTACACGGTGTTACAAGGAGTTACATGGTGTTACAGGGTGTTACTGGATGTTACATGGCGTTAAAGGGTGTTACACGGTGTTACACGGTGTGACAAGGTATTAAACGGTGTTGCAGGGTGTACATGGTGCTACAGGGTGTAACATTGTGTTACACGGTGTTACACGGTGTTAACAGGTCTCCACCCGAAATATAAGCCAACCTTTAAATGTATTGATTTCACCACTTTAGAAAATGTCATAATAATCATGTTTGCTACCTTGACCCCCTCCCCCCCCCCCCCCCCAAAAAAAAATGTTTGCACAACCATTGTTTTCTGTTTCTCTTGGGACGATCAACTGAAAACAATGGTTATGCAAAATTTTGGAGGGGACAAAAAGATTATTATGGTATTTTCTAAAGAGGCGAAAAACCCCCCTACGAAGCAGGGCTTATAAAGGGTAGTTTACGGCAGCTGTTTGCTCACCTAACAAGAGCCAACGACGCGAGGGCAACGAGAACGGCGCTTAAAAAGTGAGTTTGCGTTCTTTCCATCTCTATTGCCAGTCGACCTATCAATTTGTCAGGCTGTCAGGATCAGCGGAGTGGAAGTGAGGATATTTAAGCGTTTAGTTTAATTCTTCTGGAAGAAAGAGGAGATGATGATGGGTCAAGACTACCAACGACTACAGTTACAAAACTGCACTGCAAAGCAATAGTCTAAAACCATATTCCGTTTAATTTCATGTATTTATGTTTCTTTAACTTCTAGTTCTTGTATGGTATCAAATAAACGCTTTTGTAAACATCTATTTTTGTCCGTTTTTACCAACAATAGAAACTTGCGTTAACTGGTCCACGAATCAAGTTTGAGGAAAAGGTTTCTGAATACAAACTTCATCAAGTAAAAAAGTACCAGTCGCTAAAAATTACAATGTACACATTAATCCGATTGCAAAAGACATATTACACCTATAACAACTAAAAAAGAAAAGTTTATCATTTTTGAATTTTAGATTTAAAACTCTTCCCCATGTTTTCTACGAACAAAACTAATCTCATTGACGTGCCTCTGTGCTTTAAAAAGTTAATTATATACATCACTATACTGTATATCAAAAGAACACGGAGGAGTACATAGTTTGCATTTCACTAGCGGACTCAACTTCTTTTTCAAATCACATGACCTGTATATTCAGATCGGGGCTTTTCTGGACATCCCCTATAAAAAAAGAATGAAATTAAGATAAACGTTTGGTGTGGTTCTGTCCGAACTAGTGTTTTTTTACATAAAATGCTAGCTCATCCCCCCAATGATCTCCCTGGTTGTCTTCAGCATACTAAGGCATGCGCACATATGTATGCTGGTGACACCACAATATACGCATGCTCCGTAACAACAGACCTATTCGGCTAACTCAATGTTGTATCCAATTCAGACCCTTCGGGAATAAAACGTTTTGTTTCAGGAATTTTCGTATCATTTAAATGTGAATGCCACATTATAATGCAAATACAATACACAAAGAATCTTAACTCCGGAAGATTTGAATTGGGTACAACATTGAGTTAGCCGAATAGGTCTACTGCTGAACTATGCATGTGCTAAGGCAAACAGTGCCCTATCTCGAGTAAGCAGAGGCAGCGGAGCGTTTTGAAACGAGGGGGGGTCATCTTTCACTCAACCATAACATACCCTTACTCAAATTTTCCAAAATGCCCTTTGCGCGCTTTGCCCGTTAGCAGAAGCAAACCTTTTTCCAATCTCCACACTGACAGTTTCTAGTGTGTCCGTAATCAATTTGTGACAATGCACCAGTAGGCAGTTGTTCTGGTGGTTCTCCTTCATGGTGCTTCTTAGGTACGGTTCTTGACGCGTCTGAGGGCAGAAAATGTGCACTCTGAAGCCTTCGATGTCGGGTATAATGTCAAATATATTCGTAAGATTTTGTGGACCTCCCCTATCAATGTTCCTCCCAAATTTATATTTGGGGGGCTACGGACCCCCTGA
Organism: Porites divaricata; assembly: GCA_038088405.1. NCBI lineage: Eukaryota > Metazoa > Cnidaria > Anthozoa > Scleractinia > Poritidae > Porites > Porites divaricata. Next base: position 4,310,133 of record JBBMOI010000001.1, on the reverse strand, counting down.
CTCCCTCCCCTGCACCGCCGCCTATGGTTAGAGATTGGAGGAGAAATTCTCTGGACCGGAATTCGTCACCAACCGAAATAAAGGCATCCGAAACAAAAGCTATTTTTGAAAGAAAGCTGGCCAAATATGCAAGCAAACTGTTGACTATAGATTTTGTCGTCTCTTTTTAAGGTATTTACAGCATTTACTTCCTTCTCAATACGGCTTTCATGTAAAGGAATTGTTTAACTTATGAAATTACCGTATTGAAATAAAAGTATATCAATCAATCAATTAATCAATTTTATAGGCTCGTTTTTGACAATTTTCGACAGAACAAAGTTCATTTTAAATTAAAGGGCGTGTAGTTAGTTAAACTATATCTTCCCTTCTTCAATTGCTTATTTCTTTCTCTGATCCTTTTCTATATTTCTTTTTTACCCTTGCAAACCGATGTCAATAAGCGCTTTTCATTTTAAATGCACTGAGACTGTTTTCTTATTTCACCTACCTTTTACGTACTACACAGGACATCTAGCTACTTCCACAGAATTGCAGAGTTACATCATCTCCAATGAGTACAAATGGAGCCCAGTATTTTACTTCACTGAAGTCGTCAGATTCTCTCATGCATCTCATGGCTCGGTTCAGAGATTCACTAGCACTTTTACCTTTCACCAGATGTCGATAAAAGTGTTTCATGAACTCCAGCGTGGCTTCGTCATCAATGGCCCACAGTGTGACAAGAACAGAACGAGCACCGGCGCCTATAAATGCTCGCGCGATACCAACCACACCTTCAGCCTTGATCTCTCCACGACCACTATGACAGCAACTAAGCACAACCAGCTTTGCTTGCAGCTTTGCGTCTAGCACATCTTTCATCGTTAACAAATAATCTTCATCTTTAGGGATCTTGGATTCTCGTGATGGGTTCGGAGACAGGGCAATCTCTCCAGTTTCCATTCGACCATGTGCCGCGATGTGTACTAGCTGAACCATTGAGAAGCGTTTCAACACTGCATTCTTCGATGCGTCTTTACCAGTTAGGGGTATAACATCGAGAATTTTGCCAATCATATCTACCTCGTCTTTGGCGCTTGGCAACTCCTCCAGCTTTTTACCATCGGGAGGAACAACTTCCTGCACCCACGGATCTCCCACAAGCAACGCAGAGGGCTTGACGTGATCTGTTGGACGATCGCTGATCATTTTCAAGACAGTCAACGACGGGATAACCCTTATTCTGAACGATTCAAACAGAAATCTAGAATTTGAGCCCATAAATGCGGCAAAAGGAGCCAACCACAATGGACCCTCAGGGACAATGATTATCTCATCACCATGAATCAAGTCTGCTATCGGGTCAATTATGATATCATATAATCTCCTTAACTGATGTTCTTGTGACCGCAACGATGTTTTATCACACGGGGGCTCTTGGTTCAGAGCCTTACTGGGACTGCGCAGTTTTTCCAGCGAGCGATCTTCGCATTTTATACCACCTCTTACACCAATGGCATCAAACGCACTCTCAACCAATCTCATGACGGAATTGAGAACCTCGCCCAGTGTGTTAAAATCCCCGGCTTCTTTTCCTCTTTTGTGCACATTATTGTCATTTTGAATAACCCATGTATTTATAACGCCCACTTGGAAAGAAACAAAAATTGTGTTACACGGAATGCCACAAAGTGTGTCAGCAGGTGTCTCTTTCTCCGCACTTTGTTTCGCGTCAGTTGTTTGAATTCCATAATGGGATTTCAAAAGATCTTTTAAAGCTTGCGCTCGTCCTTCCTCAGCAGCACAAAGAGCCTCTACAGGCTTGTCCAGTTTCAACAAAATCCTACTCAAAGAAGTGAATATATCATGGTGCAGTTCTCGTAGGCTGATTTTCCATTCATCTTCTGATTCAAGGCGATCCCTAACATCATAAAACGCCTTTAAGCCGGCCTTAAAATATTCGAGAGCCTCGTGCAGGGAATCTGTCGATTCAAAAATGGAACCGAGGTTGGCAAACGCGTTTCCTATCTCTACCTTATCGTCCACTTCTTTGGCGATTTTAAGATGCAGTTTCGCATAATGTTTGCCTTTAAGCTTATTTCCAGAAAAAAAATAAGCATTAGCAAGATTACCATATGCTTTTCCTTCTACAGCCCTTTCTTTAACTTCTTGGGCGATTTGAAGATGAAGTTCATAGTAATCTATCGCTTTGGTGTAATCTTTAAGTTCAAAACAAACATGCCCAAGATGACCATACGCGCGTCCTTCTCCAGATCTATCTGTTACTGCTTGAGCAATTTTCAAACGGAGGTCATAATAGGTTTTGGCACTGAGGTAATTGCCAAGTCTTAAGTAAGCGTTGCCAATACTACCATAAGCAATTCCTTCTCCAGACATGTCGCCCAGTTCCTTTGCAATTTTTAGACGCTGGTTGTGACAGTCTATAGCTTTTTTATAATCTCCAAGTCTAAAAAAGGCACTGCCAAGATTGCTATACGCCTTACCTTCTCTCAACTTGTTATCCAATTCTTTTGCAATTTCCAAAGCGAGGTTTTGGTAGTCTATGGCCTTTTTGAACTCTCCGAGACAGTGATAAGTGCCTCCAATATTCCCATAAGCGACTCCTTCATCAGGCCTGTCTTTACGTAATAATGCAAGTTTTAGATGCCTTTCATGGTAGTCTAAGGCTTTATGGAAATTTCCAAGTCTGGAATAATCGTTGCCAAGACTACTATACGCACGACTTTCTCCAGGTCTGTCTCCTCTTTCCTTGGAGATTCTAAGGAGGCACTCGTGGTAGAACACCGCCTTTTCGAAATTTCCGAGACAGTAATAAACGTTGCCAAGGTCACCATACGCGTTTGCTTCCCGAATTTTGTCTTTCACTTCGGTTGCAAGTGTAAGGCAACTTTCATGGTACCCAATAGCTTTTTGGACGTCTCCCAGACAGCGATATGTGCAGCCAATACTACCGAGCAGTCTTGCCTCTGCCGAAATGTCTCCCACTTCTCTGACAATTTCTAGAGAGCGATCATAGCAAAAGATAGCCTTTTTGAAAAAGCCAAGCTCATGATAAGAAATGCCAAGATTACCATACACGTATCCCTTAATTTCTCTACACTCGCTTTTTGCTTTTGCAATAACTGTTAGGCATCGCTCATACCATTCGATTGCTTCTTTTGAATATCTAAGACTGAAGTACGCATTACCAAGATTACTATAAACGTTACACTCTGCTGACTTGTCGACCACATCCCCAGTTACCTTTAGGAATCGTTCATAGTAGCTGATAGCAGTTTTAAATTCCCCCAGTTTGTAATAAGTGTGGCCAAGACAGCCATAAACATTTGCTTCTTTAGAACGGTCCCCAGTTTCTTTGGCATTCTTGAGACAGCGTTCATAAAAATGAATCATTGGGACTGTCGTGTTAGGCTGAGGATCGACACTTTCCTATCAAAATTGATAAATGGTCATTATTATTAGTTTTAGCATCGACGACTAGAACGAGTATGCCCAGTTCTTGTTCTCACTGTCGCTTTCATAGTTAAAATAGTCCTCTAAGAGGACATGAGCTTACTCCTCTGGCAATGAATAATCTGTACAAAAACCACGTGCTTGCAAACAAAATCGTTCTTCAAGGTAATTACGTCGTGTAACGACTTCTAATGGGCTCTTCCACTTTTTTCACTGTTTGTTACGGGTGTCAGTAAAACGCGGGGTTAGGGCCGGGGTTGTGGTCTATCTTTTTTTTTAGAGAGAGAGCTGTTTTAGGGTTAGGTTTAGGGTTAGGGTTGAAACTAACCCTAACCCTAACCCTAATTTAACTCTAACCCTAGGCCTAACCCTAAAACAACATTCTTTAAAAGAAAGATAGGCCTCCTTCCCGCCTTTTACTGGCACCCTGTTAAAACCACAGGCGGGACATCCGAACTGTTCGAGTCATCGTTATGTCACGCGCGACATGAGATATTTTAATTACATCTACTGTATTTCATAACGGCCCCTCGCGGCTTGATTTAAGTGAGTTACATTTACATTTACATGTCATTAGGTCGGTAAAATCGTTAAGATATCACACCAACCGTGATCGGGAGAAATGCTTCATAAAACACAGATTTTTCCACCTTTTGATCCAAAAAGTCGATATAATGTAGGAAAGATGAACAAAGCTAACTTACGGTATGTTTCAAGTCATGTTCTGCATTTTCGTAGTGTATTATGTATCAGTCGGAGGTGTTGGCTTCGATCAAGCGACTAAAAACCCCACAAAAACGCAGAACACGACTAAACATACGGTAAGTTGTCTTTATTATCTTTCTTACATGATATCAACATTTTGGATCAAAAGGTGCAAACTCCAGTGTTTATGAAGCGTTTATCTCGATCACTTGATTCAAGCCGAGAGTGGTCACGGCTTTACGAAATACAGTTAATGTTCAGTATGAGGTCACATGATGCCTCTAACATTTTGGATGGTCCGCCTTTGCTAAGACTTCCTGATCATGTCAATGACGCCAGTGCCATAAACGCGCACAATCAAAAAGCAGGTATAATGAGGGAACAGAATAGGATGCAGTAGCGGATTCAGGGGAGGGGCCCAGCCCCCCTTATTTTTAGACCCACCAAAATTTTTTGGACAACGCCCTCCTCCCTCCTCCCTCCTCCCTCCTCCCCCCCCCCCCCCCCCCGCCCCGCTTTATCTCAAGGTCTGGATCCGGCACTGGGATACCGGTAACTGTAAACAAAATGTCCTGAAATTAGTTTTAATAAAACTGAATGATCCACCTGTTCGAGTCTTACACTTTCTTTTACAGTTCCTCTCGTAGACTGGATTTTTCGTTTCTCTTGTTTGTCCATTGACCTCTTCTTTATTTCCAACAACGTTTGGTGGTTTTTGGAAATCTTCTTAGAATTAAGGTACACAATATACACACAGGCAACATCTATTGATGACTATAAAATGAAACTTTCTTGATCTGCTGCTTATAGTTTGCAACTGAATGCCCCTCTAATAATGCCAATCGCCTTTTGCGCCCAAGAGCAGATCATTTGAGCTGCCTGGATGCGTTGACTGGCTCGCATATTCTGTAGCCTGCGAGCGAGCTTTCCATTTGGGGGATATCGTGAAAAGTAGGCGCGCGAGAGGAGAAAAAATGGAATTTGGGTATACGTTCATTTCACCAAAATTTACAGGGTGTCTCAAAAGTTCGTTCCGATTTCTTATTCGCTTAATTTTCACTAATTATTAAAAAAAACCTAATGTAAAACGTCGCGATCAATATCTCAAAGCGATTCTATCGTGAGACAAACGAATAAACGTTCATTCCTAACTAAAATATTAGTAACCAGAATGTCTTCCTCAAGGTTTTCTGACATTTTCTAAGCGGTGAGGTATAGAATGTTCGAGCTCCCAAAGCGTGTCCAAAGTCACATTCTTCCAGGCGAAGCGTAGTCACTGTCTTGGCTCGTCCAGTGTTTTGGGGGCTGGATCTTTGTATGTTGTCTCGTCTACGATAGTCCAGATGGTCTCTAGGAGGTTCACATCACATCAGTTTGCCGGCCGGTCGTCCTTAGGTATAAAGTTGGCAAATCCTTCTGACACCATGCTTGCACGAAGTGTGCACCGCCTTTTTCTCTTCAAGGCTTTCCAACTTTTTTTGGTAACTTATCCCCGTACCGTTGTGCCCGAAACTTTGATCGATAATGTGAAGTTGTTTCTGTTTTGTGGAATTATTACGCATATACTTACAGCTTTTTCGATAATATTTCTCACACAGTTTGTGAAAAAATGGCCATCCACTCCTTGGTTTGTCTTCTAAGGTCTTTACTTTTGACCACTTGCTATATTATTGCTGAATGATATCTGCAGTTCTTCCCAAAGTTTCGAAGCCATCACGTTAAAACCAAAAAGGTTATGAAGAAAAGTTCGTCATAGCTCAATGCGACTCTATTTATAACGGAGCTACTTTGAAGGAGCTGCTTCGTCGCTTTATCCTATAAGGCCTTAATTACAGAGTATGAAGCTTTTAGGCTATCTATAGTTTCATCTTCAGTGCTAAAAAACACCCTACTAACAGTGCCAATAGAGTAGGATTTCCAGCAGATTAACAGCCATAGTAAATGGCAGTTTCAAGCAAAGGCAGTCTAAACTATTTATCGGGATAGCGGCTCAACTTCTCCTTCAAGATCAGAACTTATTGTTTGCGGATGGACTCCTTTAAGCGATGGGCCCCTCTGCGTGAAAAAAACTTCCAGATTTCCAGATTTATTTTTCGAATGTAGTATGCTATCTGTTCTAAAAGGATACTGATAATCCTCTGTCACACCAGTTGATGGCTTCTTCGTACAGACCCAGTTCAAAGCAAGCGCAAGCTCCTTGTAATGAAAAGCAGAATGTATCTGAAAACCCATATATAGATTCCAATAGGCCACTTTTGATATATCAAAATTTAGCATTATAACGAGTCTTAGAGGACACAAACAAAGAAAATGAATAACCATGAATAAAACGTTGTTTGTGTCCTCCAAGACTCGCTATCATGCTGACTTTTTGAATATCGAAAGTGGACTATTAGAGATATGCACTTGAATGAGGTTCCTGAAACACTTTAGCTTCTTTGAAGTATTCAGAAATATAGTAAAGTTTCTCACCCAAAAGCACTTCAGTGTCCATTTTAATCTTGTTGATTAACTTGGGCTTGGTTTCCTCAAAGGATAGGCAAAGCAATGACTTGGTATATACAGGGTGCGCCCAAACAAACACTTCAAATAATCAACAAACGACAGACCGTAGTTCAGATCACCCTTCTCGATGTTTTCTTTTCTATGGATGTACCAATATAAGCTACAAATTTGAACGCCAATAAACCTTACCCCTAGCTATAGCTTTGATGTAACGTGGTTGCAGTTCAGTGGCAGCTTTTGCGTCGTTCAGTGATTCGTGATAATTACCTAGCAAAAAAAAGGAAATCAGCTAAATACGAAATACAGGGATTTTTTAAATTCAACTATTAATATGAGCTAATAAAGAACCTTACCTAGGTAAAAATAAGAAGTTGCCCTGTTGCTGTGCAGTTTACTGTTGAGCTCATCGTCTCTGCAATTCACATTAATTCCTTCTGTATAGAAGTGTATGGCGTTGTTGAATTCTCTTTTTTGATATTCCGCATTACCTTCGTTCTTGTACACCTCAGCTATTGCTAAAGAAAGAAATTGGTACAGAACAGAAAGTCACGGAAGTCATTTTTCTCCCAAGTACAACAACAGTTTACCAAGGATTTCTTTGCAGGTGCACACCATCATTTCACAACTGAATGAAACGTCAAAGAATTTGAGGAAGGTGCCGTGCCTTTACTGTGACCAGGAAGTGTGTGGTCCGTCTGAGCCCTCACTATCCCACTAAGCATATCAGCTGGAGGTTATAACCAAGGAATTCGAAGGTGCAAACGCCATGCTATATTGGTCTCCTGGATAGGGGCCAGACTAAAAAGCACTTTACTGGGACATTAACGGAGGGGTAATATCTATCCATGTAATCAAAATCTCATAGAGGTTCACGTGTCAGTCAGGCATGAACACAGTGACTAAGCTAACTTCTAGCATACCTTCCAATAGCCTACATTCGATATATTGAAATGTTGACCTATTAGAAGGCTTTCTGGTCATATTTCTGAATCTGGTTTGGTTTTTGGTCTCTTCTGGGAGTTGCGAGACAAAAGAGTCGTAAAAAATTTCCAATTTTGTTCGTAAAGTCTCGGAGTAATGTTAGAATATTAAATTCGAATACCAAGTAATATCATGGGCAACAAATTACGGTCACAATTGTGAGCCTTTACTCGTTGATCGTATTGAAAACTTATGAAAACTTTTTCAATTTTTCGAGTAAAACGTCCAATAATATCCTTCGCCCCATGTAATAGAATCCAGGTATTGGTTTCCAGTCATTGTCAGTGGAACTTGGATTCCGGATTCCAATCGTTATTAGGATTCCGGATTCCTGGGGCTGTATTCCGGATTCCATAGCCTAAGATCCCCGATTCCATAAGCAAAATTTTCCGGATTCCGGAATCCGGATTCCTTTATATGGGGCGATTTCCTCCTTTTGTTTATAATTGTGCTCTACTGGGTGTTACCTTTCTCTGCAACTTCTTTTAAAGCCGTGCATGACATCTTTCAACGGGGGACATCAGATAACAAACCTTGCAAAAGCATTTTAATTATTTCACTAGTGAAATTACAAATTATTGCTGAAATTTCAAGCCAAAATTAAGGAGTAATTTGTCACCCATGATACTACCCTGATTGCAATTTATACTATAAAAGAGCTAAGAGCTATTCATTTCACCTCTCAAGGTATCGTTGTCGAAATCCAGTTCTCTCTCTCCACCATCTTCTGAAACTTTCATAGTAGAATTCCTCTCCATGACCTATAAATTTTTGTAGCCCTTGATTTACATTATTATCATAATTAGTGCTTTTGACTTAGTCTGCAGGTGCCATCAGAAGGTTTGTCACTTACACTGGTTCCAATATACCCTGCGAACAGAGTCTCCTTCGATCTTCCTATATGAGTCGACTCGGGAAGAGGAAGAAGCCTCTGCCGAAGGGTGTTTCTAAAACATTCCGTTTAGTCCATGGGCCTTAGGTCTTAGGTCTTCGTTTTTTTAGTCTTTGTTTTAGAAACGTACACACCTCTGCCGACTGCGTCAACAATTCGTATTGAGCACACCCCAAATTCAAATGTTACCGAGCCTCTCACGAAGATAGGGATAAAGGGAAAAGGACCCAGTCTCGCTAACGATAGCGCGACCTCTGGAAGTTGTCATTCCAAAAAAGTGCAAATGAGCTTTAAAAATCTTATATTATTCTATTTTCTATTATTAATCTAGGAAAGCCATTAGAATATATTTGCAAATAAATTTCACATAGTGCCTGATCGATCAATTAAGCTCAGACAATTTTAAGGGTGCCCATTCCTCCCGAGCATTTGTCGGGCATTTGTTTTGTTGTTTTTGCAAATGCCTCACGGTGGGGCTTAAAAAGTGTCCAAATGCTCTACCCCGGGATAACATCAAAATTGCATTTTCCAGTAAATAAGTTGAAAATGCCGTATTAAAGGAACCTTTAATAATCTGATCAAACTGGCGCGTGAGGCACCCTGCGTAAATCGTTCCTAGTCACTAGTTATAATCATTGCAAAAAAGAGCAGATCCATCTCATAAACCTATAAACTAGAATTTTAATAACACCTCTCTTATTTTCGAAGGTATTTAAAATAGCGAATGATAAATAAACAACCGACGAGCTTAACATGCGTATTTTCTCATCACGAAGGAACCGTTCAGTCAACGTGTTAATCGTCGCATTGATCAAACAAACGCATGGAATTGACTGAGCCATAAATGCAACTTGGACTCATGATCGTATTTTATCTATATTTTAAATTAATGTTATGAATGAGCATACACAGAAGAATAGACCAGCTTACAAATTATTTGTTGAAAATTTCCATTCAAAAATCAATTGTTTTAACCTTATGAGCACCTAACGTAATATTTGCTGGATCGTAGATACGTTCACCCAAGTAAAATCGGCTAAGCTCTTAATATGGGCTTACAGTGTGACTTGTAATTATGCATTCTATTGCATGAAATAGAGTGTCATTTATTCAACGCAAATCCATCTAACATCGGGGTGCATTTTCTAGTTTTCCTGAAAATGCGACTAGCGCTCTGCCGCAGTTTGCTAAACATTGAATCGGTAATTTTCTCAAAATCACTGCGTGAACTCCAAGCGGCAGCCATTTTGTTTTGTTATGGTGCGAGGGCGCAGAAAAAGTCAGCAAAACTCCAGAATACGTGCGTGCACAGGGAAAACTGGCTTATCCTTAGCTTTAAAATCCAGATGAAACTGTCGAAACGTGTCTGTCTCATCCAAATCGCTGGGTGCATGATCGACAAATCCAAGGATTTTGAAGATGTCAGCAGTCAGCCTCTTTCCCGACTTACATAGGAAAGATAGTAGCGACTCTGCCAGAAGGGTAGTTCCAAGATAGTTCAAAGAAAATATCAGATAAGATATAAAAATCATTGTCCAAGCCCATAGTAAAATAAATTGGAATTGCCTCGAGACCCTTGGCCGTCTTAGTGAGTTCCTATCTCAATATTACGTCATTTCGCTTTATTTTATCGGTTAATATCTGACCATTGACACCGTTTTTTGCAAATGCAGCCATGTTTCCGCTTTTCCTAGCAATGGATACGATCTTGTAATCACATTTTCTCGCAGACGATATTTCTAGTCATTTTTGGATCATTCACCGTTTCGGATCACTCACCGTTTCTGGGCAACGTAACGTAAAGTACTCGATAAAAATCGTCTCGATTTTAAGTCCTCTCGATTACGTAATCGCCAGTTCAATCGAAAACGTGAAATCGAGACTCGTTCCCACGTCTCTCGATGACTCGTTTCAGAAACACCTAAAACGAGAAAACGTAGGGCAAAAAAACGAGACTCGATTTTTCTCGAAAACGTAGGGCAAAAAACGAGACTCGATTTTTCGCGTTCGTAGAGACTCCTTCAAAAACTAGAAAAGGTATTTTCCGGGAGAGGGTAAAGTACAAAAAAAAAAATTTTTATGTCAGAGAAATATCCTCTAAAAAAATGACCATCCACTGGCTTCAAGATATCAGATATAAGATATCCGGTTTTTTTTTTTTTTTTCACTTGTAAGGGCAATGGCAAAGAAATTAAGGATTGAGTATAGACAGGAGCCCATCAAATTTGATGTGCTCCTGGTATAGATAAGATTTCTGGGTTCATCTGGGGGTAATTCCCAAAATTTTTACATGGTTCGCGCCATTCCGCTGGGAAATCGTTAGAAAACATTGTGAGGAGATTCCAATTTTAACTCTTAATCAGGTCGTTCTTTACTATGTCAAAGTTAACAGTCATATTTATATTTGCAAGATTTTTGAAGATTTTTTTGGTTTGTGTAACAGGTAGTCATCCCCAGATAGGAAGGTTGGCAGCAAACAATAACGAAAACAACATTTTTGCCAAGAAAGAGAAAAAATCTATTTGCATTTCAACTGAGGATAACATTAAAGGCTCTCACAGAAATCAGCTTAGCCAGCTGCCATACAAAGGAGGATAACAATAAGGAAAAATTGATAATACTAACAAAAAAATCATATGTTGAAGCTTTTTCCTTAACTGTTGTATAGGGAGTCAATCATTATGGTATGGGCGGCTTCGACTAATGGTGACCGCCCAATAAATAAAGTTGATAATTAAAGGAAAAAAAACATTTAAACTGGTCTATTAACAACTGCTATTTTCAAGGAACACATTATTTTTACATGACTCTAATCAGTTGTTATTCTTAATGATATTAAAAGCGCTTATCAAATGTTTTTGATTTTTTTATGCAACGTATTTCTGGAAATATATTCTCGTGTTCGGGCCTTAACAAAGCACTTGATTAATGAAACAGAAGAATATAGTGACTTAATATTATTATTCTAATTTAAAACCTATAACAAGGGTAGCCTGAGTAACAGGCCATCCTTATGAGAAGGAGATTTTAGCTTTCTCCATTTTTCGCTCCTTTCTTCCCCCTTTTCCCCCAGAAACTCAAGCTACAACGAGGGAGGCCAAAACCGCCTCGTGCAACCAAGGGCTGATTTAGCTGCTTTTCAAAAAAAAGGCCCATGTTCACCCAAGCGCCTTTGCTCGCCCTATACTACACAAAAATAATTTCGCGAAGTTCAAAGTTTCTGCCTTCAGTGTGTGTAGAGTGACGCTTCGACCATGCGTGAAAAAAACGAAAACACTGCCCTATCAAAACACCTGCTGAATTTGAGAAAGGAAGGGTTTCAAAACAAAAACACAAGCCGCGCACAAAGCCGCGTTGGTGAACATTCCGGCCTTTAAGAGCTAAATACTTTACGCCTTTTATATACATGCATGAACGAAGAAAAGCAAAATCAACTCCGTTCGGAGCAATCCAAACCCATTCACCATGGTCACGCTCATGTGAGCTTAATTGATTTTCTTTTTACTCTTATAGGCTGCCATAAGGCCCTGGCGTTGCTTTGTTACATTATAAAACGAAATCCATTTGGAAATTGATTAATTTAAATTTTCATTGGACAAAAACCTTGTAACAGAATAATTTAAAGAATATGCCTTTCTTTTTTAGACTTTTTGAGGGCTATAGACATAATGAGTTATCTAAAACGGCACCAAAGACGATTTCTAATGGAAATCCGAGAAAATAAATAACAAATGCCATTTTGTTAAATTCGTCAATTCTATATTAGCGAACTTCCATAAATTCTCTTTTGTGTTATTGCAGAAGACCAATTATATCTATAGCCCCTGAAAAAGGAATGCGATATTGTTTGAACTGTATATTCTGGTACAAGGCCTGTTTTTACGCTGGAATTTTAGATTTACTCAATGTCCTGATGGATTCCATCATAATACGATGTAAATAATAATAAACTTGACAGTTAGCTTTCCTTCACCATCAACCCAGCGATTTATGTTCGTCACATGGTGCCCCCACATCTCTCCTTCCTTCAGTGTAGTCGTCGGGAGAATGTCAGTTTTTTCCTCCACCTCTCCTGGCGACAACACCATTCTAAGGATAAAAAAGACAATTGTTTCATTCATTTATATTTTTATTGTGACTCACCACCATCATTTTCCAATCAAAAATTTGTTAATTTGTGGTATGAAAATTTATTTGAATGTGATAGAGTTAAACTGTTCAAAATTAGTGTTTCGATGTATTTTGTATAATAAGAACTTCATCTACTTTCAAAATCGGTCCAGGCTCGTGGAAAGTCAAAAAGCAAAACGCGTATAACAGTGAGCAGTTCATCTGAGACACGATTTATTGAGATTTTCCAATTCCAATTTAATTGTTTTATCTTTCCTTTCTATGAACTTATGACTTGATGTCCAGTTCTTAGCAAATTATATCTGAAAACGGTCAAACACTAAAATCAGAACTAGCTGTTTAGTTTTTTATCCAAGCTACATTCATCAACCCTTTTTCTGTTCGTTTATGTACATACGGAGTCCTCCTACCTGACTTCCACTCTAGCTGGGAAGGTTGCAGCGACCAGCTGTATAAATAATTTCATATCTTCCGTTAAAATGGCCCTCCACTTGTGGCCATTTGGTGTGGTCCATTCACCGCTGGTAAGTGGCCCTTCCTTCTTATCTACCAGGTCTCTCAATTGACCGGGGAAGTTTTCCACGATCCATCGGAAAGAATGAACCGACTGCTCTTGTTCTTGCCAATGCTCTGCGAACCCCTTTATAATCATAAATACGACACTCAGTTCCTAGTTAATATTGCCCAATTATTCAGATATTATTACTTAATTTAAAGTTCCATTAAGTGTCTATCCACATAATCCAACAATCAGTCGTCCCCTTCTATATGGTTGTTTGTGCGATTGGTACAGTAAAGAATGGCATGGTAGACAACATCAAGAAAGCAATGGGGAGAGCTACTGTCACAGAGATAAAAAAGATTTGCATTCTGGTCTCTACACGAATCCTCGGGAAGGTACTAATGACTGATGCTACAGTTGCATGGTTTGCGCCTGGCTGAAGCACAAAAAGAGCGCCAGAAAAGACAGTGGTGATATAGACAATTTTATTATTAAATAACAATAATGATAATAATAATAATAATAATAGATGATGATGATGATGATAATGATAGCCAAACAGCAATCGTTTTAGTTCCCTTCCACCAACATGCAATTGTTACACTTTTCTAACATACCAAGAATACTCATGTACGCTGAAAACAAGAAGGATGTAGATTTTTGCACCTTTTCATTAATTAGTGTTTTCAGTCTCTGTATTTCCCCGAATTGCAGAGCGCTATGGGACGTCGCTGCACTGAATTCGTGAGCCTCTATGTCTTGGTTTATAAAAATTCGTGTACAACCAGGCACTGTGCATTTGGTTTCCTTCTATCCACAATTCTGTTTGTGCATGGTGACATGGGCTCTGAAACACAAAATTACCATGTCTTATCGTCTGTCCCATTATGAGAATACAATACAATATTCAGACGCACCGAAGTATGATGGGCATTTGACGGATGGCTGAAGGATAGAAAGATTGATGGACGGAAAGAGATATGCAAGATGTAAATAAAATAATTTAAACCCCTTCATACAGGGAAGACCTTTAAATCGAACTTACACCATTAATTAACAATTTATTTGTATTAACTAGGTAATGTGGAGTATATAGTTAGTAGGGCCAATCATCACGAAGTTCCGTTTGCGATTGAACGTTCGTTCGATTTGCTAGGGAACTTTTTACAAAACTATCATCGTATTAACGGCTTCGGAATGGTTTACTATATCCACATTTTAGTAGTGCTGGTCATAATAAGGTTACTTCTTTATCAGTCTGATCAGCCAAAATCAAGATTTATTGTACCTGTTCAACCTATGTCACGCGCGTCTACGTAACTTAAAGGTTTTTTCGTCTTCTTGGGATCTATTCTGCACGCGCTTTATGTTCCATGTAGCTAACTTGTAATAGCGTACAGTAGTTGAATTTCCTGTTTAACTGTTTTCATTCACCCTGAAGAAGACCGATTTGTGCGGTCGAAATGTACGTGTTCCAAGACATCAGGGGCACCCAACGACAATTTCGGAAAATATCTGTTCGGAAGACGATTTCAGATCTAGAATTTTCGGAACATTTGTTGAAAAATTTCTTGCTTGCCTGGCTCTCTCAGGATTTTCGAACATTTTAAAACTGGTATAATTGCCCATTTTTATCGGATTTCTACCCTAAAAAGCTCACCTAGAATTTTCGGCAGCCGTTTTTCTGGCTGCAATTTTCTAAAAGGTCTGTTTTGATCCCTAGAATTTTCGGATCACTAGACTTTCAGCTAAGAAATCCGAACAGATGAAAACTTTTTAGGGGATAAAAATATGCCAATATATCTACCGTTTAAATACTACAATATGTTTAACAATGCTATGTTTAAGTGGTTTTGAACTATTTTCTCGTTGGGCGCCCCTGAAACATTTATGTAATTTCTTTATTTCTGCCTGTTTTATATGCTTATTAACATCTATACATAATTGATTCTTGGCGACGTTTATCATATAGGCGCATATTTCATACCTAGGCAACTTTGTGCCACATCCAAGAGGACAGTCCACACTACTGTAATTGCAGCGGTTTGTTTCGTGTTCTGCCTTGTTGGCCCTTCGCACCAGAGTCCTGCAGCCCAGACACTCGATCTTTCTAAATTGGCAGTCACCCTGGTGCCTTTCGATTTCCTCCTTTGTACTCACGTTAGGACACCCATCTTGAGGGCAACTCGCCACCGCTTTTGGGCAATTCTTCCCGTGTACCCGAGCCTCCTCGAGTGTCCCCTTCCACTGGCAATCACCATTGCAACACTCCATTTTCAGTCCCCTGGTTAACTTGTCCAGGCTGACATTGAGGTGTAGCTCGTCAAGGTGGAACAGCTGACGGCAAACCGGGCATGGACCTCTTGAGGCCGATGTATTACTGGACAGACTAATGATATTAGCCAGGCAGTCCATACACCCAGAGTGGCCACATCTCAAAGTGACTGGTTTCATCATGACCTTTAAACTAGAGTAATTGGAATTTAATGCTTAGTATTTATCTTTATTTATTTATTATTTTCTCAGGGAAACCATTTATTCTCTCTTTTTTTTAATTACATGATTGCTTTGCGGGGCCCTGAAGAAGACTCTTGTTGGAGAATGGAATTATTACATTTACAGGATCATATATCACTATTTATCTGGCTTATTTTTTCATAAAACGAGCGACGCATTTAGCCAGTAAACTTCATTCCTGGGATATTCTTAAATGTAATTGTTATTTGGACTTCACTTTGGACCCTCAAATAACAAATTCATTGATCCGCTGTTGTTCTCGCAGTTTATCTTGTACCTTGGATCTTTTACTTTTACTTTCACCCTCCACTGAAATTTTAAATGTTAACATCGATGTTTCCCTCAGCAGAGCGAAAGAGACCCGTTAAAAAGGCTAATTTGTCTTCACGCAATCGAAGGTGTTGTTAGCGAATGCGCAAACCTGCTTTATGAACATGGCGCTCCATTTCAATCTTGACCTTAGACAAGACAAAAACGCAAGCTCGCCACAAAAGTACTTTGTTTTATTCGTCTACTTGAGCATTCAGTTCTTCCCAAAGAAACCGACGTAAGATTCCATGACAACGCTGCCGCCCCAGTTTGCTGGAACTTTTCTGATCAACACTGGCTTTGATGGAACTAACTTACTTTGGAGAAAGAAACACGTGAGCCACGGCCGGCGAACCGATCTCACATACATAAAAAAGCCAATTACATCATTTGAGGAGATCGACTAAAATCACAGCAAATCGTGGCAGATTTTTATGAAGATGTGAATAAGGGGCGCTGATCAAGAGGCAAAAGGACAAGAAATGCTTTTTAAACATTGAAATATGTTGGTGTGTTCGCTTCTCATTTGCTAGCATTGAATAGATATAGCGACACATGGATGCCCTGTCGTTAATTTAAAAGTGAGCTTACTTACCAAACTACGCACTCCAATCCCTCGTTAATGGCCTCGGTAAATGCGCAGTTGAAAACTCTCGGTCCATGATCTTGATCCATGTTGAACGTTTTGCTGGAGATCGGTGTAGAGATATCCGCAAAGAATGAATAAATTGCCGCTTTTGTTACAAAAAAACGCGGCGGAAATGGTACATAACAATTACAGCTAATTAAAAGTGACACTCACTGAAATTTACCAGACGTGACTAATCGATGACATCAATGGCATCCGTGAAAGCGATAGATAATTATTAGATAATCAATGAGTAATGATAATCGAATGCATCAATTATTCATCGATGACATTAATGATAGCCTTCGTCAAAAACGTTTCCTTTCCATTTAATGTTTCTTTTTTGCTCTTTTTCGACGAACTCGCGCGGAAACGCTTGCCACGCAGGCTACATCAATGCGTTATCAATATATGGTCATTATAGCAGGAGCCTCCTGATTATAAAGAATAGTCAATGACTAATCGATTGCTTAACCAATGATTACTCATCGATTATTCTTTGTTGTCAGTCCTATCGATTAGTTATTTGTGGAGCTGACCGAATCCTAGTAGAGGGTCTCAATGGGGTTAACCGATAGGCGTAAAACGGCCAAAAATTTAGTCGATAGTCGTAAAAATTGAAAAATTTAAACCCGTCAGCCGCAAATTGCGTAAAAAAAATTAACCGTAAAAGAATCCGTTCCCTACATTTGCTACTTTTAAGGGAGATACTCAACTCACTTATGTTTGCGTTTTCTATTTCCCTGCTAGTATGACTCCGTACGCACGTTACGGGAAGGGCCTTTTAGGTGTTTACCAAGACCTATGCTCCATTTCCGCCACTCTCTCGGATTCTTGGGGAACTAATTTTTTCCATACCGAAAGTGTGGCTTACTCCTGGGGATTAATATTTGCGATTTTTTAGTGAAATAACTCCCAGAGATGTCACTGTTTGTAAAACAAGTTACCGATAAACAACATTTCCCTGTTTTTCTCTGAGACTACGGTAGACATTGCCATCATAGTCCCCGTACGGCGTCTTCCCAGGCAATCTCGGTCACTGCATTTCGAGGGCCAACTCGCTTGGACCACGTGACCCGAAATGCATTAGCCGCGTGGAATGGTTTACGGAATGTCCTACAGACAGTCGTTCCGTACAGTCCTTCGCTATTACTACAAAAAATGTACACGGGAATTTTGTTAGGTCTTGCTGTACGCATCGGAGGCAACGAAGTTCTGGTTGTCACTTAGCCTGCAGCAAAAGTATTTACCGTTGCAACTTTGCTCTCTCTTTTGTACGATGAAACTCTCATGAAAAACCTGCACAACTGGAGTGAATTTGATAAAACTTTTGCAGTTGTAATTTACAGCAGCCACTGTTTTAGAGTCTGAAAACAACAGCTACAGTACCTCTTGAAAGTTACACTTTTAAAAGTTTAATTTAATCGTCCGAGCATAAGACCAACTCGAAAATATAGCAGCCTATGTTAATTTAGAAGTAGAGGACCCAGGAACCGCAACCTTTTTGCGAAAGATATTCAGCGACAGACTCTTTAGAAGTGAAGAAATAACATCAATACGGGTTTTCCTAACGTAGTTCGTTCTAATGCCCTTTTTAACTTTAGCATTTTAACATTTTAAAGCCGTCTTTGAGAAAAACAATAAAACAACAATCGTTTTAAGTAGATATTGAGAATAACTATTGCATGCAAATTTTATTTCAATGAGAGGCTTAAAAGTGTTCGAAACGGCTAGACACTTCTTTATACTCACAGATGGTTAGCTCAGTAAAAAAGTAGAGTGAATCTTAAATAATGTACTACGTGTGCCCTTAAGTGTGCCCGTAATAGTAAACGCCCCTCTCTGGTAAACATCCCTTGAAAATTGCTCCAAAATACTTGGAAATGGAGAAATAAAGCAAAATCAATCCATTTCATTGCTTGATTAGTATTGGTTTGTGTATTATGTCATGTTCAATTCCTTGTTTAAAGTAAGGATAAACCGTCAGCCCGCAGTCGACACTCAGTTAACACAAAAACGTTGTTGGTCAAAAGCGGACTGTATACAGATTTGTTCAGTTCGTTAAAATAATTTTTGAGAATAAGAACCTCCTATCTATTAAACGCCCCCCCCCCCCCCCCCCCCTCTTAGACCTCTAAAATTAAAAAGAAAAAGCTGCGGGTGTTCATTAGATCATTTACGTTATCCAACCTCCTATCATTCCTACTGATTCCTACAGCAAAGCGATCGAACTGAATATAAACATTTCCACCGTTGATGCATAAAAGGATGAAAACGGCGAAAATGGCTCTATTAGACCTTTATAGACCTTGCGGTAGCCTTAGTTCCGGAAAATACAGCTTCTGAAGACACAATGTTATAATTTAAAATCGCACGGGTTCCAGCTGGTTCCGGGCATTTTCCCATGTGTGCACCTTGTCTTTGGAACGGTCCCGGCCTTCCACGGGAGCAAAGAGTATGCTATTTTGTAGTTAGTTTAAGAAAGCCCTGAAGGACGTTTCTGTTCAAAAAGGCTTCTTCTAGCCATAAATAAGGACAAACCTTTCTTATGAACGTATTTAAGAGATTGGTCCCACGATTTTGAGATTTCATTTAAAAGTTATATTTAAGGCAAATTTCAATTTTTTATTAATATGAAAAGCTTGTGTACTCGTAACAAGATAAGCGCTATAAATAAACAAAAAACTTGTTATTATTACTATTATTATTATTATTAAATGCTGTTTGATTTTATTGCAATCGGGTCGATCTGTTAAAGTAGTCATATATATACAGGGTGCCCCAAAAGTTCGTTCCTCTACTTCATTAGTCTGTATCTCAGTACGATTGGACTTGGTAAGCAAATAATTTCAGTTAAAGTTGTGTCTTTCCATATAATTCACTATTTTCATACTTTTTGTACCATCTTTTGACTCGAATATTCGATGTGTGTTCCTCCCTCGCTAAAGGTGCGCGTGCGCAAGTATATGTTTCAAGCCACATATTTTTTTGTATTCATAGCCCGAATTGCTCGAACTCCTTCTTTGTTTTTTTTGTGAATATCACGAAAGATAAACACCCTTAACGTAAAAACGTTCAGCTGCGTTAGAGCATAAGCCTGTATACTTCGATTTACTGGCTTATCTGTAGTAGAAATTGCTAAAAACTGGAAAAATCCGAATGTGGGGTGGCAAAATGAGCATGGAGAAATGAAGGTTACTAAGGGGAAGACCGAAACCCCTGAGTAAAGTAGCTAAAATAGTTTTATCGAAGGCTACATACAAATTAAAATAAGAGACTAGACAAGAAAGCTCAGTCTCACATAGTTAGCAAGCCAAATAAAAGGGTCATGAAAAGCTGTTTAAAATGCTTAAAATTAGAGGCCCAGTGAGATGACAAAAAGACCTCTGCTTACTAGTGCCAATTAACGCCCAGCTCGTTTCAAATTTGTAAAGAAGGACAAAAGCCTTACTGTGGTATGTAGCCAGGATTATTATCTTTTTTGGATGAATGCCCAACATATATTTTTTTCAGCTGCCTAAACTAAACACATGCTGTTTGGGGGTTGAACTGGGTCCTGTGCACCAGTATAAAAAAAAAGCTCAAAATGGATCATTTGTGGGTCTACAAGCTGTATCCCACTTCATACCGCAACGGCTACAGAATGTGGTAGAAAACAAAAAGGGCATGCCAGTTACTGAAATTCTGAATACATGTTCTTGATAGAGAAATAAACATCTTCTAGAAATTTCACGTATAAACAAAGTTTTGATCAAAAGTTATAGTGCATGAAATTAGAGGAACGAACTTTTGGGACACCCTGTATATCGGTATATATACATGTACTAGATGGAAAGAAGGGAAGAACCTTTAAATCTATCGACTATTAACAGCAATTCAGGGCTCAATTTCGTGTGAAGGTCAGGGCGTTCAGAGCTTTGAACAACGCAAGGGGGAAGAACATGCCGGAGCTCTTAGCGTACTTTGATTGCCAGAATCTACATACTGGAGAACGTGTAAGTGTCTGTTATGTGCATTACGTCGCTTAGCCAGGTCACTCTTTTTGAAAAGTAAATAATTTATTGAATTCATGTACCCACCTCTAATCAGCAGAAAAGGATGTGCTTAGTACGTCTGGCGATGAAGTAATTGGAGTAGCCTCGCCACTAAGTCTTTTTTACACTTGCTATCACAGCCGCGAAGCCACTCGATCTACGGGAGAGAAAAAGTGGATGTGTAGGAGCACTCTTTTAGATAATCAGAGCATGCGCATTGTTGTTGGCGTATGCAGAGGGGTCGACACTTTTCTTATGCTCATTAGCCTGTGTACCAAAGCGTTTGTGCTGGAGCAGGAAGTTCGTAGAGAAAGTTGGTACTCGAGAGAGACCAATTTCCCTAGATAACTCGTTTGGGAACGCTTCATACGCGGACCGCATGCTCCAAAATGTCTAGGCTGGGAGGGTGGCCCTCTTCCCCAGGACAGCTTTCTTCAAGATACAAACGGGACCTATAGTGAGCGACCTTCTAAGAATCTTTCATGGCCATCAATTTTACTGCTGAGACTCAGTAACTAAAAAAGAGACTTGGAAGGTTAAAGTACATTCTGACAAACTAGCGTTTGAAAAAGGCATTGTGTCAGAGCACTTGTTAGTTTTCCCATTTTCTTAGATGTCGTGAAAATATCGCACATTCTGAATGTCGAACGATGACAATGATGTCTTTCATTGAACCGACGGAGTTTAGTTTTAGTTCTTTGATCCAATCTTCGTTGTCAAGTATCCATTTTTACCTTCAGTAATTAATTTCCCATTGATGAAGACGTAAAAATATTTCAAAGTTTACTCCATTTTCAATGCTTCAGCAAGTCTTATATATCCTTATCTGAAGTATGCTCTCAGTGTCATCTGGGGCCTAGCTGCTCGATCCCATTTAGAAAC
Organism: Porites divaricata; assembly: GCA_038088405.1. Lineage (NCBI taxonomy): Eukaryota > Metazoa > Cnidaria > Anthozoa > Scleractinia > Poritidae > Porites > Porites divaricata. Next base: position 4,288,591 of record JBBMOI010000001.1, on the reverse strand, counting down.
AACTTCAGTGCTCCAAAAAAAGAGTGGTTCGTTAAATTGATCCATTCACGGATTTTTTTTCTAAATTAGCTTTTGTTAACATTTATCTCATTATGTAATAAAAGATTGCCCTAATAATTATTTGTTATCAAATCATACTGATGACACTTGGTTAACCATTGTAATCACTGCCTTGTGATCACTGGCATTAATTTCAACTTTATCTTAAAGGTTTTTCAATACTGCGTCTTCATACAGTCATGCAAATAAAGCTTATGTTGTTGTTGTTGTTTAATGAACTTTACCCATGCCAATACGGAACTCACTATGCCATTCCATACTTTATTTCCATAATTTATGTTCTGTTCTGTTTCTGCTGTTCGTAAGATGGATTTGAGAAAAGGGTTATGTTTGCTGTTCATGATATAGATCTGAACGTTTTCTTTTGTTTTTTTAACGCGATGGAGTGATAGCAATATTGTTTATTCGAAAACATGTTTAAAGCTCCTTGTCGATAGCATGACGGTAAGCACAAGCACAAGTGCTCTAATCTCACCGTGAAAACGGCTCGACGCATGTCTAGTTATGCAACCATGTGCGTTTGTGTTCACTTACACAAGAGTCCTGTGCTTAATTGCGCTCTTATGCTCGCGCTTGTACTTGCATCGCCAGTGAATCCAGGGCCTAAGACTCCAGTTTGCGAAAAAACATTATGACAAACCAAAATCCCAGAAATAAAGTCCTCAGCTAGACAGAATAACACAGACGTTCATTTAGTCTTCACAGTCTTTCGCCGCGTGTCTAAATGTTTCCACAAATTATGGATTTCTTTTTGTACAGGAGGTATACGACTGGGCTGGTGCTATGGAAGACATGCCCTTGCATTTTACTTTACACCGGGGTGAAACAGTACTTACCCACGATGAGACGGTTGGCCCTATGGACGAGACTCTGAACCTCACGGAAAGAGTAAGTGGAGGCCGAAGTTTGTGTAGCCTCATCTCTAAACTGATGGAGTTATTTTATGGTCAAATAACTGAGCCTCTATTTAACAAATTCAGTAGATCTGCTCGAAAAAAGTGGACCATTCTTAATTCTCCTATTTACGATCTTTTTCGTAACCCTGCCCCTCTGCTTACTTCGGCAGTATGCGTAACTAGCAAGGGAGCTTAAGCAGAAGCGTTTTTATCCACGGACTGGAACTGAAAGTGGGTGTTTTGCATTCTTAGGCGACCCTTTTACCGACATTTTCGAGTAAATGGCCACAGTAAGAGTACAGATCCTTAACAATAACAATAACAATAATAAAAAATAATGTGGCGTCAAGACTTTGGTTTGGTTTATTGGTTTATTGGTTTATTGGTTTGTTTGCCATAAAAATGAACAAAGTAAAGGGGAAAAAATTATTTAAGATGTCATGGCGAGGAAGCCCAAGAGAAGCCACCAGGCTTATAAGGAATGGGCTCCCTCAGTAAAAATAATTAGAACAAAATATATCATAATTACAAATTAATGGCACAGCTAAAGGAAATCTTCTACTAAATGCATTAGATAGTCGTACTAATTATAGTTTTAGGCTAAAAAAAGCGAAAGTGGCAAAAAAGACAAAATATAAAGGAAAATGACACACCTCCGGTTGCCGTCTGTCGCTTAAAACCGCTTCTCCTGAAGCTTCCTATTGTGAAAAGCACAAAAGGTGATATTTGCGACCACCAAGCACTTTATTCATGTGGGAAGCAATCTCAATCTCTCTCTCAGGAATAACATGAGGCGAATAAACGAACAAACAACGTTTTTAGGTCAAACATGGGAAACAATTGAAATACAATGTTGAGAGCAGCGGCTAAACAGCAAAATGACGCTGTGAGGTTCAAAAGCAGGGAAAATATAACTATGACGTATATGAAATTTTTCGGTGATTGTTCTCACAATTTTTCTACACAGGACGAAGAGGAAGTGAATTCATCTTTTCCCACTGAGGTAAGAAAGGACGCAAAAATGTATGGTTCGATTCTGTCTGTAACCAATAGACCACCAAGTAAGGGGAAAACTGCAGAATACCAGGGGTTGTGTCCGCGGGGGTGGTAACAGGTAGAATTGAACCATGCATAATCCATGCATATTTCGTAAATTTAGAATGTATCGTGTTCTGTCAACAATAAAAGGACAGTCAACATAAAAATAGAGGCGACAAGAAAGCAATGAAATTGATCTATATAATACAAAGGTAGAAAAAAAAAGAAAGATAAATCTTTAAAAGTTTAGTAATAAATAATTCAACAAGCGAATAGTAGAAACTTAAAAAATAAAGACAAAATGTAATCGGTCAAATTGCAAGCGGTTCTAACATATAGAAAAGCCCATTTGAAATTGGAACAAGAAAAACGGGAACTGTATCCTACAAAGAACAATTGACTGAAAACAATGAACAACAAAAAAGGGACAGTCTGGCAACAGACTTCTCCATCGAATTACGACACTTTGGACTAAGTTCTTGATAAGTTGAACCCAGACTACAGACTTTTCAATTGAGCCAGGACACTTGGGACCAGGCTCTCCGTGAGCCAGGACACTTGGGACCAGGTTCTTGATAAGTTGAACTCAGACAACAGACTTCTCAATTGAGCCAGGACACTTGGGACCAGGTTCTTGAGAAGTTCAACCTCGACAACAGAGTTCCAAATATAAAATGTAAAAATCCGTGGGAAGTGAATACGAATAGACTCTTGTCCTATTTTCAATAATGAACTGCAACTAGCTTAGTCTCAAAACTTAGGTGGGAGAATGATTATCGACAAATTATAATGCAATTTAAGGCACCTTTAGTAAGTTTTTGGCCCACTATTTGGCATTTCAGGGAAGTATTCTACCCACGAAAGACAACAGTTGTCCCACAGAGGGACATGCTCGTTGTTCTTTCGTGGGGAGAATACTTCCCTTTTTTTCTTTGTTTTTCAGGTGTCCTTCAAGGGAAGTTTTCCATACGGCAGTAAAAACCTGTCAGATACTATAGAAGGTAAGGATACTTATTGTATTATCAACAATCAACAACATTTTGCACAAGAAATCACAATTAGGACAAAACACACTGTACTTCTGGTGTTAGTAAAAGGCCCATGTTCATCTTAGATTTAATGTGGTAATTTGTTTCTTTTTTTTAATTAAATCAACTGTTCAATATGAAACAATTTCAACTTTTCAAGAATAAGTTATATCATCCTGAAATCATTTGCCATATGACTGCATAGTATTCTAAAATTAAAAACAAATGAATGAGGTGTCTAGTAGGAAAACAAGACAACGTACAACTGAAGTTTAACACAAGAAATATGTGTCAATCGCAGTGACTCCATGCAGCTCGGTACAGGTTAGCCTTGCACTCAGACGTCGTAAGGGCTGGTTCACTCGCTTCTCTCCCACTAATGAATGCTCGTGCGAAAAACCACTGAACATCAACTTGTTGCATCACATAGAGCTAATCACCAGCTAAAAAAGACATGGATGGGCAAAGTGACTCAATCTTAATTTCTTCTTCTTTGATTTTGTTTTTAAATGTAAACGACAATGTCATGGTAAAAGTCCCATTAAAACAAAACAAAAAATTGGATACGGCCTGTGACTGGTCCGTTTTAGTGAACGGAAGTGGCTGCGCGAACGGATGAGATGTTTATGGGAGAGAAACGCGTGACAAAACCCTAAGTACGTCTTCGTAGGAGGGAGGCTAGGCGCAAGTGCACCGCAAATGACTCTAGTTTGTGATGCGCCACCTGATTTATCAAGCAACATATCATTTTAGTAAATCAAAGATTAAAGAGTGATTATCTTCATTGACAGATGAAAGAGAGGACACGGAAGAGGAGACTGCGGAAGCGGCGCAAAAGAAAAAAAGAAAAAGAAAAGATAAAAGGACGACTGCTTCGCGAGAAAAAAAGAAAAAAGAACAAAATGACAAAAATCCTTAGTTATTAATAATTAAAAAAGGAGTTTTGTAATTTTCTTCCTTTCAGATATTTTCTACTGCTCTACAATCTCCAACATTTTTCAAAGTTTTTAAAAATATTTTCAGAACATTTTTAGCAAATTTAATTCCATTTTTGTCTGTCGAATACACAATATAAAATAGTCCCGTTTTGTAGACACTATTAACTTTACTAATGCATCTTGAGTACTAGAAAGAAGAATAAAAATAGTTATGTTAAGAAAATCCCCAGGGATCATCCCAATTTTACTTCTTGGTTTAAATATAACTTAGATCAGTGCCCAGATAAGGATTATTAAACTAGTGTACAGTAAGGAAAGCCAGTGATCGCAGAGAGACTGATTGAGAAGACCGGCTCACCCTCCATATGAAGGAAACAAAATTCACACTCTGCAAGGCTCTAGAAACAGACAGTGGTTAAATGGTAAAGGCCAGCAAAGTCGAGGGAAACCATAACATAACTTTTATAAAATAGCTTTCCATCGTGAAATGTGATTCCGGTTAAAGTTCTCTTTTCATTGTCACTTGAATCTTGAAAATGTTGGTTGAGCAATTTGAATTCTATTTTTATCTGCGTCCTCGACATTCGATGAAAATAGGGAGATAGTTTTACACCTCTAGTGTTGGATAATGATGATAACGATTAATGTTAGTATTATTGACTGAAGAGGGAAAAGACCCTTCTATTCTGAACATTGTAAACACGAAAAATGAAGACATAATCATGTGCTTGGTTAAATAAGGAAAGAATAAAATATGACTACAAGGTTAAACATAAATGGGCTGTTGCATTTAATCTCCGTATTCCCCCCCCCCCACCCCCCCCTCCGGTTGAAGAATTACCTCTTCTTCTTAATCTTGCAAATATATAAATATGACTATTAACTTTTACATAGAAAAGAACGACCTGCGTAAGAGTTAAAAATTTGAATCACCTCACAATGTTTATTACTGACGATTCCCCAGCGGAATGGCGCGAACCATGTAAAAAATTTGAGAATTACACCTGGCCAGAAATCTTATCTACACTCAATCCTTTTGTTGCCATTTCCCTTACAAGTGGAAAACGTATCACATTATTTCCCTTCTCTTATATCTTGAAGCTGGTGCATGGTTATTTTTTCAGGGGATATTTTTCTGACTTTTTTTGGACTTAACCCTCATAAATCACTATCCAGCGGATAAGTATTAGGGAAACCAACTGCGCTATCCATTGGATAGATTTTGATCCTGTGGATAGCGCTATCCAACGTTTGAACAACCGCGGCCTGGAGCACATCAAATTTGATGGGCTCCTGTCTATACTCAATCCTTTCTTTGCCATTGCCCTTACGAGTGAAAAAAAAAAAAAAAACCGGATATCTTATATCTGATATCTTGAAGCATGTGCATGGCAATTTTTTTTAGAGGATATTTCTCTGACATAAATTTATTTTTTTGTACTTTACCCTCTCCCGGAAAATACCTTTTCTAGTTTTTGAAGGAGTCTCTACGAACACGAAAAATCGAGTCTCGTTTTTTGCCCTACGTTTTCGAGAAAAATCGAGTCTGGTTTTAGGGCTCTCTTTTTAGGTCCCGTTTACGTGTCTCGTTTCTGAAACGAGTCATCGAGAGACGTGGGAACGAGTCTCGATTTCACGTTTTCGATTGGACTGGCAATTACGTAATCGAGAGGACTTGAAATCGAGACGATTTTTATCGAGTACTTTACGTTACGTTGCCCAGAAACGGTGAGTGATCCTCATTGTTCCACTTAACCTATTACCGACAAAAAGCAAAAAGTTAAACCTTGAATGTGTTACAAAGTGCTTCACTGTCACGTTTTTCGATGCGGCTTTTAATTAAGCAAAGTCAAATCTTACTAGAACAATCGGCGGTCAATACCATTTAATAGAATGAGACAGAATTAACAAATTATTGTCAACCTTGCCAGTATACTAGGACAACAACCTAAGACAAAACACATTCAAATTCATATTTTAAAGACTTTTTGCTTTGATTTAACCCAATTATATTTGGAAAACATTCCTTGCGGTGTTGTATGTCTTTCTTTATGGAGAAAATTATCATTCACTGAAAGGATTTCCACGCCATTTGCACACTGAATCAGTCGTCACCTGTTATCTCTGACTATATTTTACAGTCCCTTCAGGATAATTTCAAAAAACAAAGCCAAACTAAGTGTATCAAACTTTTTGCTGGCCGCTCAATAGACGTGATGAAATAAGGAGAGAACTCTCGTCGGGATGGACAAAAGGTGGCTGCGGCAGGGTCGCTTTATGGAGGTTTCACTTTCAGTTCTATTCTAGGATTATTTTCGGACTTTGAATTTTATGTAGCCGCTTGAAAGGTAAACGTTATTTTAAAAATTGTAGCCTTTAGCAGAATTTTAGCCGATTAAGCTTGATCACGGCACTTTCGCTGTTATCCAAGTCCAGTAGCTGGCCTATGTGAAGCCTTTCGGTTCGAAGACAGCGACTTGAGGGAAAGCGTTAAGTCTCCTAGGTGTCTATCTTCGGTCTACTTTTAACTATACTTAGAACAAACAACATACCTCTTAAACAAGATGAATTCGTAGCCAATATCCTGAAACCAATTGCAACAATGAACCTTAATTATCAAGATACCCGGTTTAGTCGAAAACAGGCTGGCTCAGGACAACCCACACGTTGGAGTGTGCCTAAATGTCGCGGGTCGCGACTCGCGGGTAGAGGTCGCGGGTGCGGGTGCGGGTAAGTGTCGCGGGTAAAAATAAACTACTAAATTTAACAAGAAGATAAAAATAAACGGCAAAAAAAAAATTTCTGAGCCTCGAGAAGAAAAACTTGACAACATTTTTTAAAAAAACCTTCTTTCGTCCTGGAATTCAGCATAGCCGACGTGTAATACATATGGCTTGGATTTGCAAGATTTTTAAACACGGATCCATAAAACAAAGAGAACAACACTAGATTTCAAATAATATTTTTTCCAATTTTCAGTTATATAATTACTCAGTAATTTGCATTTCGATATTTTTCAAGGCGAGTAAACTTTCATGGCAGTAACACCAAATCCATTTCTTACTAACCGGGGCAATTGTTTGCCTGTTAACGAGAGGACAAAGTTTTATAAATGCCATTGCTGTGTCTGTCACGCAATTTGATTGGGGTCCATAGGATTTTGGATTACTACAGTTGGCTATAACTTAATGCTGAACAAAAGTACGATATCAAAATTGCTTAAATATATTCGTATAAATTCAGGCAAGACCCGAATAACTCAGAGCGACAAACAAATCGTACGTATTTTACGCATGTTAAACCACAAACTGCCCCGAATCAATATGACCGTTCAACTTTGAATTTTATAAGAGAATGTATATGAGTAAACAAAACATGCTGGAAACGATATATTCGAAATACTGACTTACCGTTTGTTTGTGTCGTTCAAGTTCAAGTATCGTTTACGACATTTTCTTTGTTGCCATACACGTTACTGCCATGAAAGTTTACTCGCCTTCAAAAATATCGTAAATGCAAATTACTGAGTAATTATATAACTGAAAATTGGAAAAAATATGATTTGAAATTGTTTAAAAATCTTGCAGATCCAAGCCATATGTATTACACGTCGGCTATGCTGAATTCCAGGTCGAAAGAAGGTTTTTTAAAAATACGTTGTCAAGTTTTTCTTCTCGAGGCTCAGAATTTTTTTGTTTTGCTGTTTATTTTTATGTTTTTGTTAAATTTAGTGGTTTATTTTTACCCGCGACACTTACCCGCACCCGCACCCGCGACCTCTACCTGCGAGTCGCGACCCGCGATGTTTAGGCATACTCCGTGTGAATCATTCCTCGAAGAAATGTTCGCTGTGGGGGAAGACGAGGAGAGACGAAAAAATACATAATTGAAATTATACCGTAATTTCAATAATGATATTGCGTGCTACCCTTGTCACAACCAAGTGAAATTATATTGAACAAAGTGAAATTCCTCAAATGTGTAGATAACGACACGAAACTGAAAGTACTTGAAGGGTTTTGTCCCTTGTGTATTTAAATGAACTTTAAAAAGAACAAAGTAAACCAACAGCCGGAAGTAAGACCACAGGTACCCCAAGCTCACGAGTGGGAATCGCTGTTGCGTAACAAAATATTTTGAGGGTTTGTAAAGGGATTTCAGCGATAGTTATTTAGGAGTCAAAAATAGCAATAAAAATACTGACATCAGACTGACTTCTTACCTTGTTTTATGTATCATGTTCTTAGCATTTTTGGCCGTTTTAGGGAGCGATTCTAGTGAGTTTCAGTCCTGCCGTTATTTCCTCTATACATATTTCGTGGTAAAACTACGAATAGAATAGATTAGCTATTGCAATACTGTATGTACTTGTATGATCAGGTCATGCAAATAAAGCTCATTGTTGTTGTTGTTGTTGTTGTTGTTGATGTCGGTTTTGAAATCGCCGTAGTGATGTGATTTCCTTGCTCGAGTTAACGTCCCATCCACTGCTCGGGGGAATGCCCGGCGCTCAATGCCCGGTGGGGTACTTCCTTATATACGCCATATAGGTATGTGCCGCTCCAAAGGGTATCGTTTTTGCGCTATTTTGGTCTGAAAACTGGTATAGACTTTGCCCATTTTGGCCTGGAATCGGATATGGTTTTCGAGGGAACCAAGAGAAGGAATGAAAGTATTTGACGTTTCAATTCCATATGAGTAAGAAAGAAAGCAAAATGTGCGAAGTCGAAATGGATTTTACATTTTAAGAAATCGATTTTGTTCGCGTTTTAATCCAAGTAATGATAACGTAATTTCCTAGAGGCAAGGTCTGAAAACAAATATGGATTTTACAGGCCCGATCTGAAAACGGGTGTAAAAAATGACATTTTTTGGTCTGAAATAGAGTCAGGATTTGGAGAACCGGGCGGCACACCCCTACCAAGAATTTCCAAGAGTACTCCCCCGGGATTCAATGGTGTTAAACAGGAAACGAGACGAGCTTCGTTTTCTTATTCCTCAAGACTAAGCCGGAATGAAGACAAAGTTAAAGACGAAACTGAAACTACCTGAAAGGGTTCTGAAGCCTTATTGTGTAGTTAATTTTTTAGGCCAGTAACCTCGCTGGTACTTGGGAATTCTTCATTTGCCATTCAAATAGTAAATACGATAAATAGTTTCAGTCAATCGCCCGGGTTACGCGAGAAGGGGAAACAACGGGTTGTATAATAAACAGGTTATCACAGAATACCGAAATGTATCTGAGAAAGTTATATATATATATATACACCTAATTGCAATAAAGTTGTCATAGAAAAAAGCAAAAAGCAAAAAGCCAAATAGGAATTAATTAGCCATGTGATTTACATTTTCGTATTTTAATAATGTAACAATTATTTAAGAAGTCATTCACAATAACAAGAGATAATTCTGTGATTCCATGCTGTAAGAAAGACCGGCGCCAATGTCATTTTAGAGCCAACATTCTCCATCAACAGAAGTCGCACAATTCGAAAAAGAAAAAGGTAAATTGACGCGAGCAATGTAATGTGTGAGTTGTCGCACTTTCAGTCGCCAATCTATTATGTCCTGACAAACGAAACTTGGTTTGTGGCGCGGGTGAGGAAGTGGCCCTCTCCGCCCCTGATTTGTTGCTTGAAAATTGTGATCAGATGGTGGTGTGCACTGCAAACCATACGCAGACTGGCTTTTCTATTTAGTACTAAACTACAAGACGCGTCGCGTTCCTGGAATTTACCCCAGGCCATATTTATTGAAAAAAATGGAGCCATTATTTCTTTAATAGTTATTCGATGTACGTTTGTAATTCGAGCACGTTTGAAATTCGCTAGATGAATCAGCCTCGAATTGCATTAGAATGACACCAAGAAACTGAATATCCAAATGATTTCTCTCATACTACGTGATTAATATTCAGCTATATGCGTGTGTGTTGTGAATATTGCAAGCTATGATAATTACATGCTAATTAATTCCTATTTAACTTTTTGCTTTTTTGCTTTTTTCTATGACAACCTTATTGCAATTAGGTGTATATATGTTTTTAGTTGTTTGCCTGCTATGCCTAAGGAAAATGAGGGGGGTGGGGGGGGGGGGGGTTACTGAACAAAATTTTATACGAGGAGACTCCCCTTACCCTTTTTTAGTAAAATCCAACTAGTGATCTATTATGATCAATGCTGCGTTCTGATTGGTTGAGCTACTACTAGGTTAAATGTTATAGCCCACTAGTAGCGAAAAGCGCTGGCTTTGAAAACCAAAACAATGGCGACTGAATTGCGTTTTGCTAACTAAAGTTGTCTTGTCTCAATATTTTTGACCAACTAGTTGTATTTTACTAAAACAATTATTCCTCTCGCCCTCATGGCCTCCGAGTCAATAGTCCATTCGGCCTTCAGTCTCATGGGCTTTGACTCAGAGCCCATTCGGACTCAAGGAATTATGGTTAAATATACCATTCCTGACAAAAAAAGTACCACGGCCCTTTCTTATACCTTCCATTGAAGAATGGTACCCCTTTTACATACCTGGTTTAAAACTTTGCATCCCTTTTAACTGCTGTAAATGTACTGTCTTTAAAATGTTAATAAATCACTAAACCAGGAAATTTTCTCGACTTTTTCACAGCCAAAAAATCATTCTGTCAGCCCTTTTAGGTCTGTTTACATATCGAAATGACCGATCTCCGTACCCTTTTATCTACTTAAACTAGTGAAATCCCCACACCCACCAAAAAGGTACTCCTTTCGGGCAGAGCCCCGCCGTATAGGTCATTATGGGGAGTTCCCCCCGGGCTCTACCACCGGTTTTGACAAACACAAATTATGGATATTGCATCTGTTAAATCAAATCAGCCAATTACAACGTATTCTTGACTCTGCAAAAAGCTACGAACCTAACTGAGGCGGGACAAGACAAGATAGAAAATGTGTACATTAATTCTGTAGCAATGATCGACTCTTAGCGACGTAGTCATTTTACGATAATTAATGAATACGTCTTTTTAATGTATCTATTGAGAATGAAGTCTTTACAGAATTGAGGGCATACACAGCCCAACACTTTGATTATGGCTCCATATCAAAAGCAGTTCAACCGCAGGTCAAATATTATCACGACAAACTTAAAAAACTAGTAGGACGAAACAAGAATATTCCACAATTTTCTACATCCAAAATATTTCCGTCCAAGGAGGTGCCTTAGTTTTGCACATTATCAGACTGTCCACAAAAAAAAAAATGAGATCTCAACATTGGCTCTCACAAACTACTAAACAAAAGGACTGGGGAAAACACACATCTACTTTACAGATATAATACCAAAATGTTTGTACATGTTGCAGTTAATTCTCATTTTTCTATTGTTTTGGGGTATGATAATGTATACTAATGAATTATAAACAAAGGAAAAACAAACATTTACCGCTACTTAATATATAACAATGGGCGCACAGTTAAAAGCTTATCGTCGTAAGCTGCCTTGTAATCCCATTCTCTTTATGGGCTTTATTTAATTCTTGATCCACTTTCAGAACAGAAGGTTTGAAAAAGTACTCTTATACATGGGGAGTCAACTTCACAAGCCACGTTCCTTACATGCAAGCTGTTCCAGGAAGCACAGTAAACATGCGCAATGAGAGGCGTTGGTAGTTCAAACATCGACAGGATAAACCACTATCCAGTAGATAAGTATTAAGGCGACCGATTGCGTTACCAACTGGATTTATCTAGTGGATATAGGGTTATCCACCCTTTGAACAACTGGAGCCTGTTTACAAGGAAAACGTCTAGTGGCTCCCTTGAAATTCTAGAGTGACATCATCTCCAATGAGAACAAACGGTGCCCAGTACTTCACGTCGCTGAACTTGTCCGACTCTCTCATGAACTTCATGGTTTGATTCAGAGATGTACTTGCACTCTTTCCTTTCGCCAAATGCTGGTAGAAACATTTCATGAACTCCATTGTGGCCTCGTCGCCAATGGCCCAAAGTGACACCAGAACGGAACGAGCACCAGCTCCAAGAAAAGCTCTTGCAATGCCAACAACACCCTCAGCCTTGATCTCCCCACGACCACTGTGACAACAACTTAGAACAACTAGTCTTGCTCGCAGCCTGGCATTCAACACATCGTTCATTGTTAGAAGAAAGTCTTCATCGCTGGGTTTGTCAGATGTTCGTGTAGCATTTGGTGACAGCGCAATCTCTCCTGTCTCCATTCGACCATGAGCGGCAATGTGAACAAGTGCAACATTGGAGAGCTGTTTAAGCACCTCATCCTTCGTCGCCTCTTTACCAGTGAGGGGAGTAGTATGAAGAATTTTAGCAATTAACTCCACTTCCTTCTTTGCATACAGGAGCTGCTTTAGTTCAACTTCTTCTACCCAAGGATCTCCTACGAGAAGAGCACCGTTCTTTGCGTGGTAATCTGCTGGACAATCCAACATTAGTTTCAAACTGAGCAGGGAGGGAATAAAACGAATTCGCCATGATTCACTTAGGTATCTCGAATTCGGGTCCATGAATGCAGCATAGGGAGCCAACCATAGGGGACCTTCAGGCACTACGATCAGCTCATCGCCATGAATTAAATCAATAATCGGACTTATAGTCAAATCATACAATGTTCTGAAAGGATTATCCTGATTGGGCAATGCAGCCGGACGCCTCTGAACGCATCCTTCACTTTCCTCTTCATTGTTTCGTAAGCTGTCCAGTGACCGATCCTCGCACATTTTACTGTTTTCCACTTTTACCATCTCTCGAATCTTCTCGCAAGTAACTTCTAATATCAAATGTACATCGTGTTCAATCGATAGTTTCCTTGGACAAACATTCTCTTTTTGCAACACCCAATGGCAAATAAGGTTCATGTGTGCTGCTGTGAAAACTATATTTGATAAGATGCAGTTCAGTGTGTCATCGATTGAAACTTCCTGAGGCGGACGTCCATGATCAGCCACTTCACAGCCGTACCTCGATTTCAAAAGATCTCGTGAGACTTGGGCGCGTCCTTGCTCAGCAGCAATTAACCCATCCCCAATCTTATCTTGCGCTATGAGAACTCTCCACAAATTTGCATAAACGTTTTTATAAATGTCTTGTAGGTCAATTTTCCACTCATCGTTTGACTGGAGACTCTTCCTCAAATCATTGAAAATGCTTAAGCTGGACTCGTAACAATGAACAGCTTCACAAAGAGAACCCTTTGACCCAAAGTCAACTCCGAGAGAATAATTAGCGATTGCCTGTCCTATTTTATCGTCTACCTCAATGGAAATTTTTCTCTGACATTCATGATAGTGTAAAGCTTTATCAATAACATTGAGTTGTTTGTAAGTGCTGCCAATGTTGCCATACGCATGTCCCTCGAGAGCTTTATCTTCTACCTCCTTAGCGACTTCGAGACAAAGTTTGTGATATTTAAGGGCTTTTGCTAAGTCTCCAAGATCAGCATAAACGAGTCCAAGATTGCCATAGGCCCGTCCTTCCCCAGGCCTGTCTCCCAATTCTGTGCACTTCTTACGATGCCTGTCGTGATTTTCCTCTGCTTCTTGGAATTTTTTCATAAGGCGATAGACAATCCCGAGATTCGCGTAAGCCCCTCCCACTACAGCCTTTGCTTTGGTTTCTTTAGCGACTTTTAAACTCAATTCGTAGTAGTCTTTAGCTTTTTTCAGATTTCCAAGACTTCTGTAATCGTTTCCAAGATTGCCATATACACGTGCCTCTTCGTCTTTGTCTCCGAGTTCTTTGACAATTTCTAGCTGGCGCTCATGATTTTCAATTGCCTCTTTCAAGAATCCGAGCTTGTAGTTATCAGTACCAATACTACCATATGCGAGTTCTTCGCCTTTCCTGTCGCCTGACTCTTTTACACTGTTTAAGAAATGAGTGTGGTAGACCAAGGCTTGCTTGAAGTTACCTAGGTGAAGACATGTATTTCCAAGATTACAATACGACTTTTCTTCGATTTCTTTGTCAGCGAGTTCTTCAGCTATTTGTAACTGCAGTTGAAAGAACTCCATAGCCTTTTTGAAATGTCCGAGATTGTCATGTGCCAGGCCAAGACCTGTAAGAGCAGAAGCTTCGAGAGATTTGTCTCCAATCTCTTTGGAAATTTCTAGACACAACTCAAAGTCTTTTATCGCAGCCTTGAAATTACCACGCCTCCACTGCACAAAACCCATATTTACCGACGCTCGTCCTTCTCCGAGTCGGTCTCCATTTTCTTTTGCAACCTTGAGGTGCTGTTTGTAACTTTTCGCACTTTCCGTAGTATCACCTCGATCGAAGTAAACGTCTCCAATATCACTGTAAGCGTTACCTAGTCTTGTCTTGTCTCCTAATTGAGTCATTATTTTTAGACAACGTTGCTGGTAGTTCAAAGCTCTTTCGAAATCAAACGTTTTATGGCAAGCTTTGCCAAGAATTGAACACACGACCCCTTCCTCAGATCCTTCTGCTGACCCTAGAACATCCAGATAGAGTTCAAACAATTCTATGGCTTTTTCATATTCCTTGCTATTGTAATAAGCGGTTGCAAGTTGGTAATACGCGCTGCGTTCTGAAGCCGACTCTCCTCTTCCTATAGAAGCTTTCAGAGCATCACGAAGACACGAATAAACGTGAACCTTGAGATCCATATTGTCTTCCTCTGTCATACAATTCAGACAAAGTATATAGCATTCTATAGCTTTGTTGTAATTCTTCATGCTAAAGTAGCAGCTACCAAGATTTGAATATGTCGCCCCTTCTATATCTTTTTCTCCTATGTCTTCAGCAATTTTAAGAGCCGATTCAAACAAATCTATGGCCTCCTTGAAAAGTCCAGATTTATACTGAGCGTTTGCTTTGTCGTAAAAAGCTAAATATAGTTCGATGTATTCCATAAAAAACACGGAATCTACAGAAAGAGGAATATATATTACATATAATATTTAAAAGGATGAAAGTGAAGAATGAATTATTTCATATATTTCACATCATATATAATATTTAATAAAAAATGAAGTGGTCATTTATAATAGCAAGATGAAAAAACATAATGTCGTCGACAAAAAAGCTAAAAGAGATGGGATTGGTTTTTGCTCACAATGAGGAGAAAACCTGGAATGTTTAGTTTTCTGGTATCGACGTGTAATTTATTAATCAAAGGAGCTAGGTCACCGACGGTATTTTCAATGCTTTGACTTAACTTAAAACTACAAACTGGTAAAAAACGCTTTTGGATTTATCTTGTGTTCTTGCACATAAAATGTACGTGCCTAGCCTCTTTAAGTTCTTTCATTTTCATGTCATTTTCATAATTTTCTCTAAGAGTTTTCAGCTGTCCTAAGAGGTGCAGAGCCAGTTTTCAGAGACGTCCGAGGACCAGCTATATGCATACCTTCTTCAGGTTTTCTTTACCAATGATGATAATTACTTGGCTTAAATAAATTAACCTTCGAAAGTACACACCTTCTTTAAATGAGTCTACTAACTGGGGCTGAAGCTCAACGGCAACTCTTGCATCATCGAGTGAGTCCGTAACAAAACCTGGCAATCGACAACACAAAAGTAAGAACAAAGGAGTCAGTAAAAATTTTTAAAAGAGGCAATATCTGTAATTTTCGAGAATCGGTTGACAGTCGTGAATTTTTGAATCTCTTCATATTCTGCCCAAATAATCTTTATAGTACACTAATTTCAAAAATCACGATAAAACTTGTAATAGCTTTTTATTTTTTCACGAATTAGGAAAAGTTTGAAAAACTCTAAATCGGCGCTCTTTCGAGCATGAAATTAGCGAAAATTGAGCATTTTCTTCGCGCTCGTACATAAAAACGGGATAATATCTCTAAATGAAATCAAGTCACAAAACAGACACACACTTTTACTTTATAATTCAGCAATTAACTTTAAATAAACTATTTAAATGTGACTGTGCCGGTCGCAAGAAGAAACACGGTTTCAGCACTTTTCAAAAATGGCAAATTTGACCTAACTTCACCATCGTAAAAACACAGTTGGTACATGGAATTTCAATATGAAACAACAACTGTCTTGAAGCATATCCTTGGTTTTTGTTTGTGTCAAAATATTTCTTGCGGCATTCCAAACACGCTCCGTCGATAGACGAAAATCTGAAGGGTATTTTGACACCAGGAAAGCGCGTGCAACAAGCAAGTTTCGACACTTGGAATATTAATCCTCTATCGCAAACATGAGTTACTTCGACATTTAAAGCCTATTCAGAGTTGTAAGGGTTTCAGATTATATATATCGGCGTTTCTGTTCGGTTTAACATGATTCCTGTCGACTGATTTTTGCGATAAACCATAATGAAGAGACACGAATACGCAGTTCAAATCACAGTGGAGGGGAATATTGTCGAAATACTCGCTTTCTATACTTTTAGTCGTATTGAAACCTTAAAATCAAAAAAGTTATTTACTTACCTGAACTTAAATGCTAGACGGGGTCACTACCGCTAACTAAGTTTTGCACCACGGCAGAAATCATATGGAAGTTTGTATATGTTTTCAATCTGTCGACACGAGGGAAGATGACATTCCGGAAGTGCGTGACGCGTAAAGTACCGGAAAGTCTTTGTTGTATGTTCGTATAGCATCTCGCACATATTCAAACTTGCTTGGTGGCGCCTGTGGCCTGTGGCCTCAGTAATGCTGAATGTATTGCGATTATAGAAAAGATGTCGTGAGTCACTTGGTTTGCTCACTTGCTAGTCACGTGAGTAGGTAGGGCAATAACCAAACATCGACCCTACCATGCTAATGTCAAAGTAAGGTTTACTGCATTTTTCGTTAGGTGTCTTTGTTTCATCCACAAAATTGGCGCATGAAAAGAGTGTTTCCTCACCACCGCTAAATGTTTGGTTCCGGGTGGCGGTGCAACAAATCACGTGGTACCGTTCGAGAACAGCCTACTGGCTGCTCATAAAGTGGATCATAAAGGCACATTGACTGATGGCTCTGAATGATATACGCAGACGTTTTCTGACCGACGAAGGTGCAGCCTTTACATTCCTTTTTCATTTCGAAAATAGATGGACACGCGAGCGAAGCGAGCGCGCGAAGAGAGCCCGTTGCGCTAGTTGTCATTAAATCCCCTGCGGTTTTATTTTCATACGCGAAATCGACGATTTCCAAAGAGAAAATAGATCGACGATCTCTATAGAAAAAGTAGAAGGTCGGTGAACAGGCTACGAAGGTGCTTACTATTATTTTAGTGAACATTACAAGACGTCTCAGGTGACTATGCTAACTTCACGAAAAGTCTTCCTAGCTGACCTAGCTTGTTTAAGTTTAGGGCAGGAGGAGGAGATGGGTGGGTTGGTTGGCATTGGGCTCTCCATTAGGATCAACCCTACACATACAAAATACAAAAATTCTTGTCTTTATCCCTACATTTAGAGCTAGCAGACTTTGTTTGATCCTCACCACCGCTAAATGTTTGGTTCCGGGTGGCGGAGCACAAATCACGTAGTACCCTTCCGGAACAGCCTACTGGCTGCTCATAAAGGGGTCCGTAAGGCACATTAATTGATGACTACGTGCGGCCTGAAGAAAATGATATACGCAAACGTTTTCTGAGCGACGAAGGTGCAGCCTTTACACTTCTTTTTCTTTTCGAAAATGGCCACGGACCTCTCTCCTCGCTCCTCGCCGTTAGGCGGTCGTTTTTGCCACCACGGAGGAGTTTTAGCAAACACGTCACTGCAGGTGAAGACCTAGTGAAGAGGGCATTCTCCATGTGAAATTTTAAATCGAAATGAAAGGCTATTTTCAGCCGTTTCTCTCTTTTCTCCGCAACGTGTTTGGTTAAAAGATAGTAAGTAAAATGGCTGAGGCATTTTAAAGCATATTTTCATTTACGCGACGGATTTTGATGTTATGAAAAAGAACTTGCCAGTGACTTGGTTTATTTTCTAGCCTGCGAACAAGTGCTGGGGGCTGGTGGCGGACAGAGCCAGGTGACTATTCCTTTATTCTGTTTTTTAGGTAGGAGCTAGCATGTACGTGCATTCCGGTCTAACAGCTCTTACTGCATGCACGCGTCCTATGCGGCTAAAAATAGCTTTGCACGTACGAGATCTAGACGGGCTCTGCCATACTGTGTAGACTGGCCTTTAAAGGCCTCTGTGGGGGATCAGATAATCGTGGAAATTCGTCAACAGCAGGTCTCGCCAGAAGATGCCGTTGCCGCAGTGGAGCAAAGCAATACTACCTTTCAGTAATTTTAAACATGTTAAATACTTGTATTTCGCTCATCAAATGTGTCCATTGTCCATTGTCGATTTGTGGTTTTTCAGGAATGTTCTTTTGCGGAGCATTGGCCAATTTTCTTTAAACAGTTTTACTCGTTTCCATTTCCCTGCTCTACTTTCATGTTGCACAGTACGGCGTACGTGTGTACCTAAATCCCTCAATTCATGCTGAGGTGATCAATAGAAAAGTCTATACGCCGAGTGGGGTTAAGATTAGTTTAATTTTCAATTTATTTTTTCTTGTACACTCGTGCGATGATTTTTCCTTGTCTGTATAGTTGCGTGACCTGACTCAAATCACACACGGGCTTTCATCACGCAACACAGCGTTTAGTCCGAGGCTAAACGACGCAAGACTTCAGTAAACTGCGGCCACTTACAGTTGAAACGACTGTGTTAAGTAAATTCTTATAGATCTCGTGTCCCATTCAGAGCTAACACACCGTTTCTAGCGGCTTTATTTTAGGTGCAGAAACTCGCGTCGAGGTCAATTTACACTACAAGAACTTAACAGCGTTATCTTTTTCAGCTACTTGCGTGCTGTCAAATGCAGTGTTAATCTACTTAGTTCTTTTTTTTTACAAATATCAAATTAAAAAGCGTTTTTCAAAAGATTTTAAGAGCTTCCCGTGATGTGCCCATTGTACAAGAAGCTAAGTTTGCAAAAACTTTTGTATGCCTACACTAGCAGCCAGTTTGTTTCAGCGTTCCAACGTGCGAAACTATCCTGCACGTTTCGGTGTCTCAGCGACGCACTTTTGTAATGCCGCAAAAAAATTTTTTAACACAAGAAACGGCAAAGGATGTGCTTTAAAATAGTGTTTGTTTCACGTTGAAATTCCATGTACCAATTGGGGTTTTTCGATGCTGAAGTTAGGTCAAATTTGCCATTTTTGAAAAGAGCCGAAATCGTGTTTCTTCTTGCGGCTGACACAGTCACATTTAAACAGCTTATCTAACGATAATTATTAAATTATAAAGTACAAGTCTGTGTTTGTTTTCCGACTTGATTTCATTTAGAGATATTGTCCCGTTTTTCTGTACGAGCGCGAAGAAAAGGCTTAATTTTCGCTAATTTGATACTCGAAAGAGCGCCGATTTAGCGTTTTTCAAACTTTGCCCGATTAATGAAAAAATAAAAAACCGTTACAAGTTTTAATGTGATTTTTGAAAAAAGTGTACTATAGAGATTATTTGGGCAAAATATGAAGATATTCAAAAATTCACGACTGTCAACCGATTCTCGAAAATTACAGACATTGGCTCAAAAGAGCCTGGCTTAACTCATACCTGTCCACTACAGCTCGGTTCGTTTTGTTCAGGTCTTAAGAGACATAACCTTACAACTTTTCTGCCTACAGGAACGGGTAGAAAAACATGTTTGCCACGTAGTTATATAAAAGATGACCTTGAATTTCCAAATGTGGTTATATCATCATCGTTCTACTCAATAGCCTAGCCGTATTTCCATGTAAGACGCGGTCTACCCGTATTTTTGGCTATGGGCCCGTACACGGAATCAGTGTCTCTGCTCACAACGAGGGTATAAAGTGTCAAGTTCATTTTAACATAATCAACATTAGCCAACAACATTCAACAAGGTCTTTAAATGGTTCTAGCCCGCTACATGGAACGTCGAAGTATACTGGACCATCATGTTGGGTCCAATCATGTCGAAGAAAATATTGTACTAGCATGTTGCATCCAGCAATGTTGAAGAACAGTGGACCAGCATGTTTCATCCAACACTGTTGCAAGACACTGGACCAACAAGTTGGATTCCGTTTGAATAAGGCTTGAATAAGGTGACCAGAAGAACAGAGAATAGCCTTAAAGCTAATTAGTTGGGAACACGACTGTGAAGATTGCCACTTTGGTAATACCGCCTAATTAGTCATTTTGAGGTTGTGCGGGAGACTGGGTTGTTGTTATGTCAAACTGCACTATAGGACTATTTTGGGGACGCTGTTGTTTCTTCTATTAGAGACCTTTAGATTCTACGGCGAGTACGACTACGAGTTCGAGATTTTCTCAATTGTTGGTGTTCACATGACGTCACTAAAATTCAAACTAAAAACTATCGATCCTACCGAGATTTTACTTTCACGATGCATTAGAACAGCTGAAAACTAATTTTCATACAAATTTTTGCTTCAAAAGGGTTCTTGGTTTTGTGATAGAGTACGCTTGAATTTTTAAGCTTTGGCGTGACGCGGCATTTACATGACGGCCAAGAGAGCTGTCATGTAGGTTAATAAAATGGCTTATTTCAGGAAATTTGCTATCTAAACAGTTCATGTATTAGAAAAAGTATTACTTTAATGTTTATGAGTTTCTCAAAGAATAAATTCACGCTTTTGTAGCAAAACTCGGTAACAGATGTTTCTGTTGGTTCCCGTCCGCCATGTTGGAGCTCATTCAGGTGAGCACCAGCAATCTCCATACAAATCTCTATAAGTTTGGGTAAAACATTTCTTCGGATATCTTGTATACGAAATATTCCTCTGACCTGAATCTTGGCGAGGGTCTTTGTATATGTACCTCTTTTGATTTCCCAGAGTCTGGACTTATCTTTTGAACGGTTTTGATATTTATTTTGATCTATTTTGAATGGCGTGACACTGAAAACCAGCAATACTAAGTAGTGCTCGCACGTGAACCAGCGTCATTTTAGCGGGAAAACGTGGTACAACAGGTTAATTTCTTACGCGATGCAAATAATTAACTTGCGTTTGCAGGGTTCGATTCCTATTATGGACTAAGAATAGTTTTTCCAAGTGAAACTTTAAAAGCATCGCTTCTTCTACAAATGTGTCTTTAATATAAGCATTTTTCATTCCATGAAGTGAGGTAGAAACAAAACAAGAGGGCGCATCCATATCATACCAGTTTGTTCATATGCTGACGCCCTTTTCCTGTACAGCTTTGCATTTAGCTCGTCATCTTTGCATTTCACTTTAATTCCTTCCGTGTAGAAGTATATGGCGTTGTAGAATCTTCTTTTCTCATATTCTTTATTTCCTTTGACATTGTACTCCTCTGCTTTAGCTGAGACAAAATCATTGTTCTTAATTAACTTCAATTGTTTGATTGAGCAAACCAAACCAAAATACCTAGATTAACGTAGTAAAGATATCTAAATAAAGATAGCCAACCGTGACACCTAATTGCAATAACGCAGTCATATAAAATGAAAAAAAAAAAAAAAATGAAAAATGTTTAATACCGTAAAATCCTCTATTTAGCTCCCTTCTCAAATAAGCCCCCTCCCTATAATAAGCTACCCCTTTTCACGGGAAGAAAGTTAATAAGCCCCCCTCTCTTTTAAGTCCCTCCCCGAATTATAATTCTTCGCTAATAAATGATAGACTGTATTAAGTAACGATCCAGGTAAGAAGGGAAGCAATTTCTTTTGTTGTGGCGCAATACGCTTTCCTCACATAGAAATGTTTTCATTTTTACGCAGAGAATGCATAAACCTACAAAAAGGCAGTTTACGAAAGAAAATGTATTTAAACTCCACATTTAAAGAGTGTATTTTTGTGTTAAAACATTTCGACCAATCACAAGAGTTGCAAACAACAGCCAAGAAATGTTTACAATTTTACATGATCCGCACATACGATTTCTGTGTTACTTAGACTAGGACGAGATTTTGTTATAAGGAAGTTGAATAGAAAAAAAGGGATTAATATACATGCTGCTTTGCCAAGATTTTGTAAAATTTAATGTTTAAACCAATCAGAACCATAGTAGAGACAATAGTAAAGTTAGCAACTTTCTGCATTCCGACGTGTTCACTGCGTTTTGGTCCTTTCCTTCTTATCCGGACCATTACTTAATCAATCAGTACCGTAACACTTTGTGTGGACTGATCCTGGATGGTTCATTCACCAATTGGGACCTCCAACATATTATACTTGAGCTTTTCCAATTTGTAATTTGTATTCTAGTTCTTCATAGAGAACTGAAACCATTGTCTTTTTTGAATTAAATATGCCCCCCCCCCCCCACCTCAAATGGGTTTAAAATAAATGAGCCCCCTGGGGGCTTAATAGAGTATTTACGGTAGGAATAAATCAGGCACGCCACCATCTTCAAGGATAGGGCCAGACGAAGAAATGGAGCTCAAAACGTCTCTTATACGATGACCAATTTACATTCTGTCAACACGCCTGAAGTCGAATTTAAGGCTACGTCTTCACCATACCGAATAGCTTTTCGTGTCGACATGAAACTGTGCCATACGCTACGCTACAGCGACGGCATGGAACTGGAACAAGTTATTCACACACATCGAACACCGCGCTACGGCGGTTGTTCGAGAGGGTTTGGTGAACTAAATCCCAGGCCCCAGTCCTTAATATTTACTTGCCTCTCAGTGGATTCCAGTCCTCGCTCTTATTTATTCACTTCCGCTGCAGTCCGAATACCTGCTCACACTGCACTAAAGTGTGACACAGAACCTATCCGACATGTGACGCTCCACTTTCGAGGTCGGCGCAGCGCAGCTTCGCTCCGTTACAAAAATTGCGACAAAATCACTGTTCCTATGTGTGAGAGAAGCCCTATCCAGTGTGGTTTTTGTGCCGGCGCAAAAGCAATCTGGAAGAGTGTGAACATAGCCTAAGTAACGGGAACAGCGCATTCTGGAATCTCATCTGCCATATGCGCTTACACTTATGCTGAAGATACGCAACTTCGTGCATCGTTTAATCCCGTTTGACAGCACCAGTGAAGCCGCGGTTGTAACTGCGATCGTAAATCAGTAGTGTTCGCGACTTTCGTACATGGATGAGGAATGATAAATTGAGGTTACATGACAGCAAAACGGAGGTCTTAATCATTGGCACGGAAAGACAATTATCGAAGGTGTCTGTTGACGAGATCAAGGTTGGCCAAACTGAGGTGGCTTCTGTCTCTTTAGTACGAGGCTTGGGCACCTGGTTCGATTCTCATCTGGACATGTCCGCTCAAGTGACTAAGGCTTGCGGTAGTGCCTTTTTTTACCTGTACAATATCCGGCATATTAGGAAGTATTTGTTCCGTAAATCTACCGATAGGCTTATCCATGCGTTTATTACTACTAGGTTGAACTATTGTAATAGCTTATTGTATTGTGTTCCGGAGTATCAAATTAGGAAACTTCAAAGAGTATAGATTTTAAGATTCTTCTTATTAGATTTAAGATACTTGAGAGTTTAGCTCCGAGTTATCTTAAGAATTGAATTTCAATCTTGCCTGCTTCACATTATCAATTGCGTCGAAATAATAATGGCATATTGCTAGAAAGTCAGCTGTTCAGAACGAAAAAGACTATGGGGGACCATGGGGATCGATCGTTTATGGTAGCGGCCCAAGTTCTATGAAACAACCTTCCTTGGAGAGTAATTTAGGGAAGCTACTGGAAACATTGATTCTTTTAAACGTTTGGTTGAAACTTAGCTATTTTTGTTAAGATTTTCGGTACATTTTTAGAACATGTGCATATATGTTGTAGTTAATTTTTTATGTCAGGTAATTTTTGTTTTTCTTTTGTTGTTGGGTATGGTAATGTATACTAATGAAGTTAAAACAAAAGAAAAAGAAAAATTACCTGAGATAAAGAATTAACTACAACATATACATATTTACCGACCAGGTATATATATAATCATTGGCACGAATCCTTTTTGAGAGTGTCTTCTAAGTCTGAATTACGTTTTAATAGAAGCACTCATCTGATATATTTACACGTTCGAAACTCTTTGTAAAATGTATCAAAAAGGTAAAATTAAGATAAGCTGAGTGTAATGAAAAAATTTCTTGCAGTAGTTCGTTTCCTATAAGCGCCATATTTTCCTTCTTTTTTTGTCCAAAACGTCTTTTTGAATGGCACGTGCTGCGGATTACCCAAGTGTGGCTCGCATACTCAAAGAGTGAACATTTTAATGACCGCACTTTTTGATTCTTTGTTGCCCTGGTGATAAAACAAAACAATTCAAGTGCAGTTGAAAGTAAGGTCTACCCCTTAGGAGCGCACTTGACCAATGACGGACAGTCTTGCGGCTAAAAGCACGTGGGCGCGCAACTTTAAATTTCCCGGGGAATTAGCTCTCTGTTTCATTTACCCCCATGGCAGAGGTTGAGAAGATCCTCAATGACCATCGCCTTACACCTCCGACCAGTGATTTGATAGATCCTGAACCCCTTAGTCCGAGTAAACGTCTTCTCAAACTGTTGCGACCAAACGTTTGCCTTCATCCCTGGGAACCTAGCAACGCCGATATTTACGGAAGTAAAAGGTGGAAGCAGACCCAGTGAGGAGTAGCAGACAAATTTTCAAAACGTTTGATTTAAGAATACCTGCCAACGTTTTATGTTAGACAAAAGTGGCCCCGCGTGCGTCGGAACCTGGGGATTGGAGACATTGTTTTTGGGATTGATGAGAATATTCCGCATGGACGTTGGCCTAAGGCAGTCGTACGTGAAGTTTTTTCCGATCGCCAAGGAGTGATCCCTCAGGCAGACTTACGTCAGAACACCATTTTCTTTTCAAGGACGAGACGTCCGTAAACTATGCCTTTTAAAGGCTTCAAGTTTGAGAGGCTGAACATTATTTAAATGAACTTTGCAAGGGAGATAATGAAAGTGACTTTAGACACCTTTGTTTCTTTTGTATCGTCAGTCGGGGAAAGGCTTTTCAAAGCCGGCATGTGAGCGCATTATGCTAATTTTCCTAATTTGTCTTTTCATGTTACAATGTTCGAAATTGCGTGTAGAGGGTGTTATAAAGCCACTTACGCTAGCAGTTTGCATATAGTAGTTTGAACGCATGGCATGTCGTTTCTTTGGCACTAGAAGTTCACCGATAAGGTTTGTAAAACATTTTTTAAAAAATCCAGATTTCGAATTTTCCTTGTCGTTTATTCCGTAATTTCTTCACTCGCATTTTCCTGTGATAAGCCTTTAATTTCTATTTTAGGCTTTGCCTTTTAGAACCGTAGTGTTGCGACGTGGCCCGCGGCCACGAGTTAACTCATGGTGAATATTAAAGCTGTGGTGAAAGATAAGTAGTGTTCGCCAGTCTCATATCGGCTACAAGAATACTTTAGATAGAGAGATGTAATACGCCCTTTGCAGCTTTCCATTCCCAGTGCGACTTTTACGTCCCAACATAGCGGTTTTGTAACACGTGAATGGAAAACTGCAAAGGGCCTATTGACAGTGGAGTGCCTTGAAAAACGAGGCGAAGAAGAGTTTTCTTCTAGGTGTCTGGATATCTGATGAAACACTGAGACACTGAGTGGAGATTGAAATAGCTTCTCAAAAGATAAATAATTCTCGAACAAGTTAAAAGCCAAATTTCTTAAAATTTTAGTTATGGAAATTATGATCCGATATCCCAACCACTGTTAAAAAGGTGGTTATCTTTTATTCTTAGACTCCTTATTTTATAAGATGGTCACTAACCTCGTAAAGTAGCATCCTCAAAATTCAGCGTGCTCTCTACAGGTGCTGTGAAGTCTTTTGGGGCAGTTTTGTCCTTTCTCGTCTCCATGAAGTCAGCGATTCTATCAATGGCTTATTGTGCTATGAATTGATTGGTAAATTAATATAAAAATGTCAACTTTTACAATATCTTATATAAGAAATAACTTATTTCAACGACATATTCTGAAGTTGAGAGAACATGAAACCTGAAAGAAAGAAAGAAACAAAAACTAAAACAGAAGTACGATAACATTTAGAAAATAAGCCCTTCTTAGGCCACGTTCATATATGAAAAAAAAAAACCTTGTTCCGGGTAGAAGAGCCACCCCCCCCCCCCCCCCCCCTCTCCTACCCAAGCTCTACCCTAGGTGAACCAACTTTTCGTACATTTCCTTACAAAACATGGCGAACCGTTTACATGAGGAACAAAAGCTCTGTTCAAAGTAAAACCAGGATTAGGGCAAACCGGGCATTGAGCAACTCGGCCCAGGGGCCCGTTTCTCGAGCTTAAAAACAAAACAAATTCCAACGTGTAAATGCGACGGCTATACCTGTACGCATATGCTGCAAATAATTCCACCCATAATAGGAGACGTCACTATCTACAAACATTTTTTTTTTTGTTATTCAACTAGTGGAACAAAATTAAGAATCTTTTGTTACAAGAACCAATGCACAAAAGGTGACGTTAGAGTGAGTAACGCTTTTGAAGGAAAGGCTTAGGCTATGCTCACACTATGGTTCAAAAGTGTAAAATAAATATCAAGCGCCACCTTATCTTTGCAATTTATTCCATGATAGATTTAGTGTATCAGGACGTAATACTAGAAGTCACAGTTAAACCTACCTAAAAGCAGATTATCAACTGGTCAACGCTCTTTCGCTTTTCTTGGGGCAAAAGAATACAACCTACTCCCAGAAGACCTCTGGACGATTAACAATATCTCAAGTTTTAAAAGGAAAGCCGCTGCCCAATTTCTTGGAATTACATTTTACATATCTTTATAACCCATGTATCTTCGTAACGCATGTAAATATTTTTGCTCCTATGTAATTTTATTATTGTATAATTTTTTTATTTTTATTGAATAGTACGGTAGAATAGTTCCGCATAGAGGAGTCGTAACAAGGTGTATGTTATCTTATGTTATGTAAATAAGTAGGAGCGAGGACTGGAACCCACTGAGACGGTGAGGACTGGAAATTAGTGTACCAAACCCTCTCTGCCAGCCACGCCGCATGAATAAATGAGGGTGTACGATGCAAAATTTTTACAATATTTTATTATATAGACACGAGTATTTTACTGGGAAATATACCACTCGTAAAATTCATAAATGCTACATCCGGGACCCGAGTGGTTTATTTTCCATAATCTCACTAGTGAGTTTATCGATGACGTAATTTCGGTAATTTCCCTTTATTACTTTATCGATGTCTTTTTGTCTATATAATAAAAAGAACATTACACGGCGGCTTGAAGATATGAATTTTATTTTCTCGTGGCAAAAACAATATTTTACTCACTCGCTGCGCTCGTTCGTAAAATATTGTTTTGCCACTCGAAAATTAATATCTTCGCGCCACCATGTGATATCCTCTATATATTTCAAAAACGTTCTCGTAGATTTTTATCAAACCTTGCCAAGCTAAAGACAACGGTCTAAACTTACGGCACACTATAGGATTTTAACAGTTTATTGCTAGATTTTGCGAAAATTCCCAATTTGTAGATTTCATGTCATCTTTATTTTGTTGCTATGGAAGCGTGGTGGATAAGGCAATTAAAATTATTGTTATCTTTAGTGATTTTTGCGAAATTTGAGGACCATTAGAGGGCTTTCTGGAGGGTCTTCTTTACCTTTGTTCTTTACAAGTATGAACTTTCGATATATTTATTTTTTATTAAAGTGTTATTCTTTTTGCAATTAAAATTCTTGTTACTTTTGCGATTTAAAAGCGAAATTTGTAGACTTTTAGAAGGCCTTTTTTGCCATTCCCCCTTATAGGTGTAAACTTTTGCTTAATTTGTTATTCTTGTTATTTTTGCGATATTTGTTAGCGTGTTTTGTTGTTGTTGTTGCCGAATGAAAACTCTTGTCACTTTGGCGACTTTTGCAAAATTTGCAGGCTTCTATTTAAGGTGGCCGGAACCTATTTATATGCGTGTTGGTTATGTTTTTGATTTGCGTTTTTTAGAATGAAAAATTCAACCGATTTCTATGATTTCTGGCATACCAGATAAATAATGATGGAACTTTAAGAAAATGGTATTTGTTTTCTTGTAGATATAAAAACCTTTGAGATATCGGCATATATTTAAAACCGCATTTTTACTAAAAATGCAAATACCTTCGAAATTCCACGACAGATTTTTCCCTAACTTCAGCAAATAAGCCTCAGAGCTCTCTAGCCGACAGACTATCTCCTATCTGAAAGGATATTCCTACATAAAGCTTTATTGCAAGAAACAGAGTAATCAGAAAACTACCGCGAACATACTTAGCACTACAAGAAGAACAACTTTATGCTGAGTGCGCGGTAATATTAAAGAACTTCATCAAACTTAAGTTGTAGTTGTCCCTCTCTTTTAGAAACAAATCTTAACAAAGCAAAATATAGCGTCTACGAAAAACTGTCAACAGTTTTTAGCGTCGCAGGTTCCTGTTTTGAAGAGAAATAAGGCCACCAACTCCAGTTACTGTTACTTTTCCGATTTTTGCGGACTTCTTTAGATTTCTGCAAGCCGTTTCTATTAAGCATTGCGACAAATGTTTGCTAGCAAATTTTTCTACAGCTTGCAATCCTTATTGAATTTGTTGTTCTTGCTATATTTTCTATCTCTTATTACATTGCTGATAGCAGTTTCCTTCAAATCTTTTCTGCCAAAATTTAGATTTTGAGTCAATGTTCACTGCAAGTACCAGTATACATCTTCTCCATTTGACCCCCTATACACTTTGGTATTGGTGGAGGTATGTTGATGAAGATGAATGCTTCCGGGGCATCATATCCTTTATTGTGACAGCTGAGCCCATCTTCCTTCCGTCTGTACCCCCTTCTTGAAAGAAAAAAACTTGCCTTTTACACCTATATTTCCTACAGCCATGTTCTAGGCACCCTCATGACCCAACCATCTAGGATCTTGACTGTAGCTGCTCAGGGTTGCCTTATTTAAGCGCTCGAAAAAGTAGCATGGACTGCAATGGACCTCATGTCTCACACTGATCCTTGTGAGCCCAAAATAGATGGTTTGCTTTCACACTAGCCTAGCACTATAGCTGAATCTTATTGCATCCAACAACTAGCATAGAGTGACTTTAAAGATGTTCTTAGAGAGGGGGGAGTAATGAGCAGAATCTGTATTCATGGGCAACTTTAGCACTATCTTGCGCAATAAATTAAATTAAATAGTAACATCCACAGTAGACAAACCAGGTACTGTAATTTTAACCTAACCTCTCGGAGGTATAATCGCGAAACAGAAGGAGGTAGAACTTTTACCGTAACAACTTGCAAAGCATGGAACAGCTTATCTTTGCCTGTAAGGCGAAGGGACTTAGTTGACTCTTTAAAAAAAGCATTGTGGAATGAATTTTTTAAACAATCTTGATCATTTTTCTATTTAGGTTACTTGATGAATTGTGAGATGATTATAATGCTATATTTTATCTTTTAAACAATTTAGTAGATTCTATAGTATCTGTATTCTTTGGTTTTTACCTTGCATTTTTTATAGCTTAGTATACTCATTTATTATTTTATTATTTATTTATTTATTATTTAGAGGCCCACAAGTTTATTAGCCCTGGCTATTTCGTGCTAACCCTCATAAAATAAAGTCTTTACTTATTTACTTACTTACTTACTTACTTACTAATAGGCATAAAAAGGAAGCCCTAACTAATAACATCGAAAAATAGCTTCGACGCCTTGAATTTGAATTTTATTCATGTTCTTCATTTTCATTTAATTAACAAGGCAAGGGCTAACCTGTTTCATTAAGACCACACAAAAACAACTTGCTGTATAGATCAAACATTTTCGTTATTAAGGTGGCCCGAACCTATTTATATGCGCTTTAGTTATGTTTTTGAATCGCGTTTTTCGGCAGGAATGTTTAACCGATTTCTACGATTTTTGGCATGAATGGTCGAACTTTAAGAAAATGTTATTTATTTTCTTGTGGGTATAAAAACGTTTGAGATATCGGCATACGTTTAAAACCGCATTTTTACAAATTAAAAATATATCCGATTATAAGACCCCCTCAGTTTTGAATTCGATTTAATAAAACCCCGAATAAAACCAGTAAATGAAAAACATTTTCAGCTTTAGCTCGTTTCAAAACGCTTCTTTTTATTCCGGTTTGAAGCCCCCTCGGATATATGACGCCTCGTTTATAAGCCTATCTAAAATCCCTTTCGAAGCTGTATAAGCTCAGGGCTTTCAAACAGGAGCTAACGGTAGCGCGCTTGCGTGTTTGTATCTTCTCATTGCACGCATAGTGAGGTTGTTTTACGTCATGGCGACAGCAGCTTTTTTAAGATGATGGAATGTTAGGTGGACGTCGCAATCATGGTAATGGTTTATTGAACATCCAGTTCTAGTGGCATGAACAAAAGAGGTGCATTACATGCGTACTTGCTTACGCGGCGGGCAACGTGAAGCGAATCCTGTGTTCTGACTAGCTATCCAAGCGGGTTACATGAGCCTATCTTGTCCGCTAGGGATTTCTTGCATCGGTCCCGCAAGAAAAAAGTTTTATTGGCCATATAATAAACCCTTTATTGACCAAGCTTGTTCGGTCACGACGGGCTGGGTATTGGCTTCGTTCTTTTCTTTCTTTTTTCCTTTTGCGTTTTTATTTACTTTGACTTCGTCTCGGTTCATAACGTCCGTTTAACGCCAAAACAGAACTCATTGGGCAATATTAAGCCCTCTGGACCTGACGCTTGGTCAATAAAGCATATATATTACATGCGTAGTAAGTTTATTTAACGTCATGCTTTTAAAGATGAATTGACACCGTTTATGGTTTGTTGAACATCAAAATTATTGACCATTATTACGTAAAGGGTAAATGTGATGACTGCGAATTTTAAATGGACGGGTTTTCTAGAATCTACCACAGCGCCTCTATTAATAAGTTTACCTCAAGAGAGCCCAGTTCTCGTAAACACTCAGCTCTACAGTATTCATTAAAGTATTCGAGCCCTACGTTGACAAAAATTTAAGGCTTTATTACATGAGCTCTTTTAAAATACAGTCGAATCTCCCGTGAGCGACCATCCAAGATGCAAAGACTGAGTGGTCGCTCACGGGAGGTGGCCGTTTACAAGAATCGAACCACAGGGGGTCTCTTACGAGAAGAGGTCCAGACACATCTA